>JAWWTY010000059.1:6188917-6214914 GCA_035222235.1 Margarornis squamiger
CGGACCCCCCCCCCCCCCGTACCTGTGCCCGGGCTCAGGCGGACCCTGCGGATGAGGCAGCGGCCGGGCAGCACGGCGCCGCCGGGCCCGACCCAGCGCTTCCCCGAGTACATGCGGACGAAGCGGCGGGCGCGGCCGGGCCTCACCGACACCAGGCACGAGCAGGTGCGCGGCCCCGCCGCCGCCGCCGAGGCCCCGCCGTCACCGCCCGCCGGCGGGCGCTCGGGGCGGTGGCGGTAGTGGAAGCAGAGGAAGCCGCCGGGCTCCAGGAACTGGCTGAAGTAGGCGCGGAGGTGCGCGGAGCGCAGCGCGGCCGGGATGCCGCTCACCAGGCAGTACCGGGCCCCGCCGCCATGGCCGCTGGGCGCCGCCATCTTGGCGCGGAGGGCGCGGCGGGATGACGTCACGGGCGGGCCAGGGGAGAGGGTGCCGCCTGGTGGATGGAGAGGGAATTACGGGGGGCAATTTGGGAGGACGGGGGAAGGGACAGAGACCCCAATGGGGGGGACAGAGGGACCCCAAGGGGGGGGGGCAGAGAGGGACAGAGGGACCCCAGTGCGGGGGGACAGAGAGACAGAGGGACCCCAATGGGGGGGACAGAGGGACAGAGGGACCCCAATGGGCGGGACAGAGAGGGACAGAGAGACCCTAATGCGGGGGGGGACAGAGAGGGACCCCAATGGGGGGGACAGAGGGACCCCAGTGAGGGGGGGACAGAGGGACCCCAAAGAGTGGGACAGAGAGGGACTGAGGGACCCCAATGGGGGGACACAGGGGGACACAGAGAGACCCCATTGTGGGGGGACAGAGAGGGACAGAGATACCCCCTTGTGGGGGGACAGAGAGGGACAGAGGGACCCCAGTGGGGGGGGGGACACAGGGGGACAGAGGGACCCCAAAGGGAGGGGACAGAGAGGGACAGAGGGACCCCAAGGTGGGGGGAACACAGGATCTGGAGGGGTCACAGGCCTTGGGGAGAGGCCTCAATGGAGGGGGACACAGGATTTGGGGACAGAGACACCTCAATGGGAGGGTCACCGGGTCTGGGGACAGAGAGACCCCAATGGGGGTGTCACAATCCCTGGGCATGGGATGGATTAACAGGCCCTGAGGGTCACTGGGGGGTGAGCAGATCCCATTATGGGGGATCACAAGCCCTGGGGGTTTCAGGGCACTGGGGACATCCCACCCCCCTGTGCTGTGTAAGGGTGCAAGGGGTGCTGGCCTGGACCTCCTGGCACGATCCCAGCCCTGTGTCCCACACCCTGCACTGCCAGACCACCCCCACGGGTGGGTGCCATGCCAGACAGGGCACCCACGGCCACCCCCTGTCCCCAGGGGCTGGAGGGGCTGGTGCCCCTGTCCCCAGGGGCTGTGGGGTGTCCCGTGCCCCGTGACTCATCCCGTGACTCACGCCATCCCTCCCCATGGAAAAAGGCTGTCACGGGGCTGGGATCACGCCAGGAGCAGCGGGAGAGGTGGAGGCACAGGCTGACACTGCAGTTCTGCCCCACTCCGGGCTGCTGGCGAAGATTCCAGGTGTTCCCGTGGCACAGGGAGGCTCCCCCTGACACCTCACCGGTGCCAGGAGTGGAAAATGGGACAGGGTTTGTGCCTGTTGGCAGCGGGGTGAGCGTCCAGGTGAGTCAGAGCATCCACCTTCGACATCGCCCCGGGCTGGGAGGCCTCGGGAGAGGCTCAACACCTGGAGAAAGGTGCAGCTTCCCAGGGGGATTTGCCCCTGGAAATTTCTGTGTGCTGGGAGCACGGAGGGGTTTTACACCAAACAGCTCCCACTGGCACCGTTTGACCCGTGTTTGCATTGCCAGATGGATTTTTAAGGAAAATCCCTTTCCTTCCAGTGTCTTTCCATGCCAGGCCTGCAGCAGATTTTTCTAACCCGCCCTGAAACTCAACACCATCTCTAAAAAGTCACCACTGTCGTTCCAAAATGTCAAACGCTTTATTAAAAAAATAATTTATTGCATCTTATGTACAAACCACACGAATGTTCACTTATAAAATACTGACACCTCACCTGCTGAAGGCAGGAGGGGCGAGTTCCCCAGGTGTGCACCTGGCTCTGACTCCAGGCAGGGATGTTTGGATCGACCACTAAACCAGCTCTGCTCGTTTCCACGGCGTTCCTGGCTCAGGGTTCACTTATCACACAAACAGGTAAGCCCAGAGCCCAAAATGAGGTGCAGCAGGTTTAGGTGCTCTTAGTCCTGTTGTGTTTCATGGACTTATGGAGGAAAGATATAATCTAAGGGAAAAAGGGTGAGTCTGCAGACCCTGTAGGATTTAACACTCTGGCTTTCCCCCCGAAGGTATTTCCTGAGTGTTTCTAAGATTTCAAGCACAACAGGCTGACCCAGACCTAACTCCATAGTGGTTGCACCCGGTAAGTGCACCCACTGAGGCCACCAAACACCACAGGATGGAGCTGTCAGCTGAGGACAACCCTCACTGCTTGGAGTTAACAGCAAAATGCATGGTGATTTCAGCAGGACCAAGGATTCAGCGGGGAAAAACTGGGATCAGGCTCTACCAGAGCTCACAGGCAGGTGGGAACAGGGAACAGGGAACAGGGAAGGAAACCCCACACACTCCATGAAATGAAGACCAGCAGGAGCTGCTGGAAACATCTGCTGAGCCGGAGCTGTTTCTCCATGGATCCTCCAGCCTCAGCCATGATGAAACACACACAGTTCCCAAAGAGTCCAGAGTGCTTCTCCCACTAAATCCCTGCTCCTGGATCCCAGCAAGGTGTGGGGAGCACCCCGGGGTGCTCAGCAGGGCACACACAGCCCCGAGGTCTCATACAGCATCTCCACCAGCACCTCCACAATGTCGGTGTCACCGATGATGGGCCGGAAGAAAAGATCCATGATGAGGGAGGGGGGGATGGATTTTAAGGTGGAGGCCACCGAGAAAATGTGGGAAAGGCGTCCCTGGTCCTTGGAGTGCAGTGGCTGCAGGAGCTCCTGGAGCGCTTGCTGGGCTTCCTGCTGCAGGCTCTGGATGTGGAGGGAAGCCCTGAGCCCAGGGATGTCTGTGAGGGACAGGAGGGGAAGATGGTGATGAAGAAGGATGGAAAACAGCCCCAGGTTTCCCCAAATCCCCACCTTTCCTCATTTCTCGGCAGGGCTCACTAATGGGATGAGACACAGTGCTACTGAGATGTAGCTATTCCAGGGATGCTTTTTGAGGGAGGAAAAGCAGCTCACTGGGAAAATCATGCTTTGAAATTAAAGGAACATAGGATTTATTGTCTGCAGGGCAGGCAAAGGTCTCTGGGTTTTACCACTACCTTTGGCATTCCCCCACCCCGATTCCCCACGGATTTGGGAATGACCAGAGTTAGGGAAAAGGCGACCAGCTCTCTCTGATCTCACACCTGCCCTTCTCCAAGCATCTCCAAGCCAAGAGGTCTGTGTTTGCCCAGGGAAGTGGTGGAGTTCCCATCCCTGGAGGTGTTCAAGGAACGTGGGTGCCACTCAGTGCTCTGGTCTAGTTGACAAGGGGGTGACCACAGGTTGGACTTGATGATCTTGGAGGTCTTTCCCACCCTCAGTGATTCTGTGATTTTGTGTTCAGCTGGCAGAGCCACGAGGGCCTGGCACTCACCTGGATTGAAGAGGATGGCTCCCTTCAGGTAGGCATACTCCTTGGGGCTCAGGTCCAGCCTCCAGAAGGTGTTGAGGCAGCGCTGCAGCCACTGCACCGCAGCCAGCGTGGGCTGTGTCGTCTCGGGCTCCTGCCCTTTGCTTTGCCCATTGAGGAGGATCTTCTTGAGCATGCTGGGCGCCGGGACCTCCATCACCTCGAAGGTCACCATCTCCTGCACCAGCCCCAGGAGGAACAGGGGCACCCAGCAGCTGTCCAGCAGCAGGAGCTGATCCTGCTGTGGCAGCTGGTGGAAGGAAGGCAGGTTTTTCATGAAGGTGATGGTTTTGAACAGCACGGTGGAGGCCGCCTTGCAGGTGACGTGGGGCGTGCAGAGCTGGACGGTGCGGTGCTGGTGGCACAGGCAGCGCTGCCGGGCCCGCCCGGGGTGCAGGTTCTGGCTGAGGAGGGTGTAGAGGATGGCAGTGTTCTTGTCCTCGCCATGGCACTGGCACCTCTCACACTCCATGCCCGTGTTGGTGCCCGCGGCTCAGCCGGATCCTCGGCGAAACTCTCCTGGTGGGAGGGAGACAGACGTAAAAACCCCTCGCCAAATATCTGTCCTCCCAGCTCTGCCAGCCCGTGGCTGCCCCAGCCAGCTCTTATAAGGCTGGGTCACCAGTGAAACACCCCTCCACAGCCTTGACCGCTCTGATTAAGCCTCCCTCATTAAAAAATAACCACCCACCCAACCCCGCCGTCCCCGGGGCAAACGAGTTCCCGGCGTGGCGTCAACGGCAGTTTTCTCAATGAATCGCCGTCCCTGGCGGGGTTGGGCCTTATCAGGATTACCCAAAGAGGATAAACAGGGTCATTAGCCCAGGCTGTACCCTGGCACCAAGGCCCCTGAGCTGCCATGGGGCAGGTGTCGCTGCCAGGAGGTTCACAGACAAACACAACGTCTGCGCCTGGCGTTCAACGGCCCCGGCCTTGGGAAGAGCAACCTGGAAGTTTGTGTTATCAGCCGCTCTTCGCCTCTTGTTGTGGTTGGGGGAGGAGGGACCTGGAGAACCTGCAGGGTGTGACGGGACCGTGGGTCGTGTCCCTTGGGGGGAATGAGGGGCTGGGGAAGGGCTGATGCTCCCGTTTGCAGGATGAGAGGGGAAAAAATGGCAAAATTCCCACGTTCTCCCAGCGGAAAAGGATTTGGGGGTGCTGGTTGATAGTGGTTGAATATGTGTCCAGGTGGGTGAGAGTGCCCCCTGCGCTGTCCCCTGTGCTGGGGCACACCCAGTGCTGTGCTGGAGGGGCTGGAGCCTGTCCAGGGATGGAAAAGGAGCTGGGGAAGGGGCTGAGGGAGCTGGGGGGGCTCAGCCTGGACAAAAGGAGGCTCAGGGGGGACCTTCTGGCTCTGCAACCCCCTGATGGATCCAGGGGAGGGGTGAGCTCTGCTCCCAGGGGACAGGGACAGGAGGAGAGGGAATGGCCTCAGGCTGTGCCAAGGGATGTTTAAACTGGATATTGGGAATATTTGTTCATGGAAAGGGCCATCCAGCCCTGGCAGAGCTGGTGGAGTCACGTCCCTGGAGGGATTTAAAGCCCTGTGGATGTGGCACCTGGGGACATGGTCGGTGGTGGCCTTGACAGTGCTGGGAGAATGGCTGGACTCGATGCTCTCAGAGGGCTTCTCCACCCCTTACAACTCCATGATTTTCACATGGAATTGCCAGGTATTTTAACCCACTGTCAGCAGAAAACGAGGCAGGAAAGCGGGAGGGCCTAATCCCGCATTCCCAAGGCGCTGGGGGCAGCATGAGGATCCCTGGGCGGGAACCCGTGAGGGAAGGCGAGGAGAAGGAGAATGAGGATGAGGAGGAGGAGGAAGAACCTCCCCCCTCGATCTCACCCCCCCAAGGGCTCACGCTGGAGCTCAGCGCGGCCGGGACGCAGCGGGGCGGGGGCCCCATGGCCGGGGCCGCCCCCCAGGACGGTGTCGGGGGGTCCCAGCAAGGCCCGGTCCCCTCGTCCGTCCCTCCCGGGGGTTGCGGCCTTCCCTCCCCTCCCCAGGCCCGCCCGCCCCGTCGCCATAGCAACCGCGCCGCTCCCCACGCCCCGCCCCCTCCGGCCGGATCGACAGCGGGCTCCACCAGTCCGCGTAGAGCGTGGTCGGATTGACAGCTCCAGCGGCCAATCCGCGAAGAGCGCGGCGCAGGAGCGCGCTGGGATTGGCCCGAGGGAGGGGGGAGGGAGGGGCACGCGCGTTTCCGTGGGCGCCGGTTCCGGTTCCGGCAGGGCCCGGTGTGGCGGCGGCGGCGGCGCGATGGGGCTAAGCGCGGAGGAGGCGGCCGAGCAGGAGGACCGGTTCGACGGGATGCTGCTCGCCATGGCCCAGCAGCACCAGGGCGGCGTGCGCGAGGTAGCGCTGCCGGGGATCGGGGCGTGGGGGGCGGGACGGCGGGGCAGGACCGGGAGGAGCGAGCCTGAGGTGGGGGGGGGGGGGCGGCCCAGCCTTCCTGCCCGGGTCCCGCCCCAGCACGTGGGGCACGGGAGGCACGTGCGCTGCTACGTGAGTGCAGGGCAGCGCCAGCACCGCTCGTTAATTAGTGTGGTGGTGATGAGGGGCCCCGCAGTCCCGGGGCCTCCGGTTTTACCGGGGCATTCCCTGGGGATGCGCGGGAATGGAGCCCCTCAGTGGCTCTTTCCCAGTGGGGCCAGACCGTGAAGGCGGTCATGGCTGCCCCTCGTCGTGCTCGGGGATGTGCTGCCCCTCCTCACGGATCCCACCGGCATCCCCCTCCCGGGGGCCTCCGGGGTGCCGGTGCTGCCCTGCAGCGGGGCTGGGAAGTGTGGGAACATCCCGCTCACATCCCACTCACATCCCGCTCACATCCCATTCACATCCCACTCACAAAGAGTTTAAAAACCCTAGTCCTCAACCAGCCCCTCGTGTTGTACCTAAAGCACCGATTGAAACCCCCCCCGGGGCAGACTTGCTGGGAAGTGAAAGGGCAGCGGGAACACGGGCTCCCCTCGGCGTTTGTTCACTCAGCCGTGAGCCCTTGTGGTTGTGGGGTAAAAAGAAAGAGTTTGCACACTTCTGGCTGTGCAGAAGCAAAATGTGGTATATGTGCATATAGATCCCTGCCCAAATTCCTGCCTTGGGTGACAGCTCGGGGTACTGGAGGAGGGGCTGAGGATAAAGTGCTGCCCTTTCATGCAAGCCACACCAATGCCCCTTCTGGGAGTGGGAATCCAGGAGCTGGGACTCCACGATGCAGCGTTTCCCCCAGGAACCAGCCACGGGGCTGATTGCAGGGTGATCCTGGCAGAGCCACAGGCAAGAGGACAGAGGATGAGGGCTGATCCAGAGCCAGGGGCTGGCTTGGTGGGACCTGCTCTCACTGCTCCTTTGCTTTCCCCACCAGCTTGTGAACACCTTCTTCAGCTTCCTGAGGAGGAAGACGGATTTCTTCACTGGGGGAGAAGATGGAGTAGCAGAGAAGGTAAAAAAATAAATCCTCAAGGTTTTTTAAGCCTTTTAGTTTCCATCCCACCAGTGTCTGTGCCATGCTAAGGCTTCCCTGCCTGAAACTCCCAGAATTTGGGGGCAACTGGGGCACCAGCAGCTCATGGTGCTGCTGAAATCCATCACAGAAGGGAGGAAATGGGGAGCTGCTCCTCTCTGAGGGGAGGAAGGAAACAAAGAGCTGCCCCTTTCTGAGTGGTGGAAGGTTGGAAGAAGCTGCTCCATTCTGAGGGGAGGGAAAAACAAGGAGCTGCGTCTCTCAGAGAAGAGGAAGGTAATAAAGAGCTGCTCCTCTCAGAGGGGAGGAAGGAAACAAAGACCTGCCCCTCTCAGAGGTGAGAAAGGTAACAAGGAGATGCTCCTTTTTGAGGAGAGGAGGAAACAAGGAGCTCCTCCTCTCTGAGGAGAGAAACACAGGATTGTCTGCTCAGGTACCAACAGTGCAGCTCTTCTGGCAGACTGTGGCCAAAGGCTTGTTTGGAAAGCAGCTCTGGCAGACACACTGACTTAACGGTGACACACCAGGGTGCTGATAACCCCAGGTTACCTTGTTTGTTCACCTCAGGAAAAGCACAAAGTCCATGTCTCTGCACATGCAGCCCTGAGCTTTGGCTCAGGAATGTGGAGCCTGGATGGAGTGAGGGTTCTGGGGAGCCTTGAGCAGCCTGAGCATCACCTGTCCTGCTCCAAAGCTGCAAAACTAAGTAGGGAAATTAAAGTACTCAAACACAAACTGGGCAGGCTTCCTGAATGTTTCCTTCTTATACTTGCCAGTAGAGGAGCTGTTCCCCCTCCTGGCCTGCTGGAACCCCACCAGTTGGATGTGTTAGGGCAGCTGTTGGTTGCTAACACAGGGTGTAACATCATCTGTCCAGTCTCTAAGGTGGGAAAGCTAAGGCAGGTAAGGGATGGGAAAGAGGATGTCCCAGCCCTGGAAGTGTCCAAGGCCAGGTTGGATGGAGGTTGGAACAACCTAGAACACAAATGGAAGAAGCACTTTCCCCAGTCCTGCTCCCTCTTTGACATGAGAGAGGAGAGGGTGGGAAGGTCTCTGTTCTTTGGGTGCCATTTCAGCAGCCCGTGTGGGTGTGGGTGGGGTGTGACACCCACAAGGGTAAATAGTTCTCTCACCGTGGATCGTGGTGGGGTGGGAACAGAGCCTGGGAGACACACACACATCTTGGATTCTGTATCCCAGGAGACACTGTGTAAACAAACCCCGCTTCCCTCTTTAAAACAAAGCAGAAATACTCAAATGTTTGGTTACCAACAAGCTGCACATCCCGAGCTGCTTGGAAAAGGCTTCTGGCGTGTATATAAATAAATTCTCCCCTTCTGATTCCTTTCTCCGGACCTCCCTGTGTAATTTCTGGGGCAGACTTCAGCTCACATACGTGCTGCCCTGCACAGCACCTCTGGCTTTATCGGCGTGGGGCAATTGCTCTGGCTCCCTGCCTGTGTACTCAGCCTTCCCGCTGAGCACGCGGCCGTTGGCACCGCAGACCTTGAGGTTTCTGCCTCTCACAGTCACAACAACCTTTGCTGAATCTGGAGGGAGGTTGAACCAAAAGGTTCCTGGAGGAACTTGCCCCTTTAGTGTAAAGCTCGCGGGGGTTTCGAGTGTTTCTCGCCCCGTTGTGGTGTTGAAGCTCCGTCTGGGGAAAAGCCCAGGCATGGGAAAGGTCAGAAGGAGGTAAAATAACTTGGCTCTGGTGTGTCTGGGTTTCCAGCTGGCCTGGCTGGATGGAGGGGCTGTCAGATGGCTGGGCTGGGCATCTGCACGTCCTGCTGGAATTGCACAAAGGACAAAACAAATGGAGGGGTTTTATTGCTCTCTTATCTCCATGGAAATACACTCCCTGGGCCAGGAAGAGCTAGGAAGGGCTGGATTTAAATATTTTATAATTATTGAAGTATTACATATTTTAAAAATTTTCTCTTTTTTTCTTTTTTATTTCTCTCTTTTTCAATTGAAAAATCTCCAGGTTTTCAGTCAAAAAACAAGTGAAAACAAAGGAAGAAGTCACAAAATCAGTGTGATCTACCAAATTGCCTCCTCAGTAGACCGAGTTGGCTCCATTTGGGTTTGAAATTGGCGATGTTTTTAAACCTTTTTGACCCGTGTTCCTGCCTTTCAGCTGATCACAGATGCTTTCAACCACCACAACAAACTGGCTCAGAAGGAGAGGAAGGAGAAGAAGGCCCGCCAAGAGGCCGAGCGGCGCGAAAAGGCCGAACGTGCCGCCAAACTGGCCAAGGAGAAGCAGGAAGCAAACGAGCCAAGGATTAAGGAGCTCACAGATGAGGAGGCAGAAAGGCTGCAGCTCGAAATCGACCAGGTGAGGGCATTGTCAGGTGTTAAAATGCCTTCAAATGGCTCAGGTTTGTTCCTTTGCACTCCTCAAAGTGTGAGGACAAAGGGAATCTTCCTCTTGGCAGTACTACCTCTTTCCTGGGACTTTTCTCAGGGCTGGAAATTCCTTGTTTTCAAAGTCTTGATGCAGTTCCCAGTGCTGCTTGCTTGTTTGAGCTGAAGAGGCTGAGGCCATCTAGTGCCAGATCAGGAAGTGACACCAAGTGCCAGCACTTGGCTGAGCGTGTTCCTTCTCTTTTTGAACAGAAGAAAGAGGCACAAGGACAGGTCAACAGTGTCCCAGTGAAACCCTCGGAGGATGAAGCTGAGTCAGATTCTAACAAACAGGTAAAACTCACCTGGGGAATTTATTTTAGAGGCACAGCATGGCTTGGGTTGGAAGGGACATTAAAGACCACTCAGTTCCACCCCCCTGCCATGGGCAGGGACACCTTCCACTAGACCAGGTCACTCCAAGCCCTGTCCAGCCTGGCCTTAGGCTGAGAAATTAGTTTCTGGACAATCATAAGAACTCTTGTGAGTGTGAGGGGATGTCTAATCTGACTTTCTTTAAAAATACACAGAGTTCCCAAAGGTTTCAATACAGTTTTCTCTTTTTTTTATTTGGCTTTTTTTCTTGTAATTATGTTTTAACAGAAGCATCTATTCATTTTTGGGCTAAATGTACATGGATATCAAATACAAACACCTGACCTGAAATTCTTATAAACCCCAAATGCAAAAGCTTCTTTCTTTACTCTTGAATTTCTTAGGAAACAGATGACGAAGAGGAAGATGAGAAGGATAAAGGGAAACTTAAACCCAACTCTGGCAATGGAGCTGACCTTCCAAATTATAGGTGGACACAGACTCTTTCAGAATTGGATGTAAGTAGTGCTCTAGTACCAGGATCTGAGGAATCTGAGATGGGGAGTAAGAGCAGGTGCTCGTAAGAGTGGAGGAGCCGATTCCCTGTGTGTCCTGTGGAATTCTGTTAGTTGTACTTTACAGCAGCATTTCAGTAGCTGGGAGAGAGCCTCATAACTAAATAAAATTCCCAGAAGCTGTAGTTTGCCCAGTTTTGGCCTTGTTTTAACCAGATATTAAAGTCTGCTTCCTCTTTTATGACCCTTTGTGTCCTTTCACCTCCCGCTCGCTCAATATCTCAAGGACAATAGTTTGTGCTCTGTCTCCAGTGAAACCAAGGCAGAAGGTCTTGGAAAAATAGCACAGGAGGGTTAGGAAAGACTTCACTGCCCAGCTCCTCAAAGCTGCTCTTTTTCTGCCCCAGCTGGCCATCCCTTTCAAGGTGAACTTCAGGTTGAAGGGCAAGGATGTGGTGGTGGATATCCAGAGACGCCGCCTCAAGGTCGGCCTGAAGGGCCACCCTGCTGTCATTGATGGGGAGCTCTTCAATGAGGTGAAGGTGGAGGAGAGCTCCTGGCTCATTGAAGATGGGAAAACAGTCACTGTGCACCTGGAGAAGGTAAAGAAATGGATTGGGGAGGATTCAGGCTTGGCTGCCTCTTCCCAGGGGAAATAAGAGTGACAGCCCTGGGCTTTGTCAGGTCAAACAGAGCCACTATGGTTATCCTTGGTACAGTATGTGGAATATTGCAAGTGTGCCCTGTGTTCAGCCTAATTTCAGGCTAATGCAGGATATCCAATGGATTTCTCAGCACTTCAGGAAAAGCTGGAAGGAAATCAGTCATTTTAAAGTTGTCTGTTAGTGGAATAATGGCATGTTTTGACATCTGTTAGTGACAGAAAAATCCAGGGTCCCTTATTCCCTCCCTTCTGAGCCTCTCCAGGTGATTTTAATCCCATTTATGTCGTGCCAGATGGGACACCTGACATTCTCCCAGATCCCCCAGCTGTGAAAATTCAGACTACCTAAAGTAGTTTGAAATAAAACCAGCACACTTTATCCCTATCCAGATTTTATTGGTATTTAGAAAACTGTCAAATAAAATTCGATTCCAGCAGCTTTTTCCTGTGACTGAGACTTAAAATTCCTAGAGCAAGTCCAAGAAAAATAAACTCTCTTTGTTTCTTCATCCTTCAGATCAACAAGATGGAATGGTGGAACAAACTGGTCTCCACAGACCCAGAGATCAACACCAAGAAAATTAATCCAGAGAACTCAAAGGTGAGAACTCCTCTGTTTTATGGGGTGGAGCCTTGTCAGGAATGGGCTCACTTGAGCCAAGTTGTTCCAATTTTGCTCCTGTTTTCAGTTGTCAGACCTGGACAGTGAAACCCGCAGCATGGTGGAGAAGATGATGTATGACCAGCGACAGAAATCCATGGGCCTGCCCACTTCTGATGAACAGAAGAAACAAGACATTTTGAAAAAGTGGGTACACCTCATTTATCTGTGGGGTTTTGCCTTCCCAAGCAAGCCCTTCTCCTCTTCCTCTTTGGCACAAATATGTGAGAAAGCAGGTTGGCCTTCAATCCCAGCCATGCTGTCATCTGCATAGTCATTGAATTGCTGGCCAACCACTGGTGTCTGTAAAAGCCTGTGGGGGTAGAAAGCCTAATGGAAAATGCTGGGAGTAGCCTAGCTCTGGAATTGTCTCAATCTGCTGATTTCAAGTCCAGAAAGCATGTTTGAGACTGGAAGTGCCATCTCTGCTGAACTTTAACATGGTCTTGATTGTTGTCTAATCTCCCTCGGTAGCCCAGCTAATCAGCCCTCCCTGTTACTTGCCACCAGGAGCTGTCCTCAGGCCACTTTTATGGCTTTATTGCCCTGTTTGGCAGAAATGTGATTCCTGGGGCTCCCAAGGCCGTTTGGGAAGGCGTGGGGGCAATTCTGGGTCACTCAGCTTCTTCAGCAAGTGTAGACCCACATCTTATCTCCATGTGGAAGGAGGGTTAGTGTAGCTGACCTGACTCCTTTTTTCCTTTAGCTTTATCTGTAGTACCAGAAGCTTCACTGTGGGGTGTGACTGGAGCAGAGACCAGGCTTCCTTAGTGCCTGTTGAGTTAGTGGAATGGGACTTCTGCTCCCAGGAACTCCACCTCGGTGGCAAGGTCACTTGTTTGGTGCTCTGGAAGTTTGGCTTCTGCACAGATTGGCTGGCAGGGGATGGAGAGGAAGTTTAGACTTTGTTCAGGCCAAAGTAGACTCTGTGACACCCAGGTGGGTGCTGATCTCTGCCAGTGGAGCTCTCCTGGCTGCCAAACAAGGACATTATCCTCGCAGCACAGATTTCCCTGGAAATGGAAAGTGGAAACCCTGAGACGGGAACACAGAGGAGAGCGAGGCCTGCCCTTACTTGCACTTTGTGTGTGGGTCCTCCACGTGGGTGTGATGTGTTGTATCCCTTGGAGAACAGAGCAGAGGAGCTTCTGTGTGCAGAAATCACTCCTTGTCACTCCTTAAGCACAGTGCATTGCTCTCAGAACTTTCTGATGTGGCAACCTGAGTCCAAATAGTCCTTGGATGGTATCCCTGCCCATGGCAGGGGGTTGGAACAAGATGATCTTTTGAGGTCCCTCCCAACCCAAATCAATCTCTTGCACCTGGTATGAAACCAGATTCCTCTGGTCACATCCTCCATGAGTGTTCACTGTCAGCACTGGAGATGTTCCCCATGTCCCCAGTAATGCTCAAGCTCGATCTTAAATCATAATCTGCCCTCACAATCTCCCCTCTGCCCCAGAGTCAGTGTCCTGGCTGCCACGTGTCTGTCTGAGGGGTAACAGTTAAAGGGTGTGTGTTTGATAGTTAATAACTCCCATGTGTGTGGACTTGTTGACCTGGTAGGATGGCAGGAATGCTGCTACCACTGACCCGAGGAAAAGGTGTTTGTAGTCCAGGGAATGTGTCCCAAGGAGCTCAGCAGAACATTCCCTGCTGGGGAGGTTGTGAGGACAAAGCAGAAATCCTTCCCCCCACAAACAGGGCTGTTCTGGCTCCTGCTGACTCACCCAAGCTTTTGTCTTTGTTTCCCTTGCAGGTTCATGGAACAGCATCCAGAAATGGACTTTTCAAAGGCTAAATTCAACTGAGCCCTCCCCTTCTCCCCCCTCTCTTTCAGTCAGCCCGTTGAATGGGGCAGGATATGTATGGTTGGATATTCCTCACCTTGGGCAAGTAAAACCTCCAGCATCCCCACCTGAGGAGTGGAGCTGCTGTGGAGGCAGCTCCAAGGAGTCACCCTGAGTGTCCTGTGTGGAGCAGGGCAGGGCCACAGAGCAGCCACAGCAGCTCCAGCCAGAGCCATCTGCCACAATTCCCAAAGGGCAGGGAGGAGAGAAGGAGGGATTAGAGCTGAAAAAGGGTGTTAGGGCTGAGAGAGCCAGACCTGAGAGGTTTTGGGATATATCCTGAACATACTGCTTTGCTTCCTTGGGCTCTTCAGAGCTGCTCATCTGCTCTTTGCCAGCTCAGTTTGGCACAGATACCTCCTGAGTTTTACTCCCTCCTGCTCTCCTGTGAAAACAAGGGTCAGTTTATTCTGTAAAATAGTTCTCCTTCTGCCTCCTTGGGAAGGGCAAACAGGAGTTTGAAACCACAGCTATTGCAGCAGAGACAGCCTCTGCTTCTCCTTGCTGCTGCTTCTGATCTTGCCAGAAGTGGGACAGCTGGAGCACTCCAGGGCTCCCAGCACAGCTGGAGAGCTCAACCTGCTGTCCTATAGCAAGGAAAGGCTGGAGAGTCTGTGGTGTGGGCAGGAGAGGACTTGGGGGGGGGCTTTGGGGGTGCTGTTCCTGCTGGGAGTGTGTCTCCTGCCTCTTTTCCAAGGGCCTCTCCCTGCTGACGGGTGTTGCTGTGCTCTGTGCCGAGCTCCTGCTGCTGGGTGGCATCACTCTGCATGTTCATGTCTGTTAAAACTGCAGTTGCAACATAAAGGAAAAAAGTGGAATAGTTCCAGGCAGAGTGTGTGATTTCTCTCCCAGAAGGGATCTGGGATCCAGGCTGGGAGGAGCTGGGAGGGGGCAGTGCCAGAGGGGCTGCTGGCAGGGGCTGGGGTCGTGCTCTCTGCAGCTGCCTGTAAATACCTCTCAAGTCTCAGGCTTCCTGCTCTGGACTGATTGTCTCTCCCTGCCTCAGGAAGAGGCAGTGGGAGCTGCATGTCTCTCCAGGGGTGCTGCTGAACCCCATTCCCACCTTAAACCCTCGGG
Organism: Margarornis squamiger; assembly: GCA_035222235.1. Taxonomy (NCBI): domain Eukaryota; kingdom Metazoa; phylum Chordata; class Aves; order Passeriformes; family Furnariidae; genus Margarornis; species Margarornis squamiger. The sequence goes on from JAWWTY010000059.1 coordinate 6,203,542, forward strand.
GCTGACCAAGGCTCCTGCTCCAGGCTCTAAGTAGCAGCTCATGACCACACCACAAAGCCACCCTTGCCCCAGGTGTCCTTTATGACAAGCTAATGAGGAGAGTGTCACGAAATCCCAGGCTCTGTCAGGCCAGGCTACCCCAGATCTTGCTGCTGTGGTTTGTCCTTCTGCCTCCTGGAAATGGTTCCACCTCCTACCCAAGGGAGTGGGCATAAATCCTCCTTGGGCAAAGTCCAGCCTGGCACTGCACCTGGTGTGGTGCAGGTTATTTTTCTGAGGAGTAGTACAGTTTGCAATAAGTCTCCCAGTTTTAGAGGGTCTTGGAGTCAAAAAGAAGACCCCACCCAACTGAGCATGACCTTGAGGGTGAGCAAGGACTGGGGTCAGAGCAGCTGCCTCTGGAGTGCTGAGCTCCAGATCCTCCTGCCTGTTTGTCCTACAGATCACCCTGCACACATCTGCCTGTCCGTGCTTTGGCCTGATAAAAGAACAGGCTCTCCCCTTCCCATAAAAAAAGCCAGACCATGCTGGATTTGAAGGTTTTAGCCCCAGAGTGAACCACCTGCTGGTGTCTGCACTGAACCCTGGGGCACGGGGCAGGTGAGCTGGAAGGGCTGAGCTGCTGTGGGGTGTGTGATGAGCTCCACACCATTCTCAGCTCTGCCAGGGCACTGCTGCTGCTCCCTGGAGGTGCTGGGGATGGAGGAGCAGGGCTGGGCTCTGCACCTGCAGCAGGATCTGCATCCAGGCGCCAGCCCCTCCTAAGGGACAAGCACGGGCAGGCACCAGGGCAGTCATAAACCAGCAGGGTTGTGGCACCACCCTGAGCCCAACCTGTAGCTTTATTTCCCCATTTCCTCCTCAGCCCTGTATCCATCCACCCAAACCCACCTTTTCCTGATGGTTGGCAGCTGCCTGGATCTGGCATCAGGGTGGGGGCAGTGTTTGCTGCCTGTTCCAGGTTCAGTGTTCCCAACCCCAAAATCCTGGTGGTCTGTCCTCAGTCAGTGCAGGGTTGGGAGTAAAAACTGAAAATCCCGAATTTGCTGCTTCCAGGTGGCACTGGGATCTGGGTGCTGTCACTCCCAGGAGGCAGCTGAGAGAAAACAGAGAAAAGGCAACCACAGGAACCCCCAGGGAAGAGGTTTTTTTTGTGGTGAGGGAGTGTCATTTGGCCTTTGAGGGAGATAAAAGGAGAAGGCAAACAGCCCTGGGAGAACGAGGTGAATGTCCGGGGCCGTGTTTGTGAACCACAGTTGATCCCAGTGCTATCCCTGGACTTCAACCCTTTGGGCCAGCGGAACAGAAGGTGTTTCTCCTGATGGCCTTGTCCTCTGCAAACACCCTCCTGCCACCAACTTCCCCCAGGCCAAGGTGAATCAGGAGCACCTTTTTGCCTCCCAAGGCAGATTCCCCTGGAATAAACCATGGTCTGGCAGTGCTTAAAGAATGCAAAGCCCCACCTTAGTCTGAATTGCTGGAGACCATGGAGCGGGGAAATGCTGGTAACACTGGGATCCAAACCTTACAAACACATCCTTGTCCTGGCTCCCTGCAGATGTTTCCCTGTCCAAGTGCCAGCAGACCAGGAATGGCCCTGGTGGAGGGTGGCAAGTGATAAAGGTCCTTTCTGTCTTTCCACACCTGTGCCAGGTGACCTGGAGAAGCTGTTTTGGTGCTGCCACCACCCGGAGCTGCCACTGCTGGCACATCCCAAGCTCCTCCCCTGCCTGCCCATGGTCCCTCCCTTGAGTCCCTTTAAAAGCAAACCATGCAGGCACACAGGCTCTCCAGAAGTTTTTCCCAGCCTTTTTTTCCCCTTTCTAACAGTTTAGCTTTTATTAATGACTATTGCAGCTCAGACCATTTGGGAAATATCCCAGACTGCAGGACTGCTTTGGGAAGAGTGATGGAACAGCAAAACCCCAAGGAGGGAAAGAGGCAGTGAGTATTTAATGTTACTGTGTGGTTTGGGGAGGAGCCTCACCTCCTCTGTTACTGCGAGGACCAGGCTGTGAGGAATTAGGTCCATCCATCTGCTTTTTAAGGTCTAAGCCACACTGAAATTAATAATTCAGCAGTTCAGAGCGTGGGTGAGGAAGAGGAATTTCTTTTAACATCTGCAGCCATTCCCTGCAGAGTTCCTGAGCTCCCTTAACTCAAGCCCAGGGAACCACTGGGTCAGACTGGATCCCTCAGAGGTCACTGTACTACAGGGCAAGGCAAGGACCCACCTACTGGGAGTCTCTGGAGACTCTGCTGGCAAAACCAAGCCAAATAAAACCAAATAATGTCTTCAGGAAAAGACAGGTGCTGAGTCAGGCTCCCAGAAGGAAGTACCTGTGTGAAAGAGCATGTTTGCACACCCATGGTCAGGAAAAGGCTGTGGTGTTTGTAAGATCCCCACTTGGGCAACCAATTCTCTGTGCCAGATCACTCAGAGGAACATTCACCACTAGTGCTCAGAGCAAAAACCACCCCAGCAACAGCCAAGGCAGCTTCACTGACAGCAAATACAACGTCCTGCAGACAAAAACCCCTGGGGATTCATTCCAGGTACAGATGTGAGCAAGGAAACAGGACTGACAGGGCCTCAGACGGCTGGTTTGAAGGTCCAGGTTTCCTTGCATGAGGAATGCAAGGAAATGCTTCCTTTCTGAGGCATGTCCTCAGAGGCTCCTTAATTTACATCCAGCCACCATCCTGGAGTTCAGCCCTCAGAACGATCCCCCTGGAGCTGCCAAATGGATGAAAACATCTTTGTCTACCTGGGAAAGCAGCAATCAGCCACCCCTTGTGCAACCCCCACCAACAACAGGAAGGTAAAAGACACAGCACAGGTAAAGAGCACATCTTTTACTTTATAAAAAAGACCAAATCAGAACATTTAAGGCCAAGGAGTGCAAAAGAATCCCGTAAGACACCACAGGTGCACCAGCGTCAGGGACCATCGAGTTGAAAATCTTCTTTTAATGAGTTTTGGGGTTTTTTTGAGGGGGGAAGAGGGTTGGGTTGTTTTTTTTTTGCAAGCTTAATCCATACACATTCACTCTTCATACCCAGACTAAACAGGAAAAATGTGCTGTTTCATCTGTCCCAGCGGTCGCAGCTCGTTGCAAGTCCAGCTCACCCCTCGTCTCCAAAGCACAGCCCACAGAGCTGCGTGTCAGTGTGACCTGTGCTGAGCCCCAGTGCACAGGTTTGAGCAAACTTGTCCAAATAATAATGTACAAATCCACTGAGAAGCAGAAACCAGGAGGGTCCATCCGTACGGAAGGAGGTGACCACACACGGCTCTTCTGGGTGCCCCAGCCTGGCCTTGCTTCAAGTCTTCTCCTCGGATAAACTGGGCTTTTCATAAACCAACAGCTTTAAACACAAAGCAGGGAGGGGAAGCCAAATCTGAGGCTCGGTCTCTCCCTTTATTTTCAAAATCTCCCTCTCTGTCTCCAGGTGTGGTCTCAGTAATGCCCCTGATTTCTGCAAGCACTCCCTGAAAAGCCAGGGCTTTACAAAAACAGGCTCTAACAGGGACTGAACTGTCCATTTCAAAGGGGTTTGGCCTGTTAAATAAACCTGATTGCTCATGGGAGGAATTAAATCCTTCCCCCCTACCCAACCTTCAGAAGAGTAATCACAGGCTGTGAAATAAAGGCACATTTCAATTCAGCCAAGGCACATTTCAGTCCAATTAAGGCATATTTCAGTGCAACCAAGGCACATTTCAGTCCAATTAAGGCACATTCCAGTCCAACTAAGGCACAAAAACACGGTTCACACCAAAGCACAGGGCCTATTTTGGTTTCACTCTCCCCCAAAACCAGTGGGTGTGCGTATCCTACGCCTGGTAAATTCAACCAAGTGTTTTCTATTCACGTCCAAGGACACCCAAATGTATAAACAAGTCCCATGGCTTCACATGTTTACTTTCTGATAAACAACCAAATGGCAACAGCACAGGTCCAGCTTCCTCCTGCTGCAGGGCTGGCACTGTGCCTTGGGGTAGCACTGCCCCATCTCTGCTTCCCACTGCCTGCTGGAGAGGAGCAAAGGGAAGGAGAAAGTGCTGAGGGGAAGGAAAGGACCAGCAGTGCCTCACAAACCCTCTGCAGACACTTGGAGGAGCCTTTCCTTTCGAAGCAAACCACTTCTATGGGATTTTCCAGCAAACAAGCCCAATCCTTAACCACAAAAAGTCAGAAATGAACCAACTATTTCCCTCACCTGCCACAACCCGAGTTCCAGGCTTGGCCAGCGTGATGGGAAACGTGGGGGGCTTGGCAGAGGAGTGAGGAAGAGCTGAGTGGCAGGGAAGTCACAGGTCGACATGTGCACCTGGGAACACCTCACAGCTGTAGTTCACACCAGGCTGGCAGAGCTGATGCCCATGGTCTGCTCAGGGGGAGGTGAAGGAAGCAGCTGAGCAGCCATCCCACCCCCTGGCAACTGGCACTGTCTCAGGAGACACACCAAGTGGCCAAAATTTAAATGAACCTCGTTACCTGAGCCACCTCCTCACAAGGCAGCAGGAGATGAGACCAAGGGTCAGCAGGGAGAAGGCAGATCTGGCTGCTGCAAACACTGTGGGTAGGGGACATAGGGATTTTGGGACCAACCCAGCCACTTTAAATAGAGGTTTGGGTCCCTAGAGAGGGCTTTGGGTCCCTAGAGAGGGCTTTGGGTCCCTAGAGAGGGCTTTGGGTCCCTAGAGCATCACCTCAGCATCAGCACCAACACAGAGACACCACCCAGTTCTTCCCTATCCCAGTTAACTCAGGCAATGCCAGGAAGCAAGAACTGTACAACAGATCCTCAAAGCAGGGACAGGGCTGGGCCCCTGAGGCTGTTGGAGCTAAATGTGATTCACAGAAATCACAGAGGCACAAGTTATCTGATACTTCCTTGTCCATCTTCTCCTCCCTGGGCACACATTCCACCTCCCAAGTCCATTATCTCCGCAGTTCGTTTCCTCGATGTTCTATATCGTCCATAAAATCCAAAATATCCAGTGAAATTCAGGCAGCAGGAGGAATTTGGCTTCAATAAAGGATGAGGGTAGACTGGGGTGGGGGGGGAAAAAAAAGGTGGCACAGCACATTCCATATGGAAAGAGGAGGAATGTGATTGCAGCAAAGCCCTGGAATGCCTGCCTGCTGCTTGGGTCCTTTAACAATACACCTGAAGCAGGGGTGCCCCAGAAGAGTCAGTCTCTGTGTCTTGGAAAGAGGAATCTCTGCTTGGTGGAGAGCCTTGGAGAGGAAAGAGAAGACATGGTGACATTAGGCAGGGTGAAGCACAGCAGTGGAGCACCTGGCAGGTGGGGAAGGAGCTGCCACAAAAGGCTTTGTGTATCATGAGGGAGGAGAAAGCCACAAAAAGCCCACGGGCAGGGAACAACCCTGCCTGTATTGTAGCCATCTCCTAGGACAGGGCTGTTATTATGCAGGAGGAAACTTGTCTTTTAGCCCTGGGCTGCTCTTTGGGAGGATCAGAGCTCGGGGGACAGCCCATCACTCTCCCCTGCTTCCCTCTTACAGTTCCTTTTGTTCCTGGTCTCACCCAGCTGTGACCTTCGGCGGTCACACCCCAAAGACAGCCCCAAACTTCACCAAGGCACACGGAGACCGAAAGCTCTCAGGACAAATGCTGTGCCAGGACAGAGAATGCCCCATACTTGGATTTCACTCCTTTTCAGCAGGACCCACCAACCCAGGGAGTCTTCTGGGCTCCCCTCAAGAGAACTGAGGGGATCTAAAGGGCAGGGTCAGCTCAGCCTTTGTGGAAGGCGAAAACTGGAGGAAGGTGAAACAGGGGAGGTTCAGGACCTGCCCCTCAGTGGTGGGATGTCTCTGTAGCCTCCTCCAGCCCCCCCTCCAGCCCCCTTACCTGCGCTGCTGTGCCGCCTCATATTCCGGGCCATCACATCTGCTGGGGTTTCTTCTGATATCTGCACGGCCAAGTCTGCAAGGAAAACCAAGAGGGTTTCCTGAGACAGGAAAGGATGACTCAGCAGCAAGGATCCCTGTCAGGGAACCAGGGGATCTCCAGGAGGCACCACCCTCAGGGAACAGGAGAGGCTGAGCCTGGTTCTTCCCACTGCTTCTACCATTGACCTGAGCCATGTGGTCCTTAAACTCCAGGAAGCAACAGCTAATCTGGGAAGTACAACACCCACTCATTTTCCTCTGTTACTGCTGGATGTCTCCTTGCCCCCCACACCCAGCTTTTCAAGGTCTTTCTACAACAAACTCTCTTACAACCTGTTCTGGAGGCCGGGCACTTCAGGCTGCCCCGGTGAGGAGGAAGCAGCCCTGGGACAAGCAGGAGGCACTGGCTCTGTGGAACAGCCCTTCCCTCCTCTTTGCAGGGATATTTATGGTGTGGAGGAGGGCTCAGCTCCGAGGAGACACTCAGTCACAGCAGTCTGAGTGGCATTAGACAGGTAGCACATGGGACAGAGCCAGCTGAGTAACTGGACATCCCCTGGCACAAGCAGCTCGTCTGGTCATACCAGTTCAGTTTGACTCATGGTCTTGCTGCCTCGCTTAGAGATGCAGAGGAAAGGCAGAATCACTGCAGCAGCAGCAGCATAAACCCTCCTATTGCTCAGCACAAACCTCACTGGCAGGGGAAGAAATGCTCCAAAAAGCCACAACACAGGGAGGGTGAGTAGCAGGGGGTCTCCATAAGGACCTCCACTCACATATCCCAGGAAAACAAATTAATTGGCACATTTTAAGCCTTGCAAAATCAGGAATTGAGAGCACAGCTTCTGCAGCAATGCAGATACAGAAGGCCACCTAAGCAGCAGATGTACTTTACCAGACAGGCAGAAACCTGAAATATGTTCCATGGATCAAAATACATCCAAAATACAGACACCAGTCCTACATCCATCTGTGCTCCTAAAGAAAACAATCCAAAGCCCATCCCGAGGACAGACAATGGCTTTCCACCCCACTCCACGGCCACATCTCCACGGCTTTGATAAAAACCCCCTCTCCTGAGGCAGAGACACCCAGGGGGGACCCCACATACCATCCTGGCTGATGACCATGGACTCCAGCATCGTCTCGTTGCCGCTGTCGGGCGCGTTGCCCCGGCTGGACTTCTCCTCGTGGCTCTGGCTGGCTGGGATGGAAATGTGGGGCCGGACCCTGCTTTTCCGGGTGCTGATGCGGATGATGCCCCGGACCAGCCTGCACTCAGCATCCTGCTCATCCAGGTTGTAGTCCTGAGTTATGCTGTTGATGAGGTCCGAGATCTTGTTGGTCTTCTCCAGGAAGACAGTGTCTGAGGTGCACTTGGCCAGCTCGTCGATCTGGTGGACGCTGAAGAGCTCCGTCAGCTTCTTGAAGATCAGGACGTCGATCTGCCTGCTGGACATGGAGCCGTTCAGCTCACTGATGTCCACATCAGACTCGTGGAAGGAATAATACTCCTCCGAGCTGCGGTGGCTGCTGGGGAGAGGTGGCTTCTCTATGCTGTTCCTCAGGGGCTTCTCCAGCAGCTCCTTGCAGCAGGAATCTGATTCCGGTTGGTGGCTGGGGCTCCTGTTCTGGTAGACAGGAATGCCCTTCAGTTTCACATCTGGGTAGCTGAAACTGCTGCCCATGCTGGACTTTTTGATCTGGTTCCCGTTCTTCTCAGCAGGAGAGACATTGGTGGGGCTGTTTGGCAGCCTCCCGTTATAGTCTCCGTTCTTTCCATCATCAGTGGAGGTCTCGGTGGGCCCGGGGTAGGGGATGCAGACACTGCAGTCCTGGAAGCAGCCCCCACAGGTCACTATACAACAGAAAACAGCCTTGTACGTGTTCCAGGCCCGGGACAGAGAGGAACAGCAGAAGCTCTGGCTTGGGGGAGCCTCTGCTGTGCCAGAGATAAAGGTGATCGTCTCTGCCTCTCTGCCATTGGAGTCTTTGAGCTCAGCCTTGCGCCCTTTCCTGTCCCGCATCTGCTGGGCTCGGCTGCGGCTGGGCTTGATCTCCGGTGTGGAGCCACTGAACACCTCCAAGCTGACATCTGTCTCCCTGGCCACCCGAGCCCGCAGGGGCACGGCCTCCTGGCACGGCTGGTCCAGCTGCCCGTGGCTGTTCAGCTCCTGGGGGAGTCGTGTTTTCCTGCCCAGCATGGCTCAGCACTCGGGCACCTGCAGAACAAGGGAGGGCTCAGCTCAGAGAGTTCATCACCAGCCCCGCCTCAGCGAGCTGCCCGCCAGCACAGAGGGACCAAACAGGCAAATTCTGTGATTCCCAAAATCAGCAGTTCCCTTTTCACGGGAATATTTCGCAGTAGGACTCGCACTGTTCCCACTCGTGGCATCCAGCCCCTGTTTCTCAGTTCCCCGACTACTCAAGCTTTGCTGCTTCCTTTTGGAAGATGCTCAAATCAGAAAATATACACTTTAGAAGGATTATTTTAAGACATCAAGACCCTCGTAACCTTCAGAAGAGGTTTCCTCGAAGCAGCTGGAAGAGGAGCCAGGCTCCAGAGCAATAAACCAGCAGCACAGCCAGAGGTGGAGCTTGGAGCTGACAGGCTCCAAAGGGAAAGTATCTGTTTTTAAACAACTTCCCTTTGTCTTGCATTCCTTAGGATTAGGCTGGGCCCTGACAGGGCTTATCCATTTCAAAACACATCTGTGCCCAGGAGGAGATGACAAGCAATCCATCATTATGCAAGCTGCCAATTCAGGCTCCACATTATTTGGTGCTATTTAAATTTAGGGGGTTTAGCAATGCTGCCATTACTAACACTAATGATTTTTTGCCAGTCATGCTAAGGTTGGGTTATGTCAACCACTTCCCTATGAAAACCTGATGTCTTCATCTGGATTAAGGAAAAGATCTTGTCAACAAGTTGGTCTCAAATCACTCCTCAAGGGAGCAAAACCTTTACAAGCCCTGCTACAGAAATCCCACAGCAGACCCTGCTCAGCTGTTTTCCTCGTTGTCACTGCACCAACATAACTACTCCAGGTCTGCACATTTTACCCCCACAGAGCCAACAATCAGAGTTTGGCACGTTAATTCTCCCTGTTATTAATCATTTTCTTACTAAAGCTCAGCACTGGGTGATGCTGAGGAAAGCCAGGCTGAGGCTGCCACTCTTCAGTCCTATTCCTGCTGCCTTTATCCCAGGCTGTGGTGGGCCCCTAAATTCTCCATGGTTTCCAAGCTTCTTGGCTAACACTGCTTTCACCCCCAAGAGGTCCTTTTAAATACTAATTAGGGTAATTAATAAGCAGTGAGAGCCCAGCCATAGCTTAAGTGTTTTAAGACTGTCCTTGTTGCTCTACTATAGACTTTCTATAGGGCACCTCAAGCATGAATAAATAAATCTGTCTGACCTTGTTAGAGCATTGCCTCTTTTTCCCTGTTTTTTTTTAAACAAATAGTAACATTTTCCCCACAAAGGAACAGGCCCAGACTGAAAGCCAGGCAGTTACAGCACACCACTGCTTTCCAGGAATATTTTGGCTCTGCTACCTTATAAAAATTCATCCCAGGAGCTCCATTTGCACATTCCTGGGCAGTATGTTAAATAAAAAGCCCCAGATGCTGCAGTTTCAGTGCAGAGCAGGCAGAGCTTCCTGGCCTCAGCATCAGTGGGGAGTTTTGATTGCTTTCCCTTCAGAACAACAAAGTGTTTTTGCTCTGCTTCATCATCTTTGCAACACAGCTCAAAATTTAAAAACAGGCCAAAAACATTTGAGCTGAGCTGAGGACAGAACTGACTACTGGGATGTTTCTTTTCATCCTGAGGCCTCATGGAGAGATCCAACACCTGCACTGCACAGCAACACTCACTTGTATAACAATATATGATATCCTGAAATTTCAGAGCATCTTGGACATAGGAAGGAGCACAAAAAAGACCTGCAGGGACAAGTGTCAGAGACAGGGACCTGTCAGAGTCCTGGGCTCATCCCTCCCCATCACAGCTCGTGTTTCTACAACCACTAGATCACATGAAAAAGTTCCCTGGGAACGTGGACAAGACACAGCTCCTCAATCCAGCAGCTTCTCTAGCACAGGCAACGGGCTGGCCTGAAACCCACAGCCATAACCAAAAGCTCAGACTAAAATCCACATCCAAGTGATACTCACACGATGGGGAGTGTCCTCTGTCCTCACGCAGGCACCGTGTGAGACTGGAGAAGGTCCCTCCAAAGAGCCTCAGCATCTGCTCCAGAGGAGCAAGGAAGGATTCACAAAGAGGCTGCACATCTAAGAGTTAGCCTGGGTCCAAGATCTTCATTGTTCAGAGGATGGGATTTCCCTGGGAAGGTAGAAAAGCTAAATTAAGTTGTGAACCTCATTAATGAACACACGGGTTTGCCAATCACCGTGTTGCCAGCTTTGTTAGAACCCAGGGAACGTCTCCTGAATTCAGGAGGCAGGATTTCCATGTGGATACAACTTCTCTTAAGTATATGGAAGCATCATGAAATTTTCAAAGCAGCCTTGCCAGGAGCTGAAAGCCGCCTTGTAAAGCTCCTGTTGTCCTGATTGCTCTGCTGACACCAAGCAGTGATGGAGATCCTGGCCCAGAGCAACGTGGATCCAGCACTTTTCCTGTGCTGCTGGAGCCTCCCTCTCAACTAGTTGGGATATAAACAACCCAGCCAAGGAGATCCCTCTCACCAAACACTTCCCTGTGCCCCTGGCCCCAAACACCCCTCTGTTCCAGCTGACAGCCAGGACCCCACCATGCTGCAGGGAAAAAAAATTGGCCAAAATGAAGGAGAAGGAATGGGGGAAATCTGCCTGGGCACTAAACAGAGCCCCCTCTGCCTGCCCTGGGCCCCCTCTATGTCCTCCAGATAGGGGATTTTTGGGAAAGAAGGAGCTGGCAGCAGGGACAGACTCACCCTAGCCTGGCCTGCCCTGTCCTGCATAGACTCCCATTGCATTCTCCCCTTAATTTTCCAGCTCTGGAAAACAGAGCTGACCCCAGCAGGGACCAGTGAGACCCGAAAAACCCCGGGGAAATCTCTGACCACCACCCTCCCCTCTGAAAATCTCTGACCACCACCCTCCCCTCTGGAAATCTCTGACCACCAGCCTCCCCTCTGGAAATCTCCGACCCCCACCACCCCTTTGGGGGAAATCTCCGACCACCACCATCCCCCTGGAAATCTTTGACCACCACCATCCCCTCTGGGAAAGCCTCCAAACCATCCCTTTGAGAGAAAGCTCCGACTACCATTCTCCCCTCTGGGAAATCTCCAACCCCCACCATCCCTTTGGGGGAAACCTCCGACCCCCACCATCCCTTTGGGGGAAACCTCCAAATCATCCCCTCTGGACATCTCTGACCCCCACCATCCCTTTGGGGGAAACCTCCAAATCATCCCCTCTGGACATCTCT
>JAWWTY010000059.1:6215014-6225116 GCA_035222235.1 Margarornis squamiger
CCACCATCCCTTTGGGGGAAACCTCCGACCCCCACCATCCCTTTGGGGGAAATCTCCGACCCCCACCATCCCTGTGGGGGAAACCTCCGACCACCACCATCCCTTTGGGGGAAACCTCCGACCCCCACCATCCCTTTGAGGAAACCTCCGACCCCCACCATCCCTTTGGGGGAAACCTCCGACCTCCACCATCCTCCGGGAAAGCCTCCAATCCATCCCCCGGGTCCGGGGCGGGGAGGGTCGCGGAGCAGCGGGGCAGGGACAGGGCTGGGACCCCCGAGGACAGTGGGGGGCTGTCCCCACCCGGGGGTCGGGGACACCGGGGGTGCCCGTGCCGGGGCAGCGCGGGGCGCACGGCGGGGACGGAGCCGCGGGGCTCCGCGGGGAGCGATGTGATGGATGTCGCGATGATGTCGCGACGATGTCGCGATGTCTCTCTCTCTCCCTCCCTGCCCGTCGCGGCCTGCGGGTGCCCCCGTGCCGTGCCGGGACGCTCCGTGCGGGGCTGGGAGCGGGGCCGGTGGGGATGCCGGGGCCGGGGGGCTGTTTGGGGCTAGGGGTGTGTTTGGGGCCGGGGGGGTGTTTGGGGCCGGGGGTGATGCCGGGGCCGGGCCGGGTTCCCCCCCAACCCCGGCCGGCTTTACCTGCGAGCCGGGAGCGGCGTCCGGCCCCGCCTCACCTGCGCCAGGTGAGACACGTGATGCGGACGGGACGGGCCGAGGGACAGCAGAGCGCGGCGGGCGAAGCGGCCCCGGCTCCGGCTCCGGCCCCAGCCCCGGCAGCGCCGCTCCCTCGGAACCAGCCCCCCCGAACCCCCGAGGGTCTGTGGCAGAGCAGCACAGCAGCCCCGGACCCGGCGGGGTCTGTCGCCAAGCAGCGCCGGCTCCCCCGAGCCCCCTGTCGGGGAAGGATCGGCCCCCCATCCATCCCGCCCCGAGCACCCCCGTGCCCAACATAAAGGTGGCCATCGCCGAGGGTCTCGGCCCCCGAGGGGCTCTGTCTTGAAGGAGCCGTAACCCAGTGTATTCTCACCCCCAAGGATCCCGGTCCTGAAAGATCCCTGTCTCAATGCATCCTAATCCCCAAGGATCCCTGTCCCGAAGGATCCCTATCCCAATGCATCCTGATCCCCAAGAATCCCTGTCCCAAAGTGTCCCTATCCCAATGGATCCTGATCCCCAAGAATCCCTGCCCCGAAGGATCCCTATCCCAATGGATCCTGATCCCCAAGAATCCCTGCTCCAAGGGATTCCTATCCCAATGTCCCTGCATCTCTGATGATCCTCATTCCCAAGGGGTCCCTGTCCTGAAGGATCCTGATCCCAATGAATTCTCATCCCCAAGGGGTCCCTGTCCTGAAGGATCCTGATCCCAATGAATTCTCATCCCAAAGGGGTCCCTGTCCTGAAGGGTCCCTATCCCAGTGGATCCTCAGGCCCAAGGGGTCCCTGTCCTGAAGATTCCCTATCCCAAATAGCCGATTCACTCTTGGGGGTTTGGATCCTTTCCTGAAGGTTTGAAGAAGAGGAAGGAAACCCATTGGGAAGGTGGCAGCAGGGAAGGAGCCCAGCAGAACAATAACTGTGCACTGAGGCTGCCACCAGTTTCCAAAAGGAAAGAGGAGAGACAGAAAAATCAATTGAAAGGGTGGTGCCAATGCCAAGAATCTCATTCCTTCTCTAAAGGGCACAAAGACAGTGTTTATTTATTCAAGCCTCTAGCACTGAAGTCCAGCCAGTGTTGTTTTCCTGGCTGGGATTTCATTCGTGGATAACTCACAGCACTGCTTGGAAATGTGTCCTCTCCTCTGCCAGGTGCCTTGAGCACAGATCCCAGCAATAAAACCTCTCCTGGCATTGGCCCATGGTTTAGTGTGAGTCCCTAAACCCAGCACTTCTCTGGTCCTGAATTTTTCCCACATCCCATCACCTCCCAGCTGAGCTGTCTCTGTGTCCCAGACTGCAGGCACTGGGGCCAGGATGGTGGGACAGGGAGCTGGGTCAACCCAGAAGTCCTGGAGCTTAAACCTGAAATCCTGATGCAGGATTCCTTCCCTTAAAGTGTGCCAGGATGGTGGGACAGGGAGCTGGGTCAACCCAGAAGTCCTGGAGCTTAAACCTGAAATCCTGATGCAGGATTCCTTCCCTTAAAGTGTGCCAGGATGACTGCATCCCCCTGTCCTGGTAACTGGGACACCTGGGGAGAAACTTGCAGAGTCTGGAAAAGATGGGAGCAGCATTAATTATTTGCTGCCTGTAAAAAGGCTTTGCTTTTCTGGAGCACATCCCAATGCAGGGCTATAAAGAGGCTGGAAAAGAGGCCAGTGCACACCCCTTATCTTCAGGTCCTGGCACCTTCGGTCTGGGAAGGATCTTCATCCGTGTCCAATTCTGGGCCACAAATGGCAATTTGGGAGATGATTTTCTGCCAGCAAATGATTGCCCTTTTCCCCAAGAAAGCAAGCCTGCAGCCCTGGGCTCTCAGGTGCCAATGATGTGGCTTCCCTGGCACTCCAAAAGCACCAAGATCTTCAGGTCCTGGCACCTTTGGTCTGGGAAGGATCTTTGTCCGTGTCCAATTCTCAGCTGGAAATAGCAATTTGGGAGATGTGCTTCTGCCAACGAACAACAGGGCTTTTCCCCAGGAAAGAAAGCCCAAAGCCTTGGCCTCTCAGGTGGCACTATCTAATAGTCTAATATCCAATACCACTAATTACCATTACCCATAATTACCACTACCTGAAGTCACCACTACCCCTAATAACCACTACTGTTAATACCACGACTCCTAATAACCAGTACCCATAATTACCACTACCACTAATAACCACTACCATTAATCAACACAACCACATATTCCCCCTAACACTAACCCTAACCCTAAACCTAACCCTAATAACCACTACCCCTAATTATCCCTACCCTGAATTATCACAAACCGAAATCATCAATACCCCTAATAACCAAGATCTTCTGGTCCTGGCACATTTTGCCTGGGAAGGATCTTCATCTGTATTCAATTCTGGGCCAGAAACTGCAGTTTGGGAGATGATCTTCTGCCAGTGAATGATTGCCCTTTTCCCCAAGAAAGCAAGCCCACAGCCTTGGGCTCTCAGGTGCCAATGATGCAGCTTCCCTGGCACTCCAAAAGCAGCAAGGCCTTCCTGTCCTGGCGCCTTTGGTCTGGGAAGGATCTCCATCTGTGTCCAATTGTTATAGTTTCAGAATTTCATGGGAAATCCGTCCAGAGCTCGGAGCTATCGCCCCATCGTCCTGCTGATGGCTAACAAAGGGAACCATGAATACTTGCCTTTTAATGTGATGGTCAGGTGAAAACCTCTTTGTTCCTTTCTCCCGGGCTGTGAGGGGTTCGGGCTAGTTTTTGGGAGGGAGCATCTCCTTGGGGTTTTTTTATTTTTGGCTCTGCTTCCCCCACCCCCTCCCAGTGCCTGGGATTTGGGATGGAACTTCTCCCCTTTGCCGCACGGTGCAAACTCCGATAGGGAACCTGCTGCCTTTTCTGCCCAACTCAACGCCTCTTCTGTCGAGGAGAGCACGGGAGGAGTGGGGCTGTGTGCCCGCTGCCTCTTCCTGCCTGCTCCTGCCCGGTCCTGCCTGCTGCTGCCTGTTCCTGCCTGCTGCTGCCTGTGCCTGCCTGTCCCTGCCTGCTGCTCCTGTCCCTGCCTGCTGCTGCCTGTCCCTGCCTGTTCCTGCCCGCTCCTGCCTGGTCCTGCCTGCTGCTGCCTGTTCCTCCCTGCTCCTGCCTGCTGCTGCCTGTGCCTGCCTGCTGCTGCCTGTTGCTGCCTGCTGCAGCCTGCTCCTGCCTGCCTGTGCCTGGAGCTGCTGCGAGGACGGGAACACGCCTGTCCTGCCCCACGGAGAGGGGACCCCCCCATCGTCTCTGTGCCCATCGATCCTGCGGGAACTGAGCCGGGACTGCTCATGGGTAATTAATTACAAGCGTTCTCGGCTCAGTGACGGCAAGGGAGGCTCTCAGCGAGAGGACCCGCAGCCGGCCGAGGGGCGACATCACTCCCTGCTGTCCGTAAATATAATTGCACCCGTAGGGGAGCAGAAATCTGACCTTTTTCCGTTCAAAGGGTTTATTACAAACTGTTCGTTTGGGCCTTTTCTGGACATGAATGGATGGATAGATAGATAGATACTGGTTAAGAACTGTTATCCTTTTCTATATATTTTTCTAATTAAAGTTTTGTTCTAAATTTAAAGAGTGAGGCTGTTTCTATTGGTTTTTTGTCTGGCCTTCTTGGGGGAAGAAGGCTTTTTCTTTTTTTTCCTCGCTCAGCCAACATAGATATCTTAGCTCTCCTCTGAACTAAGACACCAATTCTGGGCTGAAAATGACAATTTGAGAGATGGGCTTCTGCCAGCAGTCCTATGCCTATGTCCTCCTGCTGCCTGCACCCCTGTGGGAATACCAGGCATGGGGCTGGCTGTGGGAAGCAGGGTGGGATCCCACCTTGGTGTCCCATCCTGGTGATTGGTGCCTTGGCAGAGGGGCACGCACAGAGAGCAGAGAACAAAGCTCTCACCGGGCTTTTGCATCACCGAGGTTTATTCTGAGCACTGCTAATTGCAGCCTCCTCTGCTAAATCATTAATAGCTCATCACCCCGAGCAGAGACTCTGCAGTGCCTGAGGGTTTGGGGGACTCAGGCAGCGACTTACCTCAGGGCAGGGGCATTTCTTGTATTTTTCTATTATTTGCCTTCTCCAGCTGCTGTCTGCTCACTGCTGGGATGTGCTGGGACAGCCTGGGGTCATGGCCACTGTGGCAGCCTCAGCCTCACTGCCCGACAAACCCAGCCCACCTCCCCCCGTCTTATTTCCTAAACTCGTGCCCAGGCACAGCTGCTCCCTGTTTCCATGTCCTTTTCTCACCCTGGAGCAGGCCCTGGAGCTGGGAAGGCGACAAGCAGCGCAGACGTGGGAGGTGATCCAAAAAAAAGCAATTATTTTCCGAGCAGGTGATGACGGAACAGGCACCTCCTGAGATCACTCCAACCTCTGCGATTCAGGGGCTTCATTTTGGGGGGATGGCAAAACTCAGGGCATGGCAGATCCCATCCCTTACCCCTTTTGGGGGGTACCCTCGGGAATCCGAGTTCCACTGAAGCAGAGCCAAAAAGGGAGAGGAGGATGTTCTCTTTAATTCCTGCCTGTCCCCACAGGGGTTTTTTTGGGGGCAGAGGGACCAAGGGCAGAGCTTTAACCCCACGATGGGGCAGCCCCCCTCAAATCCCACAGCCCATTTTACAGCAGCATTTGTATCAGACGCAGGAGGACTCCAGCAGCTTTCCCACGGCCTGGAATGCAGCCTGCAGAGCTGAAGGGAATGTCGTGGCCGTGTCTCTGACCCCGGGCAGGGGGAGTGCAGTGTCTGCCGAGGACGAGCTGGCAGCGGGGGCTGGAGCAGTGACGCAGCAGCCGCTGACGCTGCTCCGGTGCCTGGCAGACGTGTGGCAGCCTGGCAGGAGCAGGAATGTGATGCAAAGCACAAAAGATGGGGTTTTTTCTTCCCCTCCTAAGGTAAGGAAAGTAAAAATGCCACCAGCTTCGTGGGCGACATCCACTGCAGGCCTGGATGTGGCTCTGCTTGGAACAGATTTAGGCTGGTTTTGGTTTTGGCTTAGGTTTTTGCTCCGATCTGGGGGTGGGATGAGGGCTTGGCACCTGGTTTCTATCATCCTTTTTATCCTCTCTGCTGCTCCGATATAAAGCACAAGCAGGTTTTACCCCACACACCTACATGAAGATGCAGCTACCGAGGATGATATTTTGGCAGAAAGAACCCCAAAAAACTAGGCTCTGCGGGGGAGCAAGGTGGCAGCAGCACCTCCCTCCCCAGCCCCCTCCCCGTGCCATCCCACCCCCAGGTCTATTAACACTGCACAAATGATAACGACGTTTGGTTGCTGTGACAGCCGTGCATTTGATGACACCCTGTCCTGGTGTCACATCCCCTGCACCCCAAGGCTGGGACACCCCAGCCACAGCCCCATTGCATGGGGGGCAAAGGTACTGACCCCTGCTCTTCTCCCTGCCCTGAACAGGGGCACCAACACCCCTCAAACAGCACCAAGAGCTTCTCAAGCTGCTTCTCTCAGGAGCTGCAGACTCAAACCAGCCATTCCAGTTCTGCCTTTTCCCCCTGACTTTTCCAGATGAATCTCCCCAGTAAACCCTTCTCATTCCAGCCTTTCCCAGTGACCCCGCAGTAACCTTCTCAGCCTTTCCCAGCGATCCCATCTCTCTCCAGCTCAGCATTTCCCACCAATCCCACCAAGGGAAGGCAGTTTTCCAGCACCACGAACTGCCACCGGGATGGGGCCATACCGGGCTATACCGAGCCTGGGGCTGATGCTCTACAGAGCCTGGGCCGTGTTGGTGCCAGCACCGAAGCCTTGCCGAGCTGTGCCAAGCCCAGCGCTGGTGCTGAGCCTGGACCCGTGACAGGGCCGTACTGGGCCATACCAAGCCTGGGGTCCTGTCAGTGCCAGCACCGAGCCCGTATCGATGCCAAACTGGGCCATACCGAGCCATGCCCAGCCCGGGGCCGGTGTCAGACCGAGATGCCAGTACCGGGTTTGTAGAGGGCCATACCGAGCCATGCCCAGCCCGGGGCCGGTGTCGGACCGAGGTGCCAGTACCGGGTTTATACAGGGCCATACCGAGCCATGCCCAGCCCGGTGTCGCCCCGAGGCCGGTGCCGTGCCAATGCCCGCGATGTGCCGTGCCGGGCTATACTGAATCCCGGGCCAGTGCAGCACCGAGCCCTCCCCGGTGCCGTACCAGGGGCTGCTCCGCTCCATCCCTAATCCCAGGCTGCACCGTCCCGCTCCAGGGCCGCGTGTCCCTCCTCCAGCCCCCCTTTTTGCCGCTGCCGGAGCCGCCCCCACCGGGGCCGAGCCCCCCTCCTGCAGCACCGCCCTCGGGCTATATATCCCCGCCGCATCCCCGCGCCGCCGCCGCCGCTCCCATGGCTGCATCCCCGGCCGCACCACCATCCCGGAGCCCGACCCGCGGCGACTCGCAGCGCCCACCCCTCGGCGGCCCCGACAGCACCGGGGCGGGCACGGAGAGCATCAGCAGCAGCAGCAGCAGCAGCGGCAGCAGCGGCAGCAGCAGCAACCCCGGCGCGGTGGAGCTGGCGGCGGCTCGGCGGCGGCTGGTGGCGGCCGAGGGGAGGCGGCGGGCGGCGGCGGAGATGGAGGGGCGAGTGTGGCAGGTCCACTGCGCCCTGCGGCACGCCGAGCTCCGCCTGGCCGCCCGCGCAGAGACCCTGGGCCGGCTGGGGGCCGGCGTGGCACAGGCACAGCTGGCGCTGGCGGCGCAGACACAGCGGCTGCAGAAGGGGCTCCGCCGCCGCCCGCGCCCCCGGCCCGCCGCGCTGCTCGCCGCAGCCAGAGCCCTCCGCAGCTGCGTGCCCTGGGCACCGTCCCGGGCACGGGGGGCGGCCGCGGGGACCCCCGTGAGGAGGCTGCCGGCGGCGCCCCGAGGGTCCGCGTAGGGAGGGGGTAGGGGGGATAGGGGGGGTTTGGGGTGCTGGGGTGGAGGGGGGGGTTGGGTGGGTGGGTTGTGGATGGGGGGGATGGCTTGGTGGGTCTGGAAGAACTCAGTGCTTTAAGGAGTCCTGGGAATTCTGGTCACCTTGAAGGGTCTGGGGGATGTTGTGGGGTCTGGGAGGACCCAATCCTTCAAGGAGTCCTGGGAATTCTGATCACCTTGAGGGGTCTGGGGGATGCTGCGGGCTCTGGGAGGACTCAGTGCTTCAAGGAGTCCTGGGAATTGTGATCACCTTGAAGGGTCTGGGGGACCCTAAGGGATCTGGGAGGACCCAGTCCTTCAAGGAGTCCTGGGAATTCTGGTCACCTTGAAGGGTCTGGGGGATGCTGTGGGGTCTGGGAGGACCCAATCCTTCAAGGAGTCCTGGGAATTCTGGTCACCTTGAAGGGTCTGGGGGATGCTGCGGGCTCTGGGAGGACTCAGTGCTTCAAGGAGTCCTGGGAATTGTGATCACCTTGAAGGGTCTGGGGGACCCTAAGGGATCTGGGAGGACCCAGTCCTTCAAGGAGTCCTGGGAATTCTGGTCACCTTGAAGGGTCTGGGGGATGCTGTGGGGTCTGGGAGGACCCAATCCTTCAAGGAGTCCTGGGAATTCTGGTCACCTTGAAGGGTCTGGGGGATGTTGTGGGGTCTGGGAGAACCCAGTCCTTTAAAGAATCCTGGGAAGTGTGATCGGTGAGGACTGGGGGGTTTGGGGGTCTGGAGAGCTGGAGGGGTCTGGGGTCCTGGGGAGGGGCTTGATTGGTGGGGACACAGGGGAGTTGGGGGTCCTGAAAGTGGGGGGATACCTTGTTAGGCTCACTGATGGAACTGTGGGACCCCATGGTATAGGGGGTCCCGTAGGGTCTGGTGTCCTTCGGGGGTCCTGGGGACGCTGGTGAGCTGGGAGCTGGTAGGTTTGGGTCCTGGGGGGGAGGATGGGACACCTTACTGGGTGTGAGGGGTCCGGGGAACCCTGCAGGGTCGGGGGGACCAGATGGTATGGGGTGACCCAGCAGGGTCTGGGGTCCAATAGAGGATCTCAGGGAGGCACTTGGTGGGATTGGGAGTCCTGATTGGATTCTGCAGGGTGTGAGGGGTCAGAGGGACCCTATGGGGCGGGGGGACCCAGCAGGGTCTGGGGAATCCATTGGGCTGGGACCAAATGGATTTGGGGGTCGCAGAGGGATCCTGCAGGGTGGGGGAGGTCTGGGGGACCCAGCGGGGTCTGGGGACCTTGGGAGTGGCCTGAGGTGTCCAGTGGGTTGGGAGGTCTTAAGCAGCCTTGGGGGTCCCAGGAAGATCCTGCAGGGTCTGGGGACTCTCTCGGGTGGGGGTTCCCAGCAGGGTCTGGGCACCTAAGCAGTGGCCTGAGGGGTCTGATGGGGGGAGACCCTGTGGGGTCTGAGCTCTTTGGGGTTCTGTAGGGGACCCTGTGGTATTGGGGCACTTCAGGGGATACAGCAGGGTCTGGGGACCTTGGAGTGCCCTGAGGAATTTTGGGGGGAATCCCTGGGGGTTTGGAGTGCTTGAAGGATCCTGCAGGATCAGGGTCCAGGGTGGGCAGTGAGGCTGAGGGGACCCAGCAGGGTCTGGAAATCCCCATGGGGTTGGGAGACCCTCCAGGGTCTGGGATCCCTGGAGCCTCTTGCCAGGTTTGGGGCTGTTTATAGGGGAATCTGTTGCCAGCACCCCCAGCCCAGTCTGGGGTCACCTCCCTCCCGAAGGCAGCATGTTCAGGGCAGCCTCTGGGGCAGAGCCCCTTCCCTGTCCGAGCCTCAAAGCCGCCCAGGAGGGGTCCCAGAGCCCTCGGGACAGCAGGACACTGGTGGGACTGTGGGGCCTCAGTGGGGTATCGAGTGGGCTCGGGGCCACCCCACTCCTACCATCCCCGGCCAGCGATTTCGGCTCCAGCCCGTGCAGGGACAGAGGGCAGGAGAGGACTGGAACTCGTGACGGCACCGGCACCTCCCACCGAGCTGGAATTTTGGGACTGCTTTGATGACTGACCAAGCGGGTGATACTTGAAGCCTTCCCGGTGCTTCCAGCAGACGTCCTTGGGGACATCCAATGTCACCTGGCAGCAGAGCCTGTCCCTGCAGGCTGGCGAGAAGGCACGAGGAGGGGGAGAGGAGAGCTCGGGATGAAGGATCCCTCTCCGGGCAGAAGGACTGTGCAGGGCCCTGGCACTGCTGTCCCCACTGCTGTCCCCATCACTGTCCCCATCGCTGTCCTCATCGCTGCCCTACCAGCCCTGAGCTGGCCTCGGGATGGAGGGCTTGGACCTGATGGCATCACCCCTTCGGATGGAGGGTTCAGACCTGATGGCATCACCCCTTCGGATGGAGGGTTCAGACCTGATGGGATCGCCCCTTCGGATGGAGGGCTCGGACCTGATGGGATCACCCCTTCGGATGGAGGGCTGGGACCTGATGGGATCACCCCTTCGGATGGAGGGCTCGGACCTGATGGCATCACCCCTTCAGATGGAGGGCTGGGACCTGATGGCATCACCCCTTCAGATGGAGGGCTGGGACC
>JAWWTY010000059.1:6225216-6241540 GCA_035222235.1 Margarornis squamiger
GGACCTGATGGCATCACCCCTTCAGATGGAGGGCTGGGACCTGATGGCATCACCCCTTCAGATGGAGGGCTGGGACCTGATGGCATCACCCCTTCAGATGGAGGGCTGGGACCTGATGGCATCACCCCTTCAGATGGAGGGCTGGGACCTGATGGCATCACCCCTTCAGATGGAGGGCTGGGACCGGATGGCATCACCCCTTCCCCACCAGGAATTGCAGTGGTTCAGCTGGCAAAGCCCCACCGTGATCCTGCTCCTTCGCCAGACACCGTGCTGGCCATCCCTGGGATAACAGTCCCTCACCTGAGCCACCAGCTCTCGCTTTGCTGTGCCAAGCTTCTGCAGTGGCTTTCCCCAGGGGCTGCATGAACCCCACTGGAAACCCCCAATATTTATTTATTTTAATTAAAAAAAACCCCTCTGTTTTGGGCTGGGGTGGAGGGGGTGGGATTTCACTGACTTATGAATGTGCCGCGACTACCTTGGTGTGACAGCAGGTCTGTTGTGTAACCCTGGCTGCTGCTGCTGCCCTCACTGTGCTGCCCGTGCTCTGGAATAAACTTTGATATATATTTTATTCATTACATGCAGTGTCCTGAGGTGCTGGTTGAAATATAACCGAGAGGGTGATTAGAATGGGGATTAGCAAATAAGCCCTGGTAATGGCGTGTAATTAATACCAGGGTGGATTTCTCTGATTATCGACCTCTTCCCTCTGTGGGGACGTGGAAAATATGTGTTCAGAATTCCTGCAGCAGAATGGCACTGTGAGTGTCTGGGGTCTCTGGCACCACATATGCAAATATGTATGTATACAGACATAGTCTGTCCTGAAAAACTTATATAAGGTGACAAATAATGTACAACTTGCACATAAATATCTGCAGAAAATAGGTGGCAGAGAAATATTGAAGCTACCACCCTGCCTTGATGGCCGTGCACTGGGAGACATGCCTTTTTCCCATTAATCCCAGTTTTCAAACAATTCTTCTTAGTTTTGTGCTGCCCTAAGTGGAGCTCCGAGTTCTCTGACCCTCCCTCGGTGCTCCCTAATTTCTGCCATTCACTAAATCAGTCCCTGCGGGAGGTTTTCCCATTTGTGCACAGCCCTAATCCCAGCCAGGAGGTGATTCCCAGAGCCGGGTGGGGAATTTGCTGTTAATAGCAGCTTACGGGTCTCAGCCAGGAGAAGGGACACATTATCTCTCCCGGGCTTTCAATTAATAGTATGAAATGCACAGCTTGGGCTTAAATCCCTCGATTTTTTTTTCCCCTTTCTCTGGTGATTATTTGCAAATCAGCTTTTGACCTGATTAGAGCAGAACCGACTCTGAGGAAATGCAGGGAAAGACCTTAAAATTACAATAAATCAACTCCATCAACCCAGTCAGACCAGACTAATTCAAAATCCTCTGGTGCAACGGTTCATCCACACCCTCTGGTCTTGGTAAGGTTATGGTCTCTTCCCACTTTGTATTCCTGGAGTATCTTTTGCTGGAACATGACATCCATTACAATTCACACACATAGTCCCATTTTCCTCGGGGATGGGGAGGGTGATGCCATCAGCAAGGACAGGAAGGTTGGTGGAAGGGCAAGAAGGAGACCTCAGATCTCTTCACCACCCTCCAAATAGGTGAAATAAAGATACCTGCCTGCTCCAGGTGCCCAGGAAACACCACTCTCAGAATTCCAAAGGATGGGGAAAGGCAGTGGGGTCCCCTCCTTCTGCTGGGACAGGGGGACATCCCCTCCTTCAGCAGGAAGAGCAGTGAGGGCAGTTAAATTGTGCTGGGGAGGTTGGGGAGGGCAGTTGTGTCCTGGTTTTTGGAGTGGGGGAATAACAGCAGCTCTCCAGGCTGATGCTAGAGTGAGAAGTGATCCCTGTTTCAGGAAAAATAATTAGAAGGGAATAAAATCCAGTCCCAGAGTCCCACTACGCTGTGGCTGACCACGAGAGCAGCATCACCTCATGCACCTCCACAAGTCCCAGGAAGCTCCAGCTGACACTGTCCCTGATGGGGACAACAGCAAACTCCTGCTGGAGGGTCCTGGGCCTGTTTGGGGCACAGATCAGGGAAGGGAAACCCACAGCACCTGCAGCACAAGGACAGAGCAGGAGCCAGATCCCTCAGTGCCTTTGGGATCACCCCCTGCCTCTGGACCACAGGGCTTTACATAACCCCACTGCCTTTCTGCCCTCCTGCCAGGGATGCTGTTACATAACCAGCACCAACACTTGTTGGCTTTATGAGATTATTTTGTTACAGACTTTCTGGGAAAAATAAAATTAATGTGGCATGTTAATACCTAAGCCTGGCTTCTCTCCTTTCCGCTGCTAATTCCCTCGGGCTTGTCCCAATGAAATGTGTGGGTGTGAGGGGGGTGGCAGGGCCACAAACACCCATGGGCAGGGACAGAAACTGCCCAGAGCTGAAATGCCTCTGAAAAGCTGCTGTGAGAGTGAGAGGGGGAAGGCAGGGACAGTGGGAGGGTGATGGAGAGGGGAAAGGGATAGTGGGAGTGCGGTGGAGAGGGGACAGGGACAGTGGGAGGGTGATGGAGAGGGGACAGGGACAGTGGGAGAGCAATGGAGGGGGACAAGGACAGTGAGAGAGAAATGGAGAAGGGACAGAGATCAGGTGAGAGTGATGGAGGGGAGGACAGGGACAGTGGGAGGGTGACAGAGAGGGGACAGTGACAGTGGGAGGGTGATGGAAGAGGGACAGGAATGGTACAAGAGTGATGGAGAGGGGACAGAGACAGCGGGAGGATGACGGAGAGGGGACAAGGTGGGTGCAGAAGTGGTGAAGGGGGACAAAGGGACGGGGCGAGGGCGATGGAGAGGGTCGGAAGGGGTCGGTCCCAGAGCGATGGGGAGGAGGGGACAGGGCTACCCCTCTGAAGGTGCCAGGGACCAGGAGGCCACCGAGGCTCGGTCAGCAGAGGGCAGTGCGGGAGCCGCTGCCGCAGCCGCCCGGGCGGAGCGGCCCCGGACGGCGGGGACCGGCTCCGGCTCCCCCTCCAGCCGCGGCTCCGGGGAGGGGTCCCCACTCGCAGGGGCTCCCAGCCAAGGCTGGGGGGCAAGTCTCACCCTCGCAGCTTCCCCCCAGCTCCCACAGCAGCCCCTCCCCTCTCTGCATCCCCCTCTTCATCCCCCCAGCTCCCCTGCCCTCCATTCCTCCAGCTCTGCCCTCTCCATCCCCTAAGTTTCTCCTCTCTCCACCGCCCCAGCTGCCCTTTCCCACCTCCCAGCATTTCCCCCCTGTACAAATCTCTGTATGAACACTTAAAGAGCATTTCTTTTGCTTTACTGCCCTCCCCCTTAACTCTTTCCTGCTGGGACCCCCAAAGTCCATTCCATGCCCTCTTCCTGCTCCTGATTTTATTCCTTTAAGAGGCACTTACAGCAGAGGGTGGGAATTGCCCCCCTGGCCCCTGATTTACCCCTTCCAGCAGCTGAGCCCGGCCTGGGCTAGCCCAGAGCTTTTATGGGGGGCTGGGAGTCACCCCGTAGGGGCTTTGGCCCCTTTTTGTCCTATGGTCAGGGCAGTGGGTGCCCGGAGTGGGTCTGCAGGGGCTGGGGGTGTGACCCGGGGCTGGGAACACACCTGACCACATTTCTGGCTCCTTTTGAGCCCACGGGTATTTCCATCTTCCCACTCTATCAGCCCCGACACGGGCAACCTCATCCCAGTTCAGAAGTGCTGAGAAATGCAGATAAATCCCCTGTTTTCCAGTCTGTCCCTCCATTCCCCCCCAGTACCCCTCCCTGACAGCCTGCAGCCCCTCCCAGACCCAAGGGGCAGTGGGTCAGTGTGGGATCTGCAGCTGCCCCATGCCCGGGTGATGAGTGGTGGAGGGGGGGGTTGCTGCCTAGGGCCTGAAGATGGACAACCCTTCTCCCCACCAGCCCCTGCCCCAGCACCCCCAGGGGTCTTTCCCTCTCTCTGTTGGGCTTCCAGGTCTTGGAAACCCATTCCTGTGGCACCTGGTGGCCCTGCACTCGCCTTACTGTGTTAAGCTCCTCTTGGTCCACTTCTCTCTTCCCCTCTAAAGCTCTTTAAGTCACTGATCTTGTTAAACCTCCGCAATCGGGTTGTTTTGCCCTGCAGGTTAATGTGCCTAATTCCTGCCCTGCTTACTCCTGACTCCCAGCCCCAGAGTCCCTGTGCCCACGCTGGGATGGGCACTGGCACATCACACCCCCCCTCTGCTCTTATCCTGGTGGATATTGACCATGGCAGCCCCGCGTGGAGTGGGATCCCGGGGAAATCCCTTGGTTGCCCCTGTCTCAGCCCTGGGGGGTGAGTGGCACCGTGTGGATGGTGCCCAGTGTCCCCAGTTCAGCACAGGCAGGAGCAGCCTTGGCAGCAGGATGAAGGCAGATGTGGGTCAGGGATGCTGCAGAGCTGGGCAGGGCTGGACTGGGATGCAAAGCCATTCCATGGGGTCCAAGTGAGCCTCATGTGTCCCCCAGCATCAGGCTGACCTGCCACCTCTCTTGGTGTCCTGCCCCCTGAACCCCACGCCCTGACAGAGGGGGCACAAGGCTTGATTGTGGTGCCCATCCTCCCTGGCACGGTCCCCCTCTGCAGACCATCTGCTTTTGGGTGAAGAACAGCAGAAAACAGCTTGTTCAGCCTCATCCCTCTCCTCACACCCCTTTTCCAAGTGTTTGGGTGTTCAGTTTTCTCTGGGCATTTGAACCCTTTTTTTTTTAAGGAATCACTTAAGGGAAATTAGGTAATTAATGCTGCTGCATGCGGGCTTAGAGAGGTGGTTTCTCAAGGCTTTTCTCCTGCCAGGAAGGCCAGGCTGCAGCTGGGCACAGCCTGGAGTTCCTAAGCCGTGATTTTCCAGGGTTCAAGTATCCCTGCCTCTCACCTCCCTCCCGGGGTTGTCTGGATCACGCAGCGAGCCTCCCCTCCCAGAGCAGCGTCTCTATTTTCAGCCCTGGCTGCCCTAATCCGATCACACGCTCTGCCCGCAGCCGGCTCCTTCCCAAAGCCCCCAGGTGCTCCAGGTTACAGGCTTGGGCAGGAGCCGGCGCCTCCTCCGAGGGCTGTGTCTTCAGCGGAGGGGAATTAACCTCCTGCTCCTCCCCAGAGCTGAGCCCGAGCATCCCAGCCCTTGCACCACCCCCTTCCCTGGAGAACTAGGGTTTCCCTCCACCCGCAGCGGCCAAATCCGTGGATTGGCAAGCCCTGGGAAGGGTGATGGAGTGAGGAATGCACCCCGAAATAGCTCCATGACGTGCACAGCAAAGGGCAAGGTGCTTGGTCAGTGGTTTTGCCTTGCTCACTGTCCCGTCTCATGCACGGCAGGACTGGGGGAGGTGGGAACACCCCCCCTGCAATCCCGATATATATATAATTATAACAAATACATAAAATTTAATACATAGATATTAAACCCAAAGCCCCAGCCTGCAGCAGGGATGCCCAGAGCAGACGGTAAGGGGGACACCCCTTCCCCTGGCTGCTTTATTCCCTCTCCCTGCTAATCCCCAGCAATCCGACATGACGGGAGCCCTGTAACCTGATCACGGTTCATTAAGGGGTTTAACGAGATTAATTGCCAAAAGCACCAGTTACTGCTCGCAGCCCCTCCCTGGGGAGGATCCGGAGATCCCTGGGCTCTGCACCCTGGGGTGTCAGCGAGGATCTCCTAAAAATGCAGTAGCATAATCGTCAAAATTAACAAATTTGGAGTTTTGGGGTTCTCCTTCCAGGGTAGGGGGGTGCAGAGGCAGCTCTGGGTTTTCACATGTCCCTGGGGGTGCACCCGAGTGACACCCTGCCCTCGACATCCCCAAGCCGGGGTCTGCACTGCTGCCATGACTCTGGGAGGTGGAGATTTCAGGGGAAAAAAAAAAAAAATACCAAAAATTTTCCAGCCCTGGGTTGTCTGCAGGTGTGTTTGTTCAACCAGCAAAGCGCATTTGGCAGAGCTGAAAACGGGGTGGTTTTGGGAGGTCTGAGCGATCCCAGTGCAGGGGCACGTGGTGCTGGTCCTGCTGTGAGCTCCTGTGAGGTGCCTTGCCACGGAAGGGAAGGGAAGGGAAGGGAAGGGAAGGGAACCCACATCCCTTCTTTCTCTTCCCCCTCCCACACCTGTGCACCTGCAGCGAGCTCATCCCTGTCCCATGGCATGGGTGACACCAGGACCCCCAGCCTTTTTGGATGCAAAGAACCCCCAGGCAGGGTTCTGTGCCCACCACCCTACACGGGACCCCCGGACCCCGCAAGGCACCGGGTCCCAGCAATGCCCTGGGGGTGCACCAGCCCAGCGCCCGCCCCCCGGCCCCGCTGACGCTGGGACTATATCGGTCGGTGACAGGCAGCAAAGGAATCCGCGGAGCAAAGCCAAGCTCAGGCTCCTCTCGGCTCTCCCCATCGCCTCGCCTCTTAAGGAGAGGAGCAGGAGGGAAGAGGGGCCGGGAGCAGCTCCCGTTATGGAGAAGCCCTGGGGAAACCCTGGCTCGCCCGGACACCCAGTGTGGCCCCTTGGCGGGGCAAGGGGGGTGGACAACGTGCTTGGGATGTGCCACAATCCACGGGGACAGCTCGGGGACACGGCTTCGAGCCGTCCTGCCAAGGGGGTCCTGCCCTCCCTGTGGCCAGGAGGGGTGGGATTCCCTGGGAGGTGCAAGAGTTACCCCCAGGTTTTAGGCAGCTGCCAGACCTGCCGTGATCCCTCAGAGGGACTTGTTGCATTAAAGAACACAGGGAATACAGGGATTTAAATCCCAACGGGACCACAGGCAGGGCTGACACCTTTACCTTGCAGCTGATGCCTCGTGGAGAGGAAGAGGGGGAGGAGGAGGAGGAAGAGCTCACATTGGTGCCTTGGTAGGAGCAGCCAGGCCATTAACCCGGGCTCACCCTGGGGCTTTCTGTGCCTCTAATTCCCAATTAGTGCTGACCCTCGGTGCTCCAGGGTCAGCCACTGTCCGGCAAGGCGTGAGCAGAAGGACCTGAGGCTGTCCCTGGGTGACCCAGTGGGTCAGTGCTGGTGCCTGAGCTTCACCTTTTGCACGGCCTCATTCCTTGATTCCCACACCATTTCCAAGCAAACTGGGTGGATGGGGAATGTGCTGCTCCCACTGCCAGAGCAGGGAGATGGCTGCACAGAGGGAGCAGCACCAGGCACGTGTCCCTGCCCTGGTGGCATCAGAGAAGGAGGGATTTTTGGTGCAGGATGGCCTTGCTTTAAAAGCAATAAAACATGATGCTTTAAGCCATCACAGACACAGGGAAAAGCCTCAGGATGTGAATCCTGGAGAAACGAAATGGGAGATGGGACAGCACCCCCCTCCAAGCACAGCACTGTCACCATGGGGGTGAGGGACTGGGGGTCTTTTTGGGGGGCCAATGGCACCAGTGAAGGAGGGTGTCCAACATCCCATGTGTGATGCCTCACTCTGACACCGTGGGGCTGCCACTGCACAACGCCATTCACCTCCATACACAGAAGGATTTTGGGGTAGATTGGAGGTCTTTGAGGACCAAAGGAGCCTTGAGGATATTTAACACAGGCAGCAGGGCAGAGCCACGCACCCTACAACCCCATCTTTCCCTGAACACCCCTTCCCTGGCACCCAGTGAGTTTTCCAGGGCCATCCAGGAGTGATTCCCCTTTTCTGAGTTGCAAATGAAAATCCATTTTTGTGCAGAGCCGCAGAGCATAAAGAGGCTCAAAACCTGGGCAGCTCAGCAGGGCACAGCTGAACCCTCACGGCCAAAGTCTGGCTCCCCAGGAACCTCCCCCTGGAGCCGGGGAAGCAAATTCTCCTGCTCTTTCCCACGTGTTATTGTGCTGGACAAATATTTGCTTTGGAAAGCGCTGCCTTGCCCGAGCCCTGCAGCCAAGGCCGGCCCTGGCACCAAGGCTGCTCACACCAGGCACCAGGGATGGATCCTGCCCCGACACAAATCCGTGCTCTTTATTGAAGGGAAACAACCCCCCTGGAGCTGGACTCCACCGGGATGTTCTCTGGGGACTTGGGACCTTCCTCGGAGTGGGGATGTTCCAGCCTGTGGAGCCTGTGGGCTCTGACAGGGGGAGCCCCCTCCTTGGCCACTTCCATAGAAAGGAAATAACCCCAAGACAGGTCCAGCAGGGCTGTGGGGGAGGTCAGCACCCCAGTTTGCAGCCCCCCGGGATACAGGGAATGTAGGAGAGGCGTGGAGGGTTCTCAGGGCTATTGGGTGTCCATACCAGGCTTGGAGCACCCCAAAATCCTAGGATATAGGCTGGGGATACACCCGCAGGGGGGAAAACCCCTGGGAAGCCGCTTGAAAGTTTCAGAGGGAAATCCCAGCCTTTCTGTGCTGTTTCACAACCCCTCTTTGCTGCTAGAAACGCACTTTTGGCAGTCGGGGACAGGAGAGGGGGTTGCTGCGGTGGGAGCCGGCCATGGCTGGGGGTCTCTAGGGCAGGAATTTGGGGCAGGAGCCCCCAGAGCCGTGGCATTCCTGGCTGTGCCAGCGCTCCCCAGCCCTGGCCTCCGCAGCGCCGGGAGCGCCACCAGCCCTCGGCGCTGGGACACTGCCCTTTGTTTCGGAGAATAAAGTTAGCGCTGTTACTCAGCCTGTCGCTATTCCAGCAATTCCTGCCTCCACTTTCGCTCGGCAGCAGCGGGAAACATTCCTGCCTGGGGGCTGCCAAGAAAAATACGCACCGGAGGGACACGCCGGGACGGGGACTGGCAGCACCCGTGGGGACAGGGACGGCTGTGGGAACGGGGCAGCCCGGGATGGGCATCACCCCGGCTGGGGGATACAGCCTGTTTTGCATCCCACAGGAGCCCATTCCCACCTGGAACACCAATAACCCGCTGCTGTGAGTGGCTTTGGTCCCTCGGGTGCGGCAGCTCGGGATGGGCATCACACCCTGGCTGGGGGATACAGCCTGCTTTGCATCCCACAGGAGCCCGTTCCCACCTGGAACACCAAAAACCCGCTGCTGTGAGTGGCTTTGGTCCCTCGGGTGACCACACAGCGACCAGAGGATGCAGGGACAAGGTGTGTCACACAGCTCTGAGTGTGGCAGAGGTGAAGTTTTACCTCTGAGTGCCACTGATTTCCATGGAAAGTTTCGCTGATGCCAGCCACATGGATCCATGGTTTGGTGTTTTTTTCTTTTCCCTGCTTGTTTTCTGCTCTTTACCTTGTGATAGGCAAAGCCAACAGCCCGCCCCCGAGGTCCCTGTGTCCCCAGGAACCTCCCGTGTCCTTGTGCTGCTCCCATGTTATCATCCCGAGTGGAAAAAGGAGGCTGCTCTGATAACCTCGCTCTGAGGGATAAAACAGCTGCCTCGAGGAAAAGCTGTGGCCTCTGCCAGATGCCACACACCAGCACCCTCCTGCACGGGGGGAGCCCTGATTTAGGTGCTCCAAACTCCCACCCTGACCCGCACCCCCTGCCCACTCCCACCTCAGGCCATAGGACCCACGGAGCCTTGTGAGGACCAAGAGTGGATCCTTCCCCATCCTTTTTTTGGGGGATAGTCCTCTCTGCTCCACTCCCTGCCACCCCAGGAAGATGCTGGCACTGCATCCTCTGTAAAACCCCAGAGATCAGCCCCTTTGCCACTTGCACGGTCCCGAAACCCACGGAAAATCCTTGTGAGCACCAAACCCCGACAGCTTTAATGGGGCCGCCCGAGGAGCGAGCGGAAAGCCCGGGGCAGCTCACCCGCAGCTGGGGCTCCGCGCTACAGTGCCCAACCCCGGGAACAAAGGCAGGACAGGACGGAGGCCGGGAACGTCCTTTCCCAGCCCCGGGGACATTAAACAAACCCCGAGGGACCATTCTCCCTTTGTCAGCCCCGCAGGTCACCCGAGGTTTGATCTACAGCCCAGCGCGGCAGATGGAAAAATTCCCGGTGAGGGTTTTGGATCGGGTCCTGATGTTTCCCTTTGACCAGGGACTTGCTGCTGAAGCTGCCTGGACACCACTTGCTGTGGTGTGAACCCCAAAAAGCCCTGCTCATCCTTTCAAAGTCCTCGGGAGCGGATCATAGCGATGTATTTTCCCCACTTCCTTTCTCCCTGAAAGTTTTTAAATCCTTCCTGTGTCTGGGAGTAGAAATTTGAAGGCTGAGCCCACAGACGTGCTCAGCAGCTTGGAAACATCCTAAATTTAAGCCCCAGCTGCACTGTGGGCTCCCAGAAGTACAACCCTCTGAGCTCCCATCACCTGCTCAGCTTTCAGCCCAGGGTTTTAACCCAAATCCCCACTTTCTGCCAGAATTTCAGCTGAGATGAAGCTGCATTTCCACTCAAGAAGAGCTGCTGAGGGCTTTGGGGAGAGAGGACACAAGGGGCAATGGCTTTAAACTGAAGAAGTAGGTTTGGATTAGATTTTAGGAATAAATTCTTGGCTGTGAGGGTGGGCAGGCCCTGGCACAGGTTGGGCAGAGAAGCTGTGGCTGCCCCTGGATCCCTGGAAGTGTCCAAGGCCAGGTTGGACGGGGCTTGGAGCAACCTGGGCTAGTGGAAGATGTCCCTGCCCATGGCAGGGGGTGAAATGACATGATCTTTAAGGTTCCTTCCAACCCAAACCATTTCATGATTCTGTGAAAACCTCCCAGCCTGCTGTGCTTGGGGGTCCAGCTGAGCCTGGGATGTCAGAGACCCAGCTGGGAGGGAAACAGCCACATTATTTACTTCTTACCACCCTGGTTTGTCAAAGCAGGCAGCAAAATTCCCTACAAAAATCAATTTAAAATGTAAAAGCCTCCCTTGGCTTCACACAGCTGCAGGGTTGGTCAGTCCTGAGTGAAGCAGAGCACCACGTACACACTCACTGTGGCTTTAGGAACCCACCAATTTACCCTTGTAACTGCATTTAACCCAAAACTATTTTAATGTTGCTGTTTCCCCTCCCGGGCTCTGATAACCCCAAAGTCACGTACATAAATGACCCCAAAGGGCTGCAATCTCCTGTTCTGCACACAGAGCCTGCCTGGGAGAAAGCAACACAAAGGCTGATGTAATCCTGAAATACCTGAAGAACAGGGCACAGCAGGGGGATTTATCACCTGCTCTGGCTGGGGCTGTCCGAGCTGTGGAGTCGCTGGGAGAAATTCCAATACTCCTTCGGAGAGCAAACAACCCTGCCCTGCTGTGGCTTTTGGGCTGGTTTGGTGCTGTTTGATGGTGCAGCTGATGCTGCATTGCTGGGCTGGGGGTCACAATGAAGGGAAGGGGATTTTTAGGGCTCACCTCATCCCACTGTGCGTTGTGGGATGGAGCAGGGTCACTCACAGAGCACTGGGGACATGAATCGTGGATGGTGTGAGGCAGGATCCAACCCCTCCATGAGCCCTGGCACCAGGCTGTGCCAGCACATGAGGGGCACATGGGATGTGACAGTGGGCACCCACATCTCCTCCCTGTCTTCTTCAGCCAGCAGGCTCACATGGTCCCGGAGCAGGACACAGCCCACACATCTATCCTGGTGTGTCCCAGGATGTGTGTGTGCACCACAGAGTCTTGAACCAGCTGGAAAACTCATCCCCCATCCTGGGAGGGGAAAGGCTGGATTAGACCCCCCAGCCTGGAGCCAAGAGAGCGGGCTGGAGTGTAGCACAGGGCACAGGGACATCAGTGTCCTTATCTTGGCTGTCCTTATCACGGCTGGGCACACGTGTCAAGTGCCATGCCATGGAAAGGGAACACGGCTCGGGCACCTCCGGCCCCGGCGGCATCGGCTGGAGCAGAGGAGTCGGCCAGATGGGTATCACAAAGCACCCAGTGCCTCATCACCACCCTTTTCCAGCCCATGTCCTGTGAGGGGACAATTAAAAGGTCTTCCCTGGCTGTGACACGCGGCGTGGGGACTCCCAAAGCCGCCCTGTCCAGTTCCCCTGACACCCCGCTCCAGGCTGTCCTGCTGCACAGGTGGCCCTGGTCCTGCCCTGGCTGTGACAGCAGGCTGGTGACAGCTGTGTCCCCTGGCCCCTCCAGCCCTGCTGGTGTCGATGAGAAGGCAATTCCCACTGGGATGATGCAGCTCCAGGTGCAGGGGGGTGAGGAGTGGGCAGCACTTCTGTCCACATGGGTGCTGGGCTCACACAGGCTCCGTGTGCCTTCCCAATGCCCAAACCCTTGTGCTGGCATTTAGGCTCTGCCATATGGCACCTCCAGACCCCCCTTTATGCCAGGAAACATCCCCCAAGCTCCAGTGTGACTCTAAACCAATGCCTAGGGTAGCCCTGAGTGCTCCCACCTGCTAAATGCCCTCTCCATCAATATTCCAGCTTGGAATACTTATCCAACACCCCTCCTGCATAAATAGACTTCTTCATTCTTCCCCATGGATCTGACCAGCATATTTACATGGCCCAGATAAGGACATGGCCATACTGGGAAGACTCCAGTGCATGTCCTGCTGTGCCAGGGGCAATCACTGCACTGGTCTCTCCCATCGCCTCATCCCGCAGCCGAGTCCTCCCTGGAAATGGCCCCGGGAGTGCTGGCCTGGCCCAGCCATGCACAGCCTAATGAGCTGGCCCAGCTCCCAGCTCCTGGCCAGGATCAGGCAGGGTCAGGCTCTGCTCCATGCAGGAAGTGTCCCCCCTCCCCCTGCATCCCACACCCAACCCTCCCGAGCCTCTCTCTGCACTGTCAGGGCTGTGCTGCAGCACCTTCTCTCACCCTGTTAACCCACTGGGGTACACCAGAGCAGTGGGATTTCCTGCTGCCCGAGCTCCTTGGGTGCCTCAGCATCCTGCAGTGAGAAGAGAGAGGGGAAAAAACAAGCTGGGGGGCTGGGAGAAGCCCTATGACCACCCCACAGCTTGCCAGGGCACCCTGGAGTGCCTTTGGTGAGGTTCAGGGGATGGGGGAGCAGTGGGGACCTCCTGCTCTGAGAATAATGGAGGAGAGGGAGCAAAGCAGCAGCGATTGATGGGGCTAATGAGAGGGTGGATTTCCTCAGTTATAGGATAATGCCAGTAATCCCAGCTTTCGAAGGTTTAGGCAAGAGACAACTGCTGTGGGATGAGCCTTCCTCCCACCCACGTGATGGTGAGGAGCCCGGTGCCTTCGCTGTGAACTGGGGAGCAGAGCAGCTCCCAGCCTGCCCGCAGACACAAACCCCAGCACCCAAACCCCCTGAGCACCCTCCCCTAAATCCCCCCAGCTGCCCCAGGGGAGATGGACCCCTCAGTCCAGACCAGTCCCAGCCACCAGCACCTGCCATCACCTGTCCCAGAGGCAGGAACCAGCTCTTCCCATCTGCCAGTGGGTTTGGCACTTACCTGGGGCTGCAGGAGCTGCTGGGGCTGCCAGAGGACCCTCACAGGGAAGAGTTTATCCCTAATATCCCATCTAACTCTGCCCTCTGTCAGTGGGAATCCATTCCTGCTTGCCCTGCTTGCTCCACACCCTTGTCCCAAATCCCTCTCCAGCTCTCTTGAAGCACTGGAAGGGGTTGTCAGGTCTCCATGGCCTCCTCTGAACTCACTCCAGCAGTTTCATGTCCTCCTGATGGTGGGATCCCAGAGTTGGAGACAGGTCTGCAGGTGGGCTCTCACCTGAAGGGGCAGAGGGGTAGAATCCCCACCTCACCTGCTGCCCACACTGTGGGATGAGCACAGGATAGAGTTGGATTTCTGGGCTGCAAACTCACATTTCCAGGTCATGTTGAACTCCTCATCCACCAACACCCCCAAACCTTCCTCCCCAGGGCTGCTCTCCCTCCATTCCCTGCCCAGCCTGTATTTGTGCCTGTCCCCTGAGTCTCTCCTGCCTCACCTGCACACCCGGGAATGGCCTCGGGGCCGACAGGCTGAGGTAGGACAGTAACACAACCTGCCTGGATAAAACGAATCATCAGCTAAATAACCACCAGGCAATTATTGCCATTAGCAATGCCGACCGTCTGCAATTCCCTGGGCATTAATGGGGGGTGGAGGGCACCTGGCCCCTCCCAGGGTTGGCTCACCTGTGACGTGGGATGGTGGTGAGGATGCGCTTCCTCACGTCGCCCTTCGCCCTCCGTCACGGGCAGCACCCGCCGAGCACGAGCCAGAACGGCAGCACCCAACCCCAAATGAGCAGGTTGGCTTCAAAGGCTCCCTTCTTCTTTGGAAAGACACATTCCCAAAGCCCAGAGCTGCCTGTGGTAGGAGCAACCCTGGCGCTGCGGAGAAGGTGACACGTGCCCTGCATTCCCTCGAGGGTGGTTGTCACCCTAGGGAAGGGCTGTGTCCCTCCTGCTGTCCCACCATCCTCATCTTGGGGGTTTGATAGCCTCCTGATCTCAACTAAAACACCCCCAGGCAGATGAGCATCCTTTGAGGGACTGATTCCTCCTGAGCCCTGCTATAAAACCCCTCTTCGAAGGGAGGTTCCCCCCTGGATGTTCATCCAGGGACCATCCAGGGCTGCAGGGAAGGAGGAGCAGAGGAAAAAACTGGCTAAACTCGTTACACTGGTGACATCTGAAAAGGGTGGTTAGTAAGTGGCATGTTAACATTATGTCCAGTCTTTAAGGAATGCATCCAGGATTCATCAGGGGAGCAGTAGTTAGGTGAGTCACGCCACGGACATGCGGATTTAACTGGGATTTCAAGCCCAAGCAACCTGTAATTTCGTATTAGTAGAGGGATGCTTAAAGTAATCAGCTGTTCCAGCCACGCAGGCTGCAGGGGGGGAAGGGAGAAGGGCTGGAGGGGTGTCCTGCATCCAGCCCCTCCTTGGATTACAAGGCAAAAATATAGGCCACACAAACAGCCCGGGGGACGTGCTGTGCGGTGGCTTCTCCTCTGAAGGCAGGGTGACACTGCTCCTGCTGCACCCGGGGGTTGGCGGTGGCAAGATAAGGAGGGTAAATACACCGTGGTGGTGGAGAGGGCAACGATCAACCACCCCAGCCAGCCGGCCCCAAGCAGGGCTACGTCCCCATCGGTCACCAGAGGGAAAGCTCCCGGCCAGGAGGGAGAGGAGGGAATGGCTGCGGCGTTCGGAAAGAAGGACGTGAGCTGTTGGGAGTGAGAATGCGTGTTCTCGCTTGTCTGGGAGAGAGATAACACATCACACACCGCCCTGGGCGCCGCTCCAGCCTCACACCTGGCTCCAGAGCCACGCTCCCACCTCCAGGCCCTCTCCTCTCCTGGGAATGTCATTATTTCCCACTGGCATCACTGCTGGGGTGTGCAGAGGGTCAGGGCAGGGGGTTGCAAGGACACCCCGTCCTTGGTTCGTGTCACAGCTCGGTTGTGCAACACCTCGAGGCTGCGGGGACAATCGACTTCTTTTCCTTCTTCCTTAAGGAAACGCCTTTGCGACGGCTGTCAATCATCCCCCGGAACACTTGGGGATGCCAGCAGAGGATTTCAATCAAATTTGTCAGAGCCATCATGTTTCTACAAGCTGAAATGGGATCCACCCAGGTGAGGAAGCAGCAAACCCACAGCGACTTCCACCCCAGCAGCGGCTGGGCACAAACAGCTCAGTCCTCCAAGGAAAAGGAGCAGGGAAGAGCAGGCACCATGTGGATCTTGGGGAAAGCTGGAATGCTGTGGAGCAGGCAAGAGGCTCTGCATGAGCTGATCTCTTCTTGTCATGGCTCAGAAGGGAAGGGAATGCCTGAGCTGCCCATTCCAGGCTGGATGCAAGAATGGTGGGAGAAGGTGGTTGAGTCAGGGAAACTGTGGAGCCAACAGCCAAAAAGTCTGTGGTGACCTGTGTTTGGGGCTGAACAGTGCAAATACTCCATGTACAGAGGAAAAAAAATGGTCTTTTAAATGCTCCTCCACCTCCACACACAAAAGCTTCTTCACCCAGAGGGTGGTTGGGCACTGGAACAGGTTTCCCAGGGAAGTGGTCACAGCACTAAGTCTGCCAGAGGTTAAGAAATGTTTGGAGACACAGTTGAGGTTGTCCTTGATGCAGGTGCTTCCCTTCCAGCTCAGGGTATTCCATGTTTCCAGCATGAGCCAAAATCCTCTTTGGAACAGAAAAGCCTGAACCAGAACCTCCAGCAGGTAAGATCAGAGGGTTCAATGACAGAGCAGCCCATATTTCTCACCATCAGCCTTCACCCCCCAGGGCTCAGGACCAGGCAGGATGGGCTGTGCCATCCCTCCAGGGCTCAGGACCAGGCAGGATGGGCTGTGCCATCCCTCCAGGGCTCAGGACCAGGCAGGGTGGGCTGTGCCATTCCCCAGGGCTCAGGACCAGGCAGGGTGGGCTGTGCCATCCCTCCAGGGCTCAGGACCAGGCAGGGTGGGCTGTGCCATCCCCCCAGAGCTCAGGACCAGGCAGGGTGGGCTGTGCCCTGCGCCACCGCGCAGGACCACGGAGGC
>JAWWTY010000059.1:6241640-6252909 GCA_035222235.1 Margarornis squamiger
GGCAGGGTGGGCTGTGCCATCCCCCCAGGGCTCAGGACCAGGCAGGGTGGGCTGTGCCATCCCCCCAGGGCTCAGGACCAGGCAGGGTGGGCTGTGCCATCCCCCCAGGGCTCAGGATCAGGCAGGGTGGGCTGTGCCATCCCCCCAGGGCTCAGGACCAGGCAGGGTGGGCTGTGCCATCCTCCGGCAGCTCAGCCCCATCCCAGGAGCAAAGTGCCCTCCCAGAACGGCCAATATCAATGGAGCATTTGTCTCGTGCTTGGCACCAGGCTCTGGAGCACAAGGGCCCGTGTGCTGGATCGCCCAAACACAGCTATAAATGGCAAGAGGAGCTGCACAGACAGACTGTTCTCTCATGCTGCAGGAGCTCGAATAGCACAGTTAACACCCGCGCTGCCCGAGCGGCTCCCGAGGAGGAGGAGGAGGAGGAGGAGGAGAAGGGCAGCCGGGGAGAAACGCTGGCACACCACAAGGAAAAAAAAGCTAAATAGAGAGATTAAAATAAAATCTAAATGCCATGCTGGGTCTAGCAACCCGCCTGCACAGAGCTGGTGCCACCCTCGGCACCAGGCCAGCAGATTAAGGACGGCTGGGAGCAGGGAGGTTGGAGCAAGATGCTTCTTGCATTCTGGAGTCAAGACAAATTCCTGCCGTTTCAGTGATTTTGGAGCACGGCCAGATGTCCTTCCAGGAGAAAAAGCTGCAGCTGTAAGAGCCGCATCGGCAGCCCTGGGAGTGATCTTGCTGCTACAAGGCTGAGCATTTCTGGAGGCGTCTCCAGGCACCGATGGCAGCCCAGCCCTTTGCAGAGGAGCCGTGGGCACGTGCTGTACTGTACCACGGGCTGTGGCGTGGGCTACTCCACTCCCAACTCCAGTCATCCGAGCTGGGCACTGCCCAGACCACTGGGCTAAATATAGGGAACTATATTTATAGATAGTTACTATAAAGGAACAGCCCAGCACACGTCTGTCCTCAGAGCAGAGCTCCAGAGCCAAGCACTGGAGCACCAACCATCTCTAGAGCCCCAACTTCACCCACCAGACCCTCAGGCACATCCTGACTTATCCGTCACCCTCTGCTCAAAGAGGAAAAATAATGACAGACTACAGGCTGTGAGAAAATATATAGGGTTTTTTTTTATTTGACAATTAACAAAAGAGGGCTGTAAACATTGATAGCTCCTTTCTGATCACAACTAGTACTTTCCACCAACATCCTTTTGTATGGTCTGATCCGCTCCAACAATGCTGAGCCGACTCTGTCTGTCAGGGCTTTTGCTGCTCTGCTCAGGGTCACAAACCCAGAGGCAGCCTATTCACCACAGCATCAACAGCAGGACCATCCACCCACACACTGAAGACAGCTGATGGTTTAAGAGACTTTAGAGCTGCTTCCATCCACGAGAGAGACTCAGGGAAGGCAGGAGACTGTGCTGGGTTTGTGCCAGCAAGAGGGAAACATCACTAGAGACAGCAGGTTTGGAGAGAAATCAGCTCTGCAAAGGCAGAGCCCCACTCGAGCAGGCAACAGGGACTCACACAGTGCCAGCCCAGCAAGAACATCCCAGCCCTGTTGTCAGAGGGAAGCTTTGGCCCCAGACTGTAAAAATTTGGAGATGCAGAGCCAGCAAGTTTGTCCCAAAGAGGGACTGGCACATCGTCAGCTCCATTGTTGCAGTGGAACCAGAACTGCCTGTAGCTTGACAAGGGGAAGTGAAACTTCATCTTGGGCTGGAGGGCAGCCAGAGCTGGAGGAGCCTGCACCCAGCTGCCAGCCATCCCACGGGAATCTGGCCTGAACAGCAGCAGAAACGAGCTTTTTTTTGGGAGAAAAGCCTTCCAGAGCCTCTCAGCCTCCCCTTTTCCAAGAGGAACCACGCTGCAGGTGGGTCAGCTACACACAGTACCCAAGCCTTGACTACTCAAACCACCTTTTGCTGTTCACAACCACCAGGAGGGAATGAAGCCGTGGAAAACCAGCAGGGAGAGTCTCCCAGTGCCATTCCCACAGCAGGGACCTCAGCTCACCACCTCAGGCCACCCTCCCCCTCCAGCAACACGAGGAGCACAGGGAAAAGGGAAGATGCACAACACTAAAGAACAGTGTTATAAATAGAAACCTCCCTCAGCTGTAGGAGTGACCTGCCAACAGCTACACAATTCCTGGGATTTGTAGCTGCTTCAGAGTGAGGGATGGAGCAGCCTGATGTACAAGGAGCATCTGGGCAGATCCAGAACCAGGAGCTCAGCTCGCTCCTTTCAAGGTCACCAGTTGGTTCTGAGCCTGGTCTTTGGGTGGGAGCAGAGTCGTCTCATCAGCACACTCCCCAAATGGAAAAGCAAATAAAAACCCGACAGATTTGAATACACTGTATTTATTCGTAACAGATTCTAAAGAATCTAGTGAGTCTATGTCAAGCCCATCGCATGACAAGTGATACAGGCGTAGGAAAAAAAAAAAAAGACATTTAAAACAAAACAAAACAAAAAAATCAAGTGCCATTCAAGCTACTGGAATCTTCCACTTGCCCCCTCACAGGAGGCAGCACAGTATCACTGCAAGGTCTAGAAAAAGTCAGATTCAACCCATTCACAAGAGTCCCAGCACACACACTCTGTAAATCAAAAGTGCAATCTCAATGGGAAGCCGCCCTGTCGAGCTGTTGGCTGTAGGGAATCTTTTGGGACACCTCAGAGGGGAGGAGGGAATCTCACTTTAGTGCGTCTACATGTCAGTGGGGAGGAGCAGCCTGTAAGAAAACATGCTACATGGCATCTATGTTCATCTGGAGTTTAAAATGCAAGAAAAAACCACAAATAAATATCATCTTCCCTCGAAGCCATGAAGGCAGCACACTCAGGCTCTCAAAGGCAGCCCCTTCAGCCAGTTTTACCTTGCACTGGGAAATCTCAAGCTCCCACCACTGAGGCTCTGGGGAGTTATGGGGCTGCAGCAGAGCCAACCATGAAGGCAGAGCTGTTCTGCAGGGAGGCAGCTAAGAAACCTGTAATAACTACATTGTTAGTGACACTTGTTCAGCTCTGACTGGAGAGGGAGCAAAGCTGGACCACTTTCAACTGGGTTAGTCCACGTTAAGCGCAAGAGCCACCCCCCCACCCCTTACTCCCAACTCACCCCTACCCCAAGAAAGGTACCAATCTGGCTATACACATTCCAAGGATCTAGTCTTTATTTAGAGCATTCAATCTGCCCAGCTATTACAGTTTTGTCACAAAAAAACCCAAAAATAAAAAACCCCAACAAGTTAGTAAAGATACTTCGAGTACGTCAGCCTCGGAGGAAGCACCAGAGAAGCCGTGGTGTTCCCGGAGCAGCATCCCTAGGGAGTGCCTGCTGCCTGCCCACCTCTCCCTCTGTGCAGAGTTAAATCTGAGATGTTCCACGGGCACAGCAATCCAGGCACCTCCATGAAAAACATTTGTGCTCCAGACACCCAACAAACCTCAAAGCCACACTGGACTAAGAGCGCCAAACCCTCAAAGCACGAGAGGGTCTGTTTGAGAAGACTTTTTTTAAAGTTTCCCCTAAGGCCAACTAACTTCATCCCCCTCCAAGCTCCACTTCTAGCTAGAGAATGAATTTAAAATGCTAATGGCAATAATCCCATAGCTGGGAATAGGCTGCTTTGGAAGACAGGACCTGCCCAAGGGAAGATGTCCAGCCTGGAAGAACTCTGCCCATCTCCTCGGAGGACACAGGCTCCAGCAACAGCTGGAAATCACTGACTGGGGAACTGGTTGGTTTGTGCTTCAAAGGACAAGCCTCATCTTCCCCGATAACCCAGCTGGCCTCTGGCTTTGTGCATTAAAACCACACTGCATGCCAAAAAAAACCAAAAT
Organism: Margarornis squamiger; assembly: GCA_035222235.1. Lineage (NCBI taxonomy): Eukaryota > Metazoa > Chordata > Aves > Passeriformes > Furnariidae > Margarornis > Margarornis squamiger. The sequence goes on from JAWWTY010000059.1 coordinate 6,245,504, forward strand.
AAAAACTAGGAAGAGCAGCATTTCAAATTCCCCTAGAAAATACAGGATTAGGTATGGCAGCCCGGGGCAGGCTCCTGGACAGATCATCTGCCTCAGCAGTTAGGAACACGACTCTATTTTGGCACTGCAGACTTGGGAGCTTGAAGAAACCCATATGCAGGTCCCTGCTGCCTTTTTTCCAGAAAGCTCTGCACAGCATTTTCCACCATGCACTCCCCCCCCTCCCCAGTGTTCCCAGTTTTAGCATTTACACATAGCCATTCCAATATCCCCCTGGTTTATACAGCCCCACTTTGACAGCTCTTTGCTCCAGCTGGTCCTTCACAGGCAGCAAGTCATGCCAAAAAAACCTCAGCGACACAGAACCCGCTCTGGCCTCAGCCAGGTTACTAGAAATGATCTTAAGACCCTCCCCACCCCACAACAGAAACATTTTTCCTCTTCAGACATCCCCCACTCAAGCTCTTGGGACATCAGCCCCTGCAAAAATAATAAAGGTTTACAGTACAGTTGTGTTTATATTGTTACAGGCACTTAAACAGGATTCTTTGGTCCTTCAAAGGAATTAGCCACTCGGGCTTCTGTTGGCAGAAACCACGAGTTTGCACACCCATAACACCTCCTGCACTAAAAAAAAAACAACAACACGATTCAGATCCATTTCAGGGCAGTGCAGCTCTACCTTAGCGTAATTCTACAGTCTCCCCTCACACACCCCCACCCACCCCCTTTGCCTCCAGAATTCCATAAGCAAGTCTTCCCACAAACGTCCGAGTCATCTAATTTCCAGAACACTGCACTTCCCATCACAGTGTACAGCAGACAGGTCTTGTTCCAACAACCCCAAGAACAAGACACTCAAGCGAGAGTCCAGGAAGTTTCCTTTTGTTGCAGTTCTTGGAAGGTGGGTTGTTTGTTTTTTTGTGGTTTGTTTTTTTTTTTTTTTTTGTCTGTTTGGTTGGTTTTTGTTGTTTGTTTTTTTTTTTTTGTCCCCCATCCCACCCTCCCAACCCACCAAGGCAAGGAAATACCTTGGAGGACAGACCCTGGAGTTTGTCCTGGCTCAGTTACAGGGAAGCCACGTTGGGTAAGACTGATTGCAAGGCAGGAAGGGCTGCACGTGGGTGACATAGTAGTTGAAGTTTATTTCACTGACATAAGGGGCTGGCTGGTAGTAGCAGGTAACGTTTGTGACGGTGGGGATGATGTTCTGCTCAGCCAGGACCCTCACAGCCAGCATGGCAATGAGGTTCAGGGTCTGCCTCCTCTCGTGTCCCATGAGGCAGACTGTGCTCTCATTGACCACCCTGTGGAGGGTCATCAAATAGTCATATCTGTTGCTCTCCATCCCAACAAAGTGGCTCTGGAGGTAACATTCCAGCTTCCTCAGCTGCTCGCCGATGTCAGAGAAGTCTATGAAAAACCTGGAGCACATGTACCTCTGTAGTGCCTTCATATCCACTTCTGATTTGGGCTTAAACCCCCTCACCAAGAGGTTGCAGTACTTCAGGAGGCCCCCACCTCGGATCTCCTCCGGGTTCCTGGTGGCGATGACCCTGTTGCGCAGGTGGTCCATGGCCTCCTCAAAGTCCCCGTACATGCTCTCCCCGGTGACCGTGGGGTGGAAGTTCTCAGCCATGGGGTTCTCGGAGCACTCCCCGAACAGCAGGAGCGAGTCCAGGATGATCTGGAAGGAGTCCACGCTGAACTCGAACTGCCGCCGGAGAGAGTCCACGAATTTGAGCTCCACGTTCTTGCCGCTGTTGTTGGAGAGGGAGATGAGGCTCCAGCGGTCCGTCTCGTTGCACACCTTCACCAGCTTCTGCACATAGGCCTCCTTCAGGGTCATGGGGGTGATCTTGTCCTTGTTGACGCCTTCGGGGAGGAAGTCGAGCAGGCAATCCATGACCACGTCCTTGACGAGCTGGAAAACATCTTCGGTCTTCAGATCCACCCCGAAAATGAGGTCCAGGTCTTTGTACCCCAAGCCACTGTCTTGATGCAGGACGTGACTGGCTGCTGAGCCATTCAACCTGACATTATGGACCGTGATTCCTTTCTTCTCCAGGCGACTACGGACAACCTGAGACACAGAGAGAGGCAGTGAGAGGCAAGAAGGAATCCTTGGAGCAGCCTGGTGACAGCAGGATTCACTCCCTGGGCTTATATGGGTCACTCCAGTGCAAGACAGTGAAATAAAAAGCTAATCCATTAGAAATAGGTCACTTTGGAAAGCATCCCGAGTCCTGCCAGCAGCCGGGGGTGGCTCTCCTTTACTTATTTCCCCGCATTAGAGGGATCTGACTGCACATGATGAGCTGTTCTGCTCCCAGTACAGTGTCTGCTCTCCCCTGCCCTCCCCACCCTGAAGGGGAGAGATCCCCTGACCCCATTTTTTGGGGTGGTCCCTGCCCCCTTCACCTCCCCACGGTCCCAGCCATCAAGCCAAGACCAGCCGACCCCAAAGTGACCCCAAACAGGAGGCAGCAGCAGCAGCACAGCCTGCAGCAGTCCCAGTGGATTTAATCAGGGTGGCTCACTCCTTTTAGCCGCCCCCTTCGGCCTGTCAAGATTCATTAAAGGCAAATCAAGATGCCAGAACTGCTCAAAAGCCCCAGCCAGGCGTATGCAAGTTCATGTCCCAACTAGTAAGTGTATCCTAACAATTTCCAGTGTGTCAGAGCTTCTTGCTGAGCTTGGCATGCTATCAAGCACAAGAGGCAGCTTTCATCTTACGGGTGTTACTCCAGTGATTTTAATGCTGCCTGCTCAGTCCTGGCACACCCACCAGTCCCTCCAAAGCTTTGTTCATTTAGAGGGAAGCTGAATCACCTGCCTGATTACTTAACAAGCAGGAGGCTAAAATAACCCCCAAGACCATAAAATAAACTCTCTGGACACCAGCTTATAATTTGAGTTTAACTCAGCTCAAAGATCCCAGGAAGATTAAATCCACATCTTCCACCAGAAGCTCTTCCCACCTCTCATCCTGCTTTCATGTTGCTCTCCAGCAACTACCCATTTTCCTGGGAGTCCCAGCTAACCAGCCTGAAGCAAGGCTATGGCTTGAAAGAGCCAAAGCTTGGGACACAAATGGACAAATTGTACCACCAAGAGCCAGTCCGACCGGGCCCTTCAGCCCTGAGAGGCTGCCCTAGTTTGAGAGGCCCCACAAATTCTGGGTTTTGGCCACCCAGAATCTGAGTTCTAATTCAAAACTTTATCAGGAGGGCCACCAAACCACCTTCTTGGTTGAGCAGACAGCTCTGGGGGACATGAGAGCATTGCAGCTGTAAAACTGCTCCTCCACTCGTTTTGTTTAGAAAGAAGAATACACAAAGAAAGTGAAAACCTGCAGCACCAAACCCTCATTATGTCACAGACCCCTTGGCAACCAAACTAAGGGCCACCAGCAAGTTCTGCTGCCTCTGCAAAAAAATATCTCAGAACAACCCCATGGAGGTTTTTGCACTTGGAGGTTGTTCAGGTTCATGATGCAGCTTCCCTGGTGGTGTTTCCCCTTTCTCCCTGACACAAGCCACCCCTGCTCAGGCTAGAAACATGCTTGGGCTCCTTGCCAAGCCAGTGGTGACAGTCACATGTCAGGCAACAGTTAACCAGGGAGCTATTCACCACCAGAAGTCACAGGTCCCCACCAGCACACCCAACCCAGCCAGTGGAAGAAGTTGTTTTCCAAGTCAGATAGTTGGAAAAAAAAAAATTCATTAACTCCTAGAAGAGGGTTAATCCCCCCCCAAATTGAGCAAACATCATGCAGGGGAGCTCCTGGTCTGTGTGTGCTGCCAACTGGAGTCACTCACACGGGGCACGGCTCCAGCACTACTCGTGGAGTTAAGAGTTTGGTGCTATTAGGCTTAGAGAGACAAGATATAGGTCACAAAAGTGTTAGATGCAGAGCCAGGCCAAGTGCTTGGTGAAGATCTCGTTCCAGATTAATTCCCTAACCCCAGTGAACATCTGCTTAACCCCTTTCTGAGCACAGCTCAGGACCTGCAGCCTTCCAGACCCGTAAGCTCCAGGTTTGAGCTTCCCAGGTCTGTGCACGTGAACTGTATTCAGAAAAGAGGGGGAAAAAATCCAGCTGCTCAAGTCAGTTTTGTCTGAGATCAGCCCAGAAAGCTCCAACCTGCAGAGCAGCAGGGAGCACAGCACCTTGGATTCCCTGGGAGCTTCCACCCGAGAGCTCAGCTCCCCAGCTGCAGCCAGTGGGTTCAGGGATGCGTTTTTCCCCCAGAGGGTTGGATATTTCCAGGGTTAGGCAGCTGCTGACCTGCTTCCCAAAACAGCAGCTCACCTTCCGTGTGGTTGGGATAATTGACTCTGACAGCCAGGCAAGGAGCAAATCCTGCTGCGTCCTGACCTGCCGCTTCCCACCTCCCACAACAACAACAACAACAGGATAAATAACTGCCTTTTGGGTTACTTGTTCCAGCTTAGTCAGCCCTAAACACAGGGTCTGCCAGCATGGCCGGCCACAATTACAGCCCTCAGTTATTCCACGTTTGAAGTTGCTACTGGCAACATCCTTTTCGCCGCAGTTTTTGTGGAACCAGGGAGGAAAAACTGCTGGAATATCTGATGCTGCAAAGGGCTGTGGTCTTGGCCGAGCCAAGGGCAGCGTCCTGCCTGCAGAAATCATCTGTCATTGAGCTCCAAGCTCGGGGCAGCCCAAAATTCAGCGCTTCTGCCCCCAAAACTGATGCGGCAGGAACTCGAGGAATTTAAAAACCAGCCGAGCCTTTTCCTACGGCCCGAGCCTTTCAAATGTCACCTTCCCATCTCCCAGGCTTCACTGGAAGTATTTCTCAAGCAGCCGAGGCTCCGAAATCCTGGGGCTCAGGTTATTGTGAAAGCCAGTTGGGGTTTAGCGCCGTGAATAGGCTTTTTAATTAGAAGCCAACATGCCCGATTTTACATTTGATGAGTCATTACTGAGGAATGAAGTCGCCTCCCAAACATGAATATGCATCAGCTCATTCGAGCTACATTGTTGGTTTAATATTAAACACAGTTATTACTTGATGGTTAAACTAACAGGAGCTCGTGAAGTGTCGGGCAGGCTCTGGAGGATACACCAGAGTCCCGATAAATCAAAGGACACGGACATTTGATCCGGCACCTGAATTAATAAATGCCTCTTCCAACACCAGCCCAACATGTCCACCAGCACGAAGCCATTTCGTGGAAGCAGCTCCAAAAAAAAAAAGAGCCACTTTTCGGTCGGCCACACACATTTCACAGCTCCCAGGGCACCGAATGGACTCGGAAAGAGGAGGAACAGCCTAAAATGGGAGGAAGCTGAGCGGGATCCATGGCACAAGCCGCAGCAGCTCCAGGGATGGGGCATGGATTTTAAAGGCACGTGAGTTTTTCAGAAGGGTCCTTCTAGATTTAGGCACTCCTGCAGCGGGATGAATTCCTGCCAGCCCCACTGAGACCCTCAGGATGGGGAAGCGGGGCCAGGGGAGTGCACAGCACCCCAAAATGACAGGGGCCAGTCCTCCCATGCAGCTTTTAACCCTGCTGAGCATCCAGGCCAGGCTGGACAGAGCTTGGTCAGGGGGCTCGGAGCGAGATGCTCTTCCCAAACCCCAAGCATTGTTCTGGGACACACGGCGGGGTTTTTGGGGTGCTGCTGAGCAGAACCAAGGGCTGGGATGGATGATGCGGGGGGGTGACCTCCAGCTGGGGGTATTCATGGTATTTAAGGTACTCTGCAAGCCAAAGCCTTGCACGGCTCTTTCCCCTGCCATGCCATGCCCAGTGTGCCCAGGGTGGCTGGCCCGGGGCCCGACGGCCCCATTAATGTCACCTCAGCACTTTTATTTTCTCCCTGACCGCCGCTGCACCGGGGCAGAGTCCAGCGGGGACACAGCGCTCCGCCCGCACCCCCCTTGCCCGAAACCCACCCCAAAAAACCCCGTCTCTCACCTGGACGATGGTGCGGGGCCGCACGGACAGCGTGGGGAAGTTGCCCCGGCCGTGGATGGGCACGGCCTCGCCCAGGATCTGGTCCAGCCGCTGCACCTGCTCCCACGACAGGACGCTGAAGCGGCTCCCGCGCCGCTCCGCGCCGGCCCCGGCCTCCTCCGCGGCCTCCAGCATCCTGCCCGCCCCCGCCCCACAAACAACACACACCCCCCCCACCGCAAACAGCCGCTCACCCGGGAAACCAGCCGGAAACGGCGCGGGGGAAAATTTAAAAGGGAAAAAAAAAAAGGGGGGAAAGGCAAAAAAAAAAAATAAAAAAATAAATAACAAGACGGCCTTCCCCGGGAGCGGCAAGGAGGAGGCGCTGGCGAAGGGGTGGGCCGCGGGGGGAGCGCGGTGGGTGCCCGCGCAGGAAGACGCAGCGAACCGGCCCGCGCTCCGCTCCGCGACCCGCCCGACCCCGGCCCCGCCGAGCGCTGCGCCCGCCCGCGCCGCGCCGCCGCTCTTATAGCCCCCGCCCGCGCCCCATTGGCCCGCCGCTCAGCCAATCGCCGCGCTCCGGCCGCGCAGGGATGGGCGGAGCGGATGGGGTCGCAGCCAATGGGAGGAGGGGGGCGGGAATAAGGGCAAAGGGGCGGGGCTTGGTGGGGTTTGGCCACGCCCCTACGGCGCGCGGGAATCCCGGCGGTGATTGGTGGGGGCGGGGCGCTGGAGGGACACCCCATTGATGGCCTTTGGTACCCCATTGACGGCCTGGGACACCCCATTGATGGCCTTTGGTACCCCATTGATGGCCTGGGACCCCATGGATGGCCTGGGACACCCCATTGATGGCCTGGGACACCCCATTGGTGGTCTGGAACGCCTCGGTGGTGGCTTTTGGTACGTCATTGATGGCCTGGGACACCCCATTGATGGCCTTTGGTACCCCACTGATGGCCTGGGACACCCCATGGATGGCCTGGGACACCCCACTGATGGCCTGGGACACCGCATTGGTGGTCTGGAACGCCCCAGTGGTGGCTTTTGGTACGTCATTGATGGCCTGGGACACCCCATTGATGACCTGGGACACCCCATGGATGGCCTTTGGTACCCCATTGATGGCCTGGGACACCCCATGGATGGCCTTTGGTACCCCACTGGTAACTTGGGACACCCCATTGATGGTGTGGGACACCCCGGTGGTGGCCTTTGGTACCCCACTGATGGCCTGGGACATCCCATTGTTGACCTGGGACACCCCACTGATGCCCTTTGCTGCCCCATTGATACCCCACTGATGTCTTCTGACACCCCTTTGATGCCCTTTGACACCCTTTGATACTCCATTCATTCCCTTTGACACCCTATTAATGCCCTTTGATACCCCATTGGTGCCCTTTGATACCCCATTGGTGCCCTTTGATGCCCCCCTGTTGCCCTTTCATTCCAATTCATGCCCATTGATGCCC
>JAWWTY010000059.1:6253009-6286153 GCA_035222235.1 Margarornis squamiger
TGCCCTTTGATACCCCATTGGTGCCCTTTGATGCCCCCCTGTTGCCCTTTCATTCCAATTCATGCCCATTGATGCCCCACTGAAGCCTCTTTGTTTCCTTTTGATGTCCCATTGATGCTCTTTGTTGCCTATTGATTGATGCCCCATGTCCTGGTGCCCCATTGATGCCCTACAACCTGGTGCCCCATTGATTCTCCATGGCCAGGAGCATCCCCAGGGACCCCAAACAGAGCTCTGACACCCTGGACACACAGGATGACACCCCAGGGTGGCACCCCAGGTGACACCCCTGGGTGATGGAGCTCTCCCAGCCCCAGGAGTTGCACCCCAGCCCTAAATCCCATCGCGTGGCTGCGCTGCTAGCCAAGCCACCACCTCCTCCTGGGGCCAGACATGTCCCCAGCCGCCGGCAGCCCATTTCCTTTCATCCCAACAATTCCCAGCCCTTTAAAGAGCTCATTTCTCCGCAGCATTTCCCCCTGCAGACATTCCCAGCAGGCGCCTCCCCACCAAGCTGGTGCCCAATGCCCCGCGGACCCGTGGATGGATGGGCACAACTCCAGGCTCTGCTGCTGCTGCAGCTGCTGCTCCCTTTCCTCAGTTCCTGCTTGGAGTTGGGATGCATCCTCTCTCCTGGGATGCATCATCTCTCCTGCTGGGAGAGGAGCCCAATTTTATTTTTACCCCCTCACAGGGTTTTGTTGCAAGAGCTCCCCTGAAAGCCCCCAACCTCCCACCCTGGGGCTTTGCAGAACTATTCCAAGCTGCAAAGTCTGTCTCCGAAGCCAAGGCCTCTCCCATATCCCAGGGATTTGCTGCTGGAAGCTGGAGATGGCAGCAGAAAGAGTAACTGAGTGATGAGGGATCTGGGGGGGAATGGGGGGTTTAGGAGCATCCACAGCTGAGGATGGAGGGGAGAGAAGGCACAGGGTGTCTGAGCACTGACCATCTCCAAAATCCTCCCCATCCCTGATGCTCTGACAGCCTGAGTGGTCACCACAGGAGATGGAATCCCCTCTGTTGGGGTTCCCATGGGGGCTGGAGTCCCCTCTGTTGAGGCCCCCACTTGAAGATGCTCCTCGTCCCGTGGTGTTTTGCTGTCTGACTTTCGCCTTTGTCACCCCACGATTCCACCAGGCATCTCCATCGGGACTAAAAACTGCTCCTGGTTGCTCCCCACGAGTCTCTGAACTGCGGCACAGGAGGAGGGGAGTCCTGCTGGAAAGTGGTTTTCCAAGGAACTTGATTATAAAATCAGGCAGCTGCCTCCCCATTGCAAAACCCTTTTGATGCTGTCGGCAGCAAGGCCGGATCGGGAAGGGTTTCCCAAGATTCTGAGAGGGGCTAAATGGCTTTAGGGATCAGGATCTATCCAGCTGGGGGGATTCAGCAGGAGGAAGAGCTGAGCAGTGGGGGCTGAGCACCCCTCAGGCAGCGCTCCTGGGTGATGGGGCAGGATGTGACCATGGAGCTGATGGGATGGAGCAGGAGTTGATGGGATGGAGCAGGAGCCGATGGGATGGAGCAGGAGCCGATGGGATGGAGCAGGAGCTGATGGGATGGAGCAGGAGCCCATGGGATGGAGCAGGAGCTGAGGGGTTGGAGCAGGAGCCCATGGGATGGAGCAGGAGCCGATGGGTTGGAGCAGGAGCCCATGGGATGGAACAGGAGCCCATGGGATGGAGCAGGAGCCGATGGGATGGAGCAGGAGCAGCAGATCCTTGGGGAATGAGCCGGTGATTTGGTGATGTGCTGGGACACCCAGGGCGGCGCTGCCCGGCCGAGGGGGACAGACTGCTGCTGGCTCCGGAGCACACACAGGCCCATTCAGAAGAGCTGACCCGCTCCGGCAGGACTGGCTGAGCTCCTCCTTAACATCCATCACCAAACGATTATCCCGGAGAGCCGCCGGCAGCGGACCCAGGGCTGGGAATGGCACCCGGGCCGCTTCCTTCCAGCTCAGCGAGCGCCGGCTCGGGCTTTATTCGTTTGTTTCGCTGGCAATTAAGGAATAATCATCGTCTCGGGGTGAAAGGCGGGCGGATCTTGCCTCCCGGGTGGTGGCACGAGGGTGCCGAAGCCCCTTTGGGGATGTGAAGGTGGGACAGGGGCTGGGCAGGGGGTCGGGGTGCCACGGCCACCCTTGTCCCATGGTTTTGGCATCGGCAGCATCCCGGTGCTGGCCAGGGGACACCTGGAAATCGCCTGGGCTGGAGCCGGAACGTGTCCCAGCGTGTGCGTGGGGAGCAAGAGGGACCTTCCTGAATTCCAACCATTTCCAGGGGCACGGAAAGGAGCAGGTGCTGCCAGGGAGGCAGAGGTGGAGCCTCCCCACCCGAGCTGAGCCCACAGGGGCGCTGCGGACCTTTGGCAGCGCCGTGTGCCCGTGGTGGGCCGGTCGCGGGGGGAGTTGGGGGGAAAAAGGGCTGGAAGATCCAGGGAAGCGGGGCAAGGGGGTGAAAGCTCAGCCCGGAGGTGAAGAGACCTCGGGGACTCCCTGACCCGCGTGGGACCGGCTGCGTCCCACTCGGCATTAAGCAGGGTGTGTGCCAACTCCCTGAGCAAGCAGGAGGGACCAAGCCCTTCTGCCGGAGCCACCAACGTCACGCAGCGTGGCCCCGGGGAGCAGCAGTGCTCCCTGTCGGGGTGGGGGCATTCCTCCTGCCCCGCTCCCACGGCAGCCGCCCTGCCATCGCCGCCCTGCTCACGTCAGCCGTGTCCCCGGCTGTCCCCGTGGGCTGTCCCCAACCCCACGGCAGCTGTGCAGTGCAGGGCTGCCCCAGGGACACACACAGCTGTCCCCACGCAGACACGAACTGTCCCCACGCAGACACGAACTGTCCCCACGCAGACATGAACTGTCCCCATGCAGACACAAACTGTCCCCACACGGACAGAAGCTGTCCCTATGCACATACAAACTGTCCCCACGCAGACATGAACTGTCCCCACTCAGATGTCAGCTGTCCCCACACAGACAGAAGCTGTCCCTATGCACATACAAACTGTCCCCATGCAGACATGAACTGTCCCCACGTACAGACACAGCAGTCCCCACGCACACATGAACTGTCCCCATGCAGACACAAACTGTCCCCACACAGACAGAAGCTGTCCCCATGCACAGACACAGCTGTCCCCACGCACAGACACAGGTATCCCCACGCACAGACAAAGCTGTCCCCACACAGACATGAACTGTCCCCAGGCAGACACAGCTGTCCCCATGCAGACAGGAGCTGTCCCCACGCATTTCCCTGCCGTCCCCATACACACATGCCACCATCTCCATGCAAACACCCGCTGTCCCATGCACACCTGCTGCTGTCCCCACACTCTTGCCACTGTCCCCACACCCACGCTGCCATCCCCACTCACACGCCTGCCTCCACGTGCCCGCTGTGGGTTTAGGAGGTGGAGTCCTTCTCTGTGGCCATGTCCAAATCCTCCCTCAGCAAACACAGTTCCTGGACACCTCCCAGTCACTCGGGTTCACTGACCAGCTCCTCTTGCTCCCACACAGCCTGTCCTAGAGGTGCCACTGCTGCTTGCTGTCCCACTGCTGCTGGCTGTCCCCAGATCCTCCCTGATGGGGCACCCGTGTCCCTGGGGCTGTGCCACCAGCTGCTGTGGTGGCCCCAAGTGGCCACAGTTGCCCAGAGAGGTGGTTTTCCTGTGCAGGCCAAGGCAAGGTTGGATTTGGCACAGGTACACAATGAGCACCCGTTTCACTGCGTGGCATGAGGGGTGTCACTCCCTGCTGTCACTCTCTGATCTCTGCCCAGGGTGGTCATGTCACCACCCAGGACCCCCAGACTCCACCTGGAATGGATGGTGAGTGATGCTGCCGGGATGCCCTCGCCCTGGAGAGGGGCCACCCGGGAGGCCCCAAGATGAAAGGGAGCGCAGGGTGTTATTACTGCAGGTGACACAGAGCTGGGGAATGGCACCTGTCACCTCCCCTGGCTGCTGCAAAATGCTGCCTGGGGAGCGCGGGGAGGGCATGGCACCACCAGGGTGCAGGGACAGGGACACAGCACTGACACTGGAGCAGCAGTGTGGCCCCAGAGTGGGCAGGGACCTTGGAGCTTCCCTGGGGCGTCACCAGCTGGGGAGGTCCCCATCCCCTGGCAGCATGAACAGTGACCTGTGTGTCCCCAGGCTCAGTGGCTTCCCTGTGACACCACGTGCTGTTTTTCTTGGCATGACTTGTGCCTCTAAAGCCATGGCAGGGGATGACCCATCTCAGTGCCACTAATTTGAGCCTGGCAGAGAGCACAGCCCCCTCCCTTCCCTTTGGGATTTTGGGCCCCAGGTGACACCTGAACGAGGCTGAGGGTGGTGGCAGCTCCAGGACACTTTGTCCCATCACTGTGCTGGCCTCTCCTCCTGGGAAAGTTGGGGAGCCAGCTGGGAGCTCTGCTTTGGGGTGCTGCTGAGCCTGGAGCCAGTGACTTGAGGAGAGATTTCATGGTCTTTCCGGAGTCACCTCAGCTCTCACTGGGGCTGTGGGGATGTTTGCTCTCCTCCTGCCACCCACTGCACCCCGAGCTTCATGCCAGACCACAGAGGGAAACACACACAGGGGAGCCCAGTTTTCCTGGCTTGGCCATATTCCTGCAGCTACAGAGGCAGCAGCTCTATAAGCCCCATGGATGGCGGTTATGGGGAAGAGGTATAAACACCCTGGCACATGTGTGTGCTGGGACAAGGTTGCCCTGCCCAGGATCCCTATGTTCTTCCTGCCCTTGGTGCCACCACCATAGCCCAAATATGCTTTGTGAGGGGAAGAGGGGGTACAGGGCATGGGGGAACCCCATATAGGGAAAAGGCATCACCACCAGGACTGGGGCTGGGCTGGGAAGACACGCCACGGCCCATCCACCCCCCTGGCCACGGCACTGCATGTGCTTTGGCAGTTGCTCAGCAGTGACAGCCCATCCCTGGAGGGATCATTAGTCCTCCCTCATTAAGAAAAGTTACTCACCCTTTAAGACAGAAACAAGAATATCCTGGAAATGCCTCGGTTTGGGGAGCTCTCGCATTAAAGGTGTGACTGAAGCCAAGAGGGCGGCTGCACGTGATGCTCCCTGGCACGTGGGCAGGTGAGATTCCCGGGCACTGCCCAGGGCTGCCTTGCTCCTGCTCTTCTCTCCGTGCCCTGGGCTGTGTCCAGCACCCCTTGTGCTCCCTCCCCTTGAGCTGGGATGGCAAAACCGCTGCTTTCCTCCAGCGAGGACAGAGCCACAGCCTGGCATTGCCAGTTCCTGCCAAACCCTCCTGCTTTGGCACTGCTGCCCCAGGGATGAGCCATCCTGAGCCCTGAGTGGGGTGCAAGGATGGTACTCATCCAGCTGACACCTCCAAGGGCCCCACAGCATTGCCCACCCCATGGGCCCCATGGCATCATCTGCCCCATAGCATCACCTGTCCCATGGGACTCATGGCATTGTCTGCCCCATGGCATTGCCCACCCCATGGGCCCCATGGCACCGCCTGCCCCATGCCACTGCTCACACCATAGGCCCCATGGCATTGTCTGACCCATGTCACTGCCTGCCCCATGTGCTCCATGGCATCACCCATCCCATGGGCCCCATGGCATTGCCCACCCCCCAGGCCCCATGACATCACCCACCCCATGGGCCCCACAGCATGACCTGCCCCATGGCATTGCCTGCCCCACATCCCTGGCCACTTCATCCTGCCCAGGGATCCCTCGGCAAAGGGGGAATGCCTGGGGCAGGGTGACCTGGCCAAATCCCAGCCCGGGGCCACGGGGGACCCCGGGGTTCAGGTATTTTGAGCAGGTGAGCAATGCCAGCACTGACGCTCTGCTGGATGGCGAGGGCTGAGTCACGGCCACCTGGTGGCTCAGGGCTTTAATTTGCAGCCATGAAACACACTCCCATTGCAATTGCCCCAAGGCGAGGGGCTCCAGCTGCCCCAGGCTCTGGGAGGGGTCTTGGTGGGGAGGGGGAGAAGGTGTAAGCGCTGCTGGGGCTGGGAAGGTGGATCCTGGGGGATTTTGGGGTTGCCCTCACCCAGGCACTGCCTTGAGCTTCCCCTCTCTGCCACCGTGGGATGCTGGAAGGAATTGGCTCCTCTCTGAGGGCTCAGCTCCAGCTCATGGGGGAATTCAGGGGGAAAAAAATCTCAGGGCTCAGATGTCCCTGAGCCCCCTCCTCTGGGGATGGAACCTTTAGCCCCCCAAAAACCCTGCTGCAGTGGCAGCTCAAAGCAGGTGCTGTCCCTTCCTCCCCACGGACAACACACCAGGCTCAGGGTGGGCACAGCCATGCTGGGACACCTGGTTGACACCCCGGGGCTGTGGCAGGGTGATCCATCCCCCTTGAAAAGGACCTTCACCCCATGAGAACACCAGTCCTTCCCCTCCCAACACACCCTGGCACTGGTGTGGCCCTGGGAGGGATGTGGGAGCCCAGGCTCTGTTGAGCCTCCACCTTTGCCAAAACTGGGAATGACTTAAAAAGCCCCCTGTGATGAGGTTCCAGTTCTTCCCAAGCCACAGCAGGAAGGTGAGGGGTAATCACCTTAGAAGGTGTGAATGAAGACTCACACCCACCTTGTCCCTCTGGGACAGCCAGGACCATGTGGCAGAGGTAGGAGCCCAAACAGCTGGAAAATACCCCCACTAAAAATTAACATTAATTTATTAGAATATTTATGATAAAAACCAAGAATCTCTTTACATGTGGGTTTGTTTTTTTTTTCTTTTCCTTTTTATACAAGAGAATTTCCATTGCTATTTTTTTTTTTTTTGCTTTTTTGTTTTCTTTTTTCCCCTCCTGGAGACAGAGCAGGGCAGCAGGCAGGCGCAGGCAGCGACGTGGGTGCTCACCCCGGCAGAAGCTGGACCCTCGTGGGTCCCAGCGGGATGTGGAGCGGGGTGGGCACATGGGACAGGTGCCCACCAAGGCAGCGGGGCAGAGGCGACGCGTGGCAAGGCACGGCACGGGGAGGTGGGGGGGAAGCACACGATGCTCCCCAGGGATGGAGGGGGGGGATGAGCACCCCGTGGCATCCACGGTGGAGGGTGGCACGTGGTGGGACGAGGTGATGTGCTCTGACAGGCTGCAGGACACCCCTGAGCCCGGGGAGGGCTGTAAATCACCAAAATGCTCAGTGAACCTCCAGCCAAGCCTTGGGGAAAGGCAGGTCCTTTCAAACCCTGGACCCCTGGCACCCCCTGACGTCCCCCTCCTGCCAAACTCCCGACCCCAACGTGTCCCCACGCTGTTTCTCAGCTCTCCCCCAGCTCCTCTTGGTTGCAGGAGAGATAAATAACCCCACCCCAAGCAGGAGATGCTCCCCTGGCACACCCCAGACCCCGTCTTTGGTTAAGGAGCAGCCACTGCCGCGCTGGCACAGGGCGAGGGGGCAAGGCTGGTGGAGGGTCCCCACGGGGACAGGTGACAGTGGTTCCAGGAGGGATGGAGAGGCTGCTCAAAGAAAGGGGATCCTGGCTCCCCCCTTGCATGGCTCTAGGATATTTATTTGACAAGACCTGGCATGAAATGTGGGGCCAGGGGGGAGGATCCCGGGCACAGCCAGCCCCATGGGGAAGTGGCCAAGGCAGAAAGCAGAGGCACCAGCCCGAGGTCCCTGGGAGGGTCCCAGGGGGAGTGTGTGTGTGTGCCAGCCCCGATGCAGAGCCTGGCTCCCGTTTTCCCATCTCTCTGCTCCGGAGCAAGGCGAGGGGGCAGGTAAAGCACAACTGGGGAGAGGGGAAACTGTGCCATAAGGGAGCCTCTGTGGACACCCCCGGTCAGAACCTCCCTGTGCCGGCCACAGCCCCCCCAAGGAGCCACTCGCAGGTCCTGAGTGGGTGGGCACCTCTGGGAGAGCCCCGCGGGGGCTGTGAGGCACCTGCAGATCCCAGAAAATCGTCCGTCACCCCCAGGCCACGGTGCCCGAGGAGCCCGGGGCACCCCGGGGCTCCTTCCCTGCTCATCGGGGCCAGCCCAGGGCTTGCTGGGCAGAGCTGTCCTGGCAATCCCAGTCCATCCAGGACAGTCTCCCCTTCCCAAACCTGGTGTGTAGTGACAGGAAACCAAAAAAGGAGAGCAAAGAACGAACGAATGAAGAGAGAGAGAAACGATAACAAGGCTTCGTGCCAGCAGCTACTGCCCCTTGGGGATGAAGGGCTCGCCCTCCTCCGGCTCCGGCCGCGGCCCCGGGTCGCTCAGGCACCGCAGCATCCTCTGGTTGCTGGGGCTGTCGCCGGTCCCCGGGGTGAAGACATCGTCAGTCCCCGGGGAGGAAGGCTCCTTCACCCGCATCACCAGCCCCTCCTCGTCCTCCTCGGGCGAGGGCGGGAGGCCGCTGCAGCCCTTGGGCTCCTCGTTCATCAGGTCCACGGACTCGGGGGACTGCGGCGAGGCGGGGTCGATGGTGATGATGGGCAGGTTCTCCCCGTCAGCCTTGGGTTCGTAGGCGAGCGGGTCTGAGGGGGCAGAGAGGGGTCAGGAAGGGAAGGGGGGTCTCAGGAATACCCAGGTGATGCAACCCAGATGTTTGGGGCTCCCAGACTGAATTCCTCTGGTCTGATTTCCAATTCTGCTGTGTAATTCCCCGATTTCCACATCCCACGTGGAGTCGCCGAGAGCCCGGCTCCGTTCGGAAGGGCGAGGCTGCCCTCTGCTGATGGACCGCAGTCTCTGCACCCCTGTCACACCCCGCCACACTGTCACCATGTCCCCAGAGCAGGAAGGGACACGCGGGACACGAGGAGCCGAGGATGGCAAACCAAGTGTGTGATGGAGGAGCTTGGAGCCCAGACCAACAGGCAGTCCCGGTCCCCTCCTCTGTGGAGGGCAGGGAAAGGCATGGCCAGAGACATGGCTGCAGCAAGCCGAGCTCTGGAGAGACTGGCCAACCCAACTTCCCAGTGGGAATTGTGCTAGGACGCAAACCCGGTGCCTCTGCTCCGAGCCGCAAACCCCTGGGGGCTGGGTGGGTGTGGGATGGGGATGGTCGAGGCTGGAGATCCACAGGGAGCTGAGGAGGTGCAGGAGAGCACAACCTCCCAGTGATATGGGTGCCAGCAGGGATGCTCCTCCCACAGCTCCATCCCACCTACCTGAGCCTATGCGAGCCCGGGACATGGTGGGTGAATCCAGCCTGTGAGTTGGCACCGTCAGGTAGTTGTTCATCTGGAATCAGAGCACAGGGATTGTCTGACTGGAGTGCCCAAGGTACATGGGTTAGGGGAGGCAGGGAACTGATCCCAGGCCACAGGGATGAGCAAGGAGCAGCAGTGGGATGTAGAGGACACGTGCAGGAATCCTCCCAGCCCCACTGCAGGGACTGCTCAGAGCCTGGGGCAGAGACCCCCAAGGTTTGGGGTCACCCACTGTCACCTGAACCTCAGCTCCCTCCCTGTGCTGGACACTCATGTCCTTCCCAGGCTGGGAAGCACCCATGAGACCACCATCCTCCCCAGCCTGTGGCAGCACCCCAGCTCCAGCATCCCCCTGGCACCTTCTGTTCCAGCTGCCGGGCCTTCTGCCTCCTCAGGAGCATCTGGTTCCAGGCCTCCTCGTAGGGGTCGGCCACGAGCGTGTGCCGGTTGTAGGATCGCAACTGGGAAGAGATCCCAAGGAAAGGAGTCGTTAAAATCCCACATGGAAAGGGAAGGAAGGTCACAGCCCTGTTTTCCCTGGAGATGGATGAAACAGCCACCAGTGGGCAGAGCGGCTCCAGGCAAGCTGATGGCTCATCCCTTGTGTGCCACCATGGGATGCCTGATCCTGACCCACCCTGGCCCAGCGAGGGTTTAAAGGCTAAGCTCAGCCTTTGACCAGACCAGCCTGCCCCTCAGACTATGCCAGCACCATCCCAGGAGGAAAAGCCTCCTGGGGAAGGAGATCCAGGCCAGGAACACAAGGGGCAAGCAGGGCAGGAACAGCATGGGTGAAGGGCCCACCTGAGGGCTTCTGGTGGGCAGTGGTCCTGGCCACCCCTAGTGAGGCAAAGGGGACACACACAGTGCCAGGGGACACCTCACCCTCTGCCTGGTTTTCTGCAGGTTGGTGCGGAGGATTTTCCGGATCTCCTCCTCCTTGTCCTTGGACAGGGCTGGGAGGATGCGCTCCACGGGGAGGGTCTTGGGGTTGATATTCCTGTGTGGACAGACAAGATTCAGAGTGATGCCATGATGGTCACACAGGACCCAAGGGCTGCTTGCCCTGTGGCCACTAGCAGGGAGCACCACCCATGGGAGGTGTGGGGTGGCCAGGGCTGGGGACTCACTGGATGGAGACGGTGGAGACAGCAGAGGGGATCTTGCCTATGCCCCCGCTCTCCACCAGCTCGATGGCCTGCTTCATCTCCATCTTGTGGTAGAAGGCGATGAGCTGGGGCTCCTTGGAGCGCTCCCCTGCAATCAGGCACTTCTTCACATACTTCTTGTTGAAGCGGTTCAGCCTTCCCGAGGACGTGGGGAAAGGAGGAGCAGTGACATATCAGATCTCTCTCTGCCCTGGCATCCGCTCCCTGCTCCCCATCCCTGGCCCAGGATTGCAGTGCTGGGTTCAGTTCCCACCAGCACAGCTCAGGCCAAGCTTCCCTGAATCCCTCCTGAGCAAGAGAGACTTCAAAACACACAGCAGCTGCTCCCACAATTGCACCCAAACCAGGGCCATAATTCACCACAGGGAGAGAGTGTGTGGATATTACAGCCTGGGCAAAAATTCTTCACAGGGCTGAGAAACCTTCTGGGTGGTGATTCAAACCATTCCCCAGCCACCAAACCTCCACACTCACTTGTCCTTCCAGTGGTGATGCCCGTAGTGACCACAGATATCCTCTATCCCCGTCAGAAGGTGATCCAAGAACTGGAAGAGAGGGTCCAAGGCGTCAGCAGCTCAGAGGGCTGTTGCCCACCCTCTCCCCACCCCAACACCCACGCTGACACAGGGGTGAGGGCACTCAGGGGGTGCAAAATCAGGGCTGTGGGTCCAGGATGGGCCTTGGGAGGGCAGGACAGACCTACACAGCCAGGCTGCGGCTCTACCAGGCACAGGGGAGGTCTGGGTCGGAGCGGGCACTGGACGACACAGACGGGGGAGAGCCCTCGCTCTGTCCCCCCTTACCTTGGGCACTGATTTAGGGGCAGGTCCTGCTCTGTGAACCCGCCTGGTTACAGCGGTGGAGGTGGCAGAAGCAGAGAGAGAGCAGAGGGCTAAGGCGGCGACGAGAAGCGCGCGGGGAGGGCCGGCCGGAGCAGCGCGTTACCTGCGTGTGGATCTCTTCGTTGATGGAGCGTTTGGTCTCTTGCTTCTTCTTCACGGCCAGCAGATCCACCAAGGGCCGGATGGTCATGCCCTAGGGAAGGGGCAGAGGGGGTTAGATCTCTCCCCAAGGCACAGAGGTGGAAGCAGGATGGGTTCAGCACAGCCAAACCACTGTTGGTGTCACCAGGCAGCCTCAAGAGCTTTGGGGAGGGGGGACAGTGACAGGGTCAGGGGTGGAGGGTGGGGATGTGCTCCTCACTCTCTACACACACACAGGGCTGCTGAGCAACCCCCTTTCCCTCTGAAACCACCACCCGAGCTCCACCAACCTGCACGAAAACTGTGAAGAAGATGACGGTGATGATGGCTGTGAGGAACATGTCCCTCATGCCGAAATGTTTGTAGTCCAGGAGGTACCCGAGGGAGAAGGCGATGGCTCCCCGCAGGCCCCCGTAGGCGATGATGAACTGGTCCTTTGGCGTCAGCTTCACAATTCGGAACTTGTTGATGAACCAGGTGAGGACCAGGACACCTGGGGGAGCAGGGCAGGGTCTTGTGTGAGTGGATGGTGAAGGAACCCCTCCAGTCCCAAAAAGACCCCCTGCCAGTTCAGCTTGCAGGGTAGTGTCACGCCTCAGGCTGTGGTGTAGTTGGGTGCTGTCCTGGTGCTTATCCCAACATTCCTCACCAGCTTCAATCCCATGTCTCGCACAAACACGGCCTAAATCCCACCTTCCCACAATACCCACCACATGCAAGGGTGATATCCATGATAGAGCAATGCCACCCTGTCAACTCCAGTCTCCCCAGCAAGGCAAACTTGGGCATCATGGTCCTGAGAGCTGCCCATCACCCAGGACCCAGGTGGCCACTCAAGGCCAGGCTGGACAGAGCTCTGAGCAACCTGTTCTAGTGGAAGGTGTTCTGGCCTATGGCAGTTGGAATGAGACAGTCTTTAAGGCCCCTTCCAATCCAATCCATTCTATGATTCTGTCCCCATTAACCTTGACACCTCACCTAACACTCTCGCGATGAGGCAGAAGAGCAGCGTGCTGATGACGAAGGTCCAGTTCCAGTAGTGGTGACCAGCCACGGTGGAGACACCCAGGAAGATGAAGATGAGGGTCTCACTCACGCTGCTCCACATCTTGAGGAAATACTTGATGGTGGTGTGGGACTTGTGGGAGATGTTGGCTTCCACATAGGGCCGCATGACCACGCCGGAGGCGATGAGGCTGGGGGCAAGGTCGGGGCACTCAGCAGCTGTGAGGACATGTGGACAGCCCCAAACCCTGACCCTGCAGCAGTATTTTTGGGGGACAGCCCCAAACCCTGGCCCTGCAGCAGCATTTTGTGCTCTTACACCAAACCACAGAGCGGGACAAAGCTTGTGAGACACCAGCAATTATTTAAGAGCTCCAGAGACACACAAGGTTTCTCCTTCCCCCTGGCAGGGCAGGAGTGAGCACTGGAGCCAGGCAGCACAAAGGGTGCTCAGCAGGCCCTGCGTGTGCCCAGGAGAATGGGAAATAGGCTGCCAGCATCCCAGGATCTGTGGGACGACTCAAGAAAGCCACTTCCCTCATTTTCCTCCCTGCAGGTCCCAGACCAAACACACCTCTGGCCCTCACTGGCCATGTTGGGCTGGCCAGAAATTCACACCATGATAAATCCGCCCACAGGCCTGGGGACAGGAGAGGATCTCACCCCCATCACTCCCAACTCACGCCATGATGCCGGAGAGGTGGAAGAGCTCGGCAGAGAGATAGGCCATGTAGCTGTAGAGGAAGACGAAGAGGGGCTCGATGACTCGGATGTGGGAGGTGAAGCGGGACGTGAAGGCAGCGATGACCCCATAAATGACGCCCACCAAGACGCCGCCCAGCGACACCACGAAGAAGCTGAGGAAGCCGAGGATGATATCGAGGATGGTCACCTGCTCAAAGTTGGCAAACTCCTCAAAGAGGTGGTAGAGGACCTTGGAGGGAGAAAGGAGAGAGGGGTTCAAACTGTCCTGCTGGCAAGGGACAGTCTCACCTCGGAGGAGACCTGCAAGGGACCTTCCCTGGGAGCCAGGCAGGTCCCCAGCGTGGCACTCCTGAGCTGAGGTGTGTTGGTGCTTGGTGACCCTGAGCTGGCCCCTGTGCTTGACCAAGCCTCATGCCAAAACAAGGACGTGGTGCTTTGCTGTGTGAGACACATTTCCACAGGGACCAGCTCCCCATTGTCTGTGGTTCAGAGGGACATGGTGCCATCAAAGATGTGTCTGGGACAGCTCTGCTCTGCAGCTGTCCCAGGAGGGGCTTTGGTCACAGTCTGAACCAGCCAGCGACTGTTCCTGTTTCCCAATGAGCAGGTCAGGACAGATCCAGGCTGGGAGACCCCTGACAGATGCATGGAGAGAAAAGCCACCATCTGTTCTGCTCAGCCCAGAGAGGAGCCCAAACCCTTGAGGCAGCTTTTGTAGCTGAGGGAAACCTCACAGGAGGAGCCTACCCCAGACTGTGTCACCTTCTCCCACCCCCAGACACGGTAGAGATGTTAAAGCAGCATGTCAGAATGGGAAATGGGATTTAGGGCATCCTGCAGGAATGGCAGCACTTACAAGCAGGGGAAGGGTGAGGTGCCAGCTCCTGCCTGCCAGGGCCAGGTCCTGGGACATGGGCAGGGACAGGTGTGGCGGAAGGCAAAGGCATTCCCCAGGGATGGGAGGGGAGACACAGACCCTGCAGGCAGCCCCTCTGGTCCAAAATGGGGGAGCAGTGCCTGGGAAGAGCCTTTTGGAGGGTCAGTGTGCTCCTTGTCACTGGGAACCTTGTCAGCAGCACGCTGAGCAGCCAGCTCCAAAATGGACAGCTGGGATATGGGAGAGCAGCCAGGAAAAAGCAGTGGGTTAGAAGTAAATTTAGAGGTCAGCTCTGCAGAGAGGAGGAGGCCACGCTGACAGCTGAGCCAGCACCTGGACACTGATGTCCTCTGGAAATGGAGCAGGCCTGGCCCCACCTCCCAAAGGTCCCTGCAAAGCTGCTGCTCAGAATGGGGCTGAGGGGTGATCCAGGGGGGATGGCAACCTGGCTACAGCCCTTCCAGCTCCCTTCTTGCCATAACTGGTAATGTTCTGCCCTCCCACTTCCTCGGGGCTACAGCTTGAGGACACGAGAGGAGACAGAGGGAGCAGCAGCTCCATGGCTGTGCTGCCTGACCCAGCACCAGCCCCTCTTGCTCGCCCCGGCAGGACAGGCAGCAATTCCACACAGGAGAGCTGACTCCCAGCAGACCAAGACACCAGGCACAGTCCAGCTCTTCACCGAGAGGCAGCAGCTGGCTGGACATGTGCCCTCAGTCTTCCCAAACCACCAAGTAAAACAGTTCACCTTAACCCACCCTGCAGTGTTTTAAGCCTCTATATTTAGCTTTGAGTTCGGAGCAAGCGGAGCTGCCGCAGCTGAGCTGGCAGGAGTCACCAGGCACCTTGGAATAGTCCCCACAGCTAGCAGTCCTGGTGCCACCCCCCTGAGATGCTCCACCAAACCCAACCAAAGTGCCCCTCCGTGCACTTACGACCGTGACGGCGTCATTGAGCAGGGACTCCCCAAAGACCAGGATGTGGAGCAGCTCGTTGATGTGGATCTCCTCAAAGACAGCCAGGACGGCCACCGGGTCCACGGCCGAGATGATGCTGCCAAAAAGCAGGTTGGCCAGGAGGCCGATGTGGTTGAGGCCAGGGCCACCGAGCTGGCACACGGCGTACATCAGGCCACCCAAGAAGAAGGCATTCCAGAGCGTCCCCACCACGGCGAAGATGAGGATGGTGCCCAGGTTCTCGGTGAATTGGCGCAAGGGGAGGAAGTAGCCGGCATCCAGGATGATGGGTGGGAGGAGGAAGAGGAAGAAGATGTCCGACTTGAGGATGGGGGGCTTCTCACCCACCCCTTTGATGAGCCCCCCAACCAAAAGGCCCACCACAATGAGCAGGCAGCTTTCGGGAACAATGCTGGACACTGAAGGGATCACGTGGAAACCTGGAGAAGGGGAGGAGAGAGGAAGACACATGTTGGCTACACAAATGGAAGATGCTGTCTGCAGGACACCCTGAAGGGGGTCAGGGAGCAGTTCCCAGCCTTCCCTGCATTCCTCAGCATCCATTGACTTTGTGTGCCTCAGTTTCCCCTCCTGCCCCAAGAGGGAAACCTTGACACTGTGCAGTGGAAACTGCAACTTCACCAGATTCCAGGCCAGTAAATCCCAGTCAACAACCACCTTTTGGACACCCCAGGGTCTCTCTGCAGACCCCCAGGCCCCCACAACAGCTGCCTGTGGCACAGACAGTTCTCCCCACACAAGCTGTCGCTGGCTGCAGCTCTTCCCATCGCAGCTAATCCCAAGCACACGCAGGCACTGGCATTTCCCTCCCATCAGACAGCACCCTGCCCACACAGTGCCATTATCCCGGGTGTGCCAGGCGCTGGCAGCAAGCACAGTGCCCATCCCTGGGCATCCCTGACTCAGGGGACAGGGAGGGGAGCTGTTGCTTGGTGGGTTTCAGGATGCAATTCCCCTTCCTGCAGCTTCAGGAGCGAGCTGGGAGGTTTTACATGGCCGGCTGCAGCAGGGACAGGATGAATCCTTGGGGGGCAAGGTAACAGGGAACATGTTTTCCCCTTTTGCAATCACAGCACAGTCCCAAATGCTGGTCTCTGAGCCAGCCATGACCTGCTGGGATGATATTTTCCCACCAAACACCCCCCAGCCAGGCATCTGCCAACACACCAATACCCACAGAAGGCTTTTGGGTTCCCTGGATCTTCTCCCAGGCTTTATAATTATTATTTTGAAGCGAGGCATATTTGTTCCCTGGCAAGGGAAGCAGCTTAAAATAAGGAACCCTGCCTTGGCATCCCGTGTTCCTCCGTTCCTTCCGGCCGGGCGGCTGTGCCATCTGCACGTCGTTTCACAACAGATTAAATCCCATTCCATAACGAGTCACGATCCCACTGATGATCCAGAGCCCTCCCCGGGCCCCCTCTCTGAGCCTGCAGGGACCACATCTGTGCCACGGTGCCGGCTCATCCCTCCTCCACCTGCGCAGCCGAGCGGGGAAGGCGCTGCATGAATCCAGCTCCGAGGGGAAAAGGTGCCACTTCCACAATCCCTCCCTAAGGACGGGCAGTGAATCAGCTCCCAGGCACAGCCACATCCACACACAGGTCCCGGGGGCAGAAGGAGACCCCAAACTGCTCCCTGAGCTGCAGGCACAGGGTGGGCGAGCCCAGGGGATTCATCACACCCAAAGCTCTGCACAGGTCCGGCCACACCATTCCAGTTGCTCCAATGGGTCCTTGGTGCCGGAGTGATGTGGGAAGGAGTTTGGTTTCTACCTTGGCTTTGTCACAGCAGCACCAGCAAATGCTCAGTGGCTTCGGATTCAGGCATGAGGGGAGGCCATGAGGAGATGGAACATCCAAACTTTCTCCCAGCACTCTCCCAAAATCCATCCACCTGCATTCAGAGACTTCCCAGCCTGGATGAGGTTCCCGATTTGCCCCACGGGGTTTCCCCTCTGTCTCGGATCCCCTGGAGCCCACACAAGCACTGAGCACCCCAAGGCAGCCCTGGCAGGGAGCTCCCCATGGGAGGGCAGGCAATGATCCCTTTTCCATGCACAGCTCATGCAAACACTGGGAACGACCGACCCTTCCAGCACACTGGGCAATTGCTGGCTGGAATAAGGCTTAAAGCCACACAAGCAGCGAGAAGCCCACAGCAAATCAGTTTTTGCTTGCTAAGTATGTTCAATCATGAATAAAACACAAACACTGACAATTAAGCATCTCTCACTCCTTCCCCACAGGCCCCAGGATTCCATTAAACTGGAACATTCGTGTGCTGATGGGAATTCAATGGTTTAGAGCCTTTTTGTAGGGCCCTAAAAATACACTCACACGGGCTGCATTTTAATTATGCCTTTGATTTCACTGAATCTCAGCCATTTTTTGCTCCCTGCTTTCTCTGCTTAGTATTTTTAGAGCGCTCCAGAGCTCATATGGACCAATCTGTTGGTGGGATCCTGCTGGGATCCTGCTCTGAGTGTTCCAGCATCCCGCTTTGGGGTGGGAGTGACTAATGGGAAGAAACCCCCTGGCTGTGGGGATGATGCCAGGCAGGGGTGAACTGGTTTGAACCCAGCTCTGTGCCCGAATTTCCCTCCTGGAGGATGAGGAAGGCTGCAGCAGGATGCTGGGTGATGAGGATGCCCAGCCATGGGCACATCCAGGGCCAGCAGGAAGGGGAATATGCCTTGATAATAACTTTAATAATAATAATCATAATAGGATTTAATAGGACCCTCCAGGGTCTTGTTTCTGGCTGATTTGGTAAAAGGTTATTTGTTGCTGACCTGCCTGGGCACCTACTGGTTCCTGTTCCCAAATGTGGTGCCCCTGCTGCAAACTGGGATTTGTGCTGCAGTTGGAGCTGCAAATCCTCCACCACGAGGATGAGTTGGGAGGCAGGAGGGCACAGCCAGACCCCCAGTCCTCCTCCAGGCTCCTCTGTAAGCTGCAAGTGGTTCTTGCCACAGAAGGGCAGGAGCTGGCATCCAAGAGGTCCCCCCAAGCTGGCAGGGCTGTGTGGGATGTGCTTCCCTAAGGACTGAGGAGCAGCAATGGGATGGCAGTGCCTGCACCAGGCATACGAGGCTCCTGGCACGCCACTGCCAGCACAGCCTGAATAAACAAGTGATGAGGAGCTGAGGGGATGAGGCAGCTGGGCTCAGGCACATCCACATTCGAGGATGAACAGGGATGCACAGGGGAGCACATGGAGCAGCTTTACCCGTGAAGAAGCACCCACTGTATTTCAACTGGTTTTCCTGAAATTTCCTGAATTCCCAGGAGGGAATTCCCCTTGAGACCTCATTTCCCTGAGAGCAACCCCCAAATCCCCAGCTCAGGGCATGCACAGGCACCCAAGTTTCTTCCTCTGGAGAACAAATTCCATGGGAGCAGCTCCCCTATGGAGAACATCAAACACCACCGAAACTATTAAAAGCGAGACCAGTTGAGTCAACACCAACCCCAAGAGCTTGAGCAAACAAGGAAAAGGAAATCCATGAGTTAATAGTTCCTATAAAAGCAATTCCTTGCTCACATCACACACGCCGCCTCCCACGTGCCCAGCAAGGGAACACGGGGATCACTCTGCCGGTGGTCAGCAATTCCTTGGATTAGGGCAGAAGGGAGATGGGGCTGGAATTCCAGTTTTAACCACAGTCTAAACCCTTGAAGGACTGGAGGAAATTCCCACCCTCCAAATTTAAAGAGATTTGGGAGCAAGAAAAGCTGTCGCAAGGCGATGCTGGTGCTGACAAAGTTTCTTCTGCAGCTTCTGAACTTTTCTTGTCTTTATCTTGGGCTCAGCAGATTCACCCAGGGCCATTCCTGCCCAAGGAATCGAGGGCAACACCAGGACTTTCTCCTCCACTAACTTCTCCAATACAAGGGCTCCCATTTTGGCTTCTAAATGGTCATCCACATCCCTCCAAGGGGGAGCTGAGCTGCTTTTCCCAAGGCTCTGGCTGCTGGCGGATGCAGTGCCATGTAAATATTTACTCCCAACTGATCAGCCTGGGAGAGACTCTGCCCCACGTGTGGATTTTTCCTTCCTGGGCTGTATCTGGGTTACTGCAGCCCTGACAGGGGCCGGATGCTGTGCCTGGGGTTATATAAGCTCCATCCAGCAGCGTCTGCTCCTTCGCTGCTTAATGACTCCAAAACCCACCCTATCTGATCTGCTTCCACCCTCAGCCTGGGCAGGAAGAGCCCAGAGGGATGTGCAGGGAAGGGACAGGGAGGGAAGGGTGATGGCACCCAACCCACATGCAGCATTCCCACCCTGGGGATGTCAGACCCAGCTGGGTCCCACACACTTCTTGCTCTGCAGCTGAAGCTGAGGTGATCCCCATGCCCTGAGCTGCTCATGGACATTTGGGAGACCTCTCCCAAGGCCACAAGGGAATGATTTGCAGCTTCCCATCACCCTGGCCACTGTAATAGAGCTCCATATGGTAGAGGATCCAAGGTCAGGCTTAGTCAGAGCTCTGGCAGCACTCCCTCCCCTGATTTTAAAGACCTCCCTCAAAGCAGTGCAGAAAGAACATTAGAAGAACATTTTAATCAAACACTTTTGGTGGAGGAAAGGACGTGAAGGCTTCACACACTTCCCTGATCCAGGCCAGGTCAGGGAGATTTTGACATCTCCCACTGCAGGGACATTCCTGTAAGAGGCTCTGCAATTCCCATGGCCCTGAAAAATGCTGATGTTCAGAGGCAATAAATAAAACATAATTTATATCTGCCTGCCTGCACCAGGAAACACTGTGCCATCCCTGGGGACAACAGGGTTGTCCCCATGAGCCAGTCCCTGCAGCTGGGACTGGCATCAGCCATCACATCCTCCTGCAGGTTGAATTTGGGTGGGATTAAATCCCCTCCTTTCACAAGAGGAGAAGAAACACGAAGAAGGAGGGAAGAAAACCCTCTTGGTTGGTATTTCAAGTTGAAGCCAGGTAAAGAGGGGGAGGAAGGAGGAAAGAAAGCCCATGGAGGGGCTGGAAGGGCTTGGCATGTTCATGGTTAAGCCGGATGCTCCTGTGGCTTCACCCCGGCTTCCCAAGCACCCACGCATGGAGAGATTGTTTCGGGAAAGCCAGGATGCTTCCAGGATGATGCCTGTTAGCTAAGAGGAGGCACAAAAACAAGAATGGTTACAAAAACATCCCATCCTCCCCAGCTTCCCAAGTTTACTGGAGCAGCTGCAGGCTCCAGCAGGCAGGCGGAATGACACAATTATTAACCAGAGTTAGGCAGCTCTCCCACCCCCCTGGATGATTTTCCTCTGGAAGGAGATAGATGAGGGGTTAGTCTGGGTGAGGGGGTGGTGAGGACCCCCTGGGTGATGCTCACTGGGGATCCCTGGGTGCTTGTTTGGGCTGCAGGGTGGCAGTGAGCGGCTGCAGAGCTGGAAAAGCCCTGGGAGAAGGCACAGGGTCTGGGAAGGAGGGGGAGCAGGCATGCTCAGAAGGGCTGCCCTTCTGAAGGACACTGCAGAGAGCACGGCTGGAGGAGACACACGTGTCTGAGCAGCACCAGGGCCACTCCAAAGGCCACTTTAACCCTTCAGGACACGGGGCTGGGTGGGCCCTACAGAGAGGCAGCAGCCCTGGGATAGCAGCAATCCCAGAGGGGAGGGATGCAGGCAGGTGTGGACACCTTCCCACACTCCTGTGTCCCATGGGGACCATGGAGAGCCCCCACATGTAGATGCTTTGATGGCTGAACCCCAAAATCACTGATGTGCCACCAGGCACAAAGCCATTACTCAGCACCATCCCCTTCCTTCTCCAGGCAGAAGCATCAAGGCAGAAAGGAAGGTTGGGAATGGGCTCCAGGGTCTGCAAAGCTCCAAGTCCCCTGGGACCTGGCTTTTCCATTCTGTTTCGAGGTGGTGGAGGCTGGTGGCTTCCAGCAGAGCCCTTGTGGGATGTTTCATAGCTGCTGGGAGCATTCCAGCCCTGCTGTGCTTCTCCCTTGGGAAACAGAGCTGGATCCTGCAACTCCCTTGGGAAACAGAGCTGGATCCTGCAACACTCTGCAAAGACAGGGAGCGAGGAGCCTGGGAAGGGCATGGGGACAGCGGGGTGAACCCAGCACACCAGCACCAGATGTAACAGGGAAGCCTCGAGGGAAGAAGAGGAAAATTGAACTCACTGGAAAGGAATTAAAAGAGCTGGTGATTTACACCTATAAATAGAGCGAGGCCACAGCTCGTGTCACCCTGCAAGGGGAGGTGATAAAACCACGGTACTTAAATTACACCCACTGCATCTCACAAGCTCCAACAGCACCACATGCCCTGAACTTCCAGCCCCAAGGAGCTCCAACGTGGATCACTCTGGGAGCTGTCCCATTGGGATGGCACGTGCAGGGCCGTGACGCAGTTCTGGCTTTGCCAAACCCTTTCCTGCCTCACTGGGGAGCAGGCAGGGTTTTAATGCAGGTCCACATCACCCCTGTGCTCTCCTGCAGCTCTTTTTGGGCTGGTTTCAGTGATTTGGGTTGGTTGGGGCAATCTGTAAGAGAAGCACCCAGTGGCTTCAACGTTCAGAACGGAAAAGCGTTGATTTTCCACCCCAAAATGAGATTTCCTGGTGAGAAGTTGGCTTCTTGTTTTTTGTTTAAAGATACAGGTACAGAAAGTGCTTCTAAGCAAAACAATTTCCTCCAGAACGAACCAAATGTTTCTTTCAAGCCTCATTATTTTCTTGTCGCTAATTACGAAGAAAAGCCAAGAACCAGGAAGGTAATTAATTTATGCTGCTTTTTATGACTCACTGAGTTAATGCAGATACCACACAGGGGCCACAGAGTCACCTCTCCCCCCCCAGTCCTCTTTGTGGGCTCAGTGTGCAAAGCAAGCACGGGGAAAGAAGGGGAAAGCAAAACATCTGTCCTAATTTCAGGGGTCACTCCTGCACCCCAGGCACGGGTGGGCAGGGGCTGTAACCAGGACTCAGATCAAAATCCATGAGCATCCAGCACTGCCCTGCAGCCTCCAGACCTTTTCAGATGTGAGGATAGAGTACATCCCCAGGGGATGCAGGTGGGGAGGGGGATGAAGTCCTGGGCTGGGTCCCTGCAGGGTCTGCCCACCCAAGGTGCCCAGCACAGCCTGGCCGTGATCCCAACCATCTCCCAGAGCTCAGTTCTGAGCTGCATTGCACACAACACCCCCAAAAGTCATGTTGTCACAGTCAATAACCATTAAGACCCGTTGCTATCGACAAAGAGACTGTTTTATTTTCTCTTGGTGTGTGACATTACCACCCCCTTACCTACAGATCTTGCTCAAACAGCTGGGCCCCACCTCGAAGCTACTGAACTGCCTCTTGTTTTCCCTCTCTTTCCCCCATAATGCAAACAACCCCGGGGCAAATGAAGTTTTCCTGCGATAGGAGCCCGAGAGCTGCCTGGTACAGCCTGCAGCTCCCTTAATCCTGTGTATCCAGCCCCAACGCCTACCCGTGGGAGAAGGTGACCTGGCTGGACCCTGCCTGCTTTGCATAAGATAAGAACAGCCTTGATAGCATCGGGCCAGCCCCTGAGTGACTCAAAAGCCACAGAACAAAAAGCAGACACCGACAGGTACCAGCCTTGCTGCAGCTCAGCCAGGCAGCCACAACCCAGAACTTGTACCAGCCCGGCCCTCGCAGTCCTTGTGAGGACTCATGACAAAGGCTGGATATTAGAAAAAGGTTCTTCCCCCCGAGGGTGGTGGGCACTGACCAGGCTCCCCAGGGCAGTGGGCATGGCCCCAAGGCTGCCAGAGCTCCCAGGAGGGTTTGGACAACAGTCTCAGGCACATGGTGTGACTCTTGGGGATGGTCCTGTGCAGGGCAGAGTTGGACTTGGTGATCCCTGTGGGTCCCTTCCAGCTCAGCATATTCTGTGATTCTGTTGCCAGGAGGGGCTGGCAGGGGTGGGGGGCAGCAGGGCTCTGATGCCTGACAGTTTCCCAGTGGCACCATCCTCCTGCAGCAGCAGTTTACAGGCAGTTCCCACTGGCAGGACCCCAATAAATCCTTCAGTGGAAAGGGAGACAAGGGTAGACACCCTGCACCCCAAGGCAGCTGGAGAGAGCAGCTGTCCTTTTCCCAAATCTCACTGGGGGAGCTTTGGGAAGCAAAACCCACAGCCCTGAACAGGATAAACTCAGAATAAGCTGCAGCCAGAGCCTTCCTCCTGGATGCTGAGAGCTGCCCTCTCTCCAGCCACACAGGGGATGGATGCCAGGGCACCAGCAGGAACAATGCTGGTGTGGCTCCCTGCAAGGTCAAGATGCCAAGGACAGTTCAGAGCAGGGCTGGGGGACGAGGCTGGGCTGTCTCATGCCTGGAGCCTCTTGAAGAGCAACTATTTAGAGCCATTTCATGCATTTTAGCTGCGAGGTCATGGGAAATGGTGATCATGGGAATGGGTCCGTTGTGCTGTTGAACCAGCCATTATGGCAGGGTGTGGAGGGAGTGATGAGCAGGGGATACTGATCCCCTTCCCCTGCACCAACCACTGGCATGACACGTATGGGAATGCAAAGGAGCTGAGCCCTGGCACAGGCAGCAATAGCCACGCAGGGCAAGAGCAAAGCCTCTTCTGGTAACTCTCTGCCTGCAGCAACACCACATAGGAATGTGTCTCTAATCCCATACCAGCCCCAGCAGGCACTGCCAGGCTCCAGAGAGATACAGGGAGTGCCAAACTTCACACCCTGGCAATGCAGCCCCCTCCTAGCCACGGGTGTCAGCAGAGGAATACCCCAAGGATGGTGATGGCACTACCAGGAAACCAGGAGGTTGTGGCTTTTGTGTAGGGCTGGATTTGGAGACGCAGAGAGGTCCCCAAAAAGATGAGCAGCCCGGGGAACACGACCAAAGGCGTCACTGCATCCTGCAGCAGCCGGAGTCAGGAGCCGCATGCAGATGAGCCCAGCTCCCCACCTGCCCTGACTCCCTCCCGGAAGCACCACGCTCCCCTTGGAAAGGCAAATCTCATGTTTTCCAGCCAGAGCACCCCTGGGAGGTCACAGGGGAGAGGAGGAGGGTGCTGCAGCACGGCCAAGTGGGACACAGGTGTGGTGGGACCCCGATGGCAGCACTGCAGTGCTGCAGAGCGGCAGGAGGATGCGGCGATCCCGGAGAGCTGTGAATCATCTGCAGGCACCCTGGATATCAGCCTGCCAGGATGGGCGGCCCCCCTGCCAGAGCCCGCTGTGTACACTTAGAAATAAGCTGTTTACACAGAGAATGCAACGATAACACGGAGATCTCCTCCTTGGGCATGATCCAGGCTCAGCACCCACTCGCCCCTCCAGCACGAAGCTCCTTGACTTTTTTTTCCCACTTGGCTGTGCCCATCTCTCTTCCCAAACACCATGGGAGAGCCCAGGGAAGCTCACCAAGCCCTTTGCATGATCCAAGGACCCAACATTTCCTGCAAACCAGACAGCAAACCTCCGCATGCTGAGCCTGCAGCTTTGTAGACAAGCGCCAAAGAGCCAGCGGCAATTCCTCCCAATTAAACCTCACTGCCCTGACCAAGGAGGTCTGGTCAGCCAAGCAAGCCACAGACAGCCTGAGTGCTCCTAACTCTCCCCCTTCCGACTCTGAAAGATACACTAATTAATTAAGATCAACCCAAACTAAACAGTTGGCTCTGCTGTGCTGCGTGAAGCAGCTTGCAGCAAACTCTAATTGTGGTGCTGGCATCTATTAGTGGGAAAGGGACTCATCCTGCTTTGCCTGCACTGTTCCAACTTGGGCTTTTGCTTTAGGCTTAGATCTAGGTTAGACTTAGGTTTAGGAACAGTTTCAGCCCAACCAGCGCCTCCCCACAGAGAGGGAGGCACCCACTGCAAGAGCTGTATCCAGAAATCCTGCCTAAAACAGGCCGAGAAAGGCCAGGTTGTCACTGCCCTCACAGGCAGGGCAGGGCAGGAGTGATCCTGTCTCCCTGACTCATCCACACCTGATTCAGCTAAGCCCTAAAAGCCCATTTTTCCCACCACCTACTTCCCACCAGGACACCTGAGTGGCTCCATGCTGCAGCACAGCAGGCATTCCCTGGAATCTCACAGGGAGCATACACACAGGGAAATATCCCTGAGGGCTCATGGTGTGGGAGGAGACCAACACAACACCAAAATTTTGGGCCCAGCATTCCTTCTGACCAGGCTGGGCTGGATCACAGCCTGTTGCTTGCCCAGTGGCACCTTGGCAAGGATGAGAGCGTGCTGATGAACACTCCAGGGAGGACAGGGATGGCAGCACCAGCCTCCTGTGAGGAGAAGGTGTCCACACACAAAAATAACGTGCCCTGACAGCAATCCCTGGACTGAGGTCTTTAGCAGAAACACTTAAACATATTTATTTTTGAGAGCAGGGAGAATGGAGGCTGCAAGAGCACGTACCCTCATTTTATCTCCAAAGCACTCACAAGAAATTAACAGATCAATTGGGAGTCTTTTACAGGGCTGGTATTAATTTCCTCCCAGCTGTAAAAAGGAAATGAGAGACAAAAGACATTAAATGGACTTGCCCAAGTCCCCAAGTGAATGGTGTGAGAGCTGGCGTGAGAACCCAGCAGCTCCCAATTTCCAGTCCTATGTTTAGATAATACTTCTCCTTCACACCAGAAGGAAAGCCAAGGACACTCTGCAAGAAAAGCAGATATTAAGAAAGACCTAATTGCTATTAAAGACAGAGAGGCCCAGGGCACCTTGGACTGTCACCCCATGGCTACAGCATTTCATGCAGGGATAAAAACACAGAGTCGACTGGAGATGCTGCTGGAGCAGCGATGGCTTGGGAGGCTTCAAAGCTCTCCTGCACCTCTCTGAAGCTCCAGTGCTCCCTTGACAAGATGCTGCCAAACCCAACATTCTCCTCTGAGCTTTGAGAAACCAGTCAGGGTTTGGCACTACGTGCCCAATCCTCCAGTGACTCTGGGTGCTCTGGTAACCCCAATCCCTCCTGACTACATTCCTCTAACGGGTATGTTACAGAGCCGCTCCCAAGCCACAGCCTGAGATTACCAAACCTGTTCAGAGCCTCCAGGCAAGCTCCACACACCGTTTTTCTAGGGTGGAACCGCACAAATCTTTACCAGCACATGGCACTCACCCAGCAGGAGCCAGGCACGCAGGCACGGAGGCACATGGGGACAAACTGCCACCCAGATTTCTGCTGTTGCTGCTCCAAGACTCATTTTGACTTTTTCCTGCCAGCTCGGGATGGGTGAATCCCACAGCCAAGCCAGCAAGGCTGGGATCTTCCTGGCTCAGTTCATTTACCCTGGAAAACTGAGTTTTCCATAAGGGAACAGCATCCTCAACCAGGTTTATATCCTTCAAAACTATCAGAACAGCGACAGCAGCTGGACTTGAGCATTTGGAGGAGGTTTAAGGTCTAGAAAAACTTCTCCAGCTCCAGGGAAGGGGACCAGGAGCTAAACATAACTCCCTCTCATCGGCCATGCTCTTCCCAGATTCCTTCAGCTGCCGCAAGGCGCTGGATGCCTTGAATAGCTGGGTTAGGAGGGGTCAGTGCCAGGGGATTTCTAGAATAAAATCCTCCCAGTTAACATCTGCATGGTGCAAAGGGAGCCTTCATGCTGTTTGAAGCAGATGGTGAAAGCGCTGGAGCAGAAGGGACTCAAGGTGATGTGAAGAGGCAGCACCTGGTCATCCAAAATAAGGCTCCAATATGGATACCCAAAATAAGGCTCCAGCCGCTCTCCCAGCTCCCTGCCCTCAACCCACATGGCACAGCATTTAATTCCAAGTTCCTGCTGGCCCTTGGAGCCTTGGGGACAGTCAAAGCTGAGCCAGCCCGAGGTGACCACGGACAAACTCCCCAGGCAGAATGATGCCAATCGTCTTTCCCAGGAAGGGCAGATTTCCTACCAGGAACACGGGCAGGAAAGACAAACAAAAGCTTTTCAGGAAATAACCTGTTGGTCTCCACTCGGACGGGAGGGAGGAGGTAATTGCAATTAGCACTGATTACTACCGGGCTTTGCAAGCCCAGACAAAGTGACACCACTCTCAGCACACGCCAGAGGTGAGTCCAGAGCCAACTGAGCACTCGGCCACCCTCACCCCTTCCCTGGCTTTCGGCAGCACATGGAGATCCCACCCTGGTGAGAGACCCCGGGGGCTGGAGAGACTTCCCTGTCAGACACCATTCCAGCCTTCCAGCCCCACTCACAGCCAGGATGCTACTTCACACCCAGCCGAGCTCCTGGGAGCTGATGTTCTCCCCTCCACGCAGCCATTCAGACAGCAGAGGAGCTGTACCTTGCAAAGTGCACCCCCAGGGACCAAGGCTGCTGTGGGAAAAGCAGTCCCAAGGGAAACTGAGGCACTCACAGGGCTGGATACACCAGCTCTTCTCTTTAAAGGCCTGTGTGTGCTTAACTCCGTGCCACTGGCGTGTCTGCTGTTAAATCTCCAGCAGTGGGGTGGGAAGCTGCCTTGTCTCCTAATCCGTCATTAAGATTTAGCATGTTGTGACTCCTAAAAGCAGAATAATTCCAGGCACTGGAAAAAAACCCTCTGCCAAAGTGTGTCTGCCTCTGCAAATGTGTGTCTTGCAGGCCTGATGAAGAGAGGGGAATTATTTCCCCAGCAGCACCCTCTGTTAAGTGGAATTTAAGTGCTGTCCCTCGAGGTCGATTGTATTGCGACTTTCTGGAGACAAAGCCCATGGATGCTGTGATGTTTATGAGTCACTCCTGGGCAACCCAAGGAAATGCATGTGTTCTCTCCTGATTACAAAATGTACTTTGTATTCTCCAACTTTCCGCTCAAAACATCACCCCAACTTCAAAGGAGACTTTAGTCAGTCCTGCCCTCTTCACACAGGTGGGTCAAGCTCTCCTGAGAAAGAATCCCAAGCCATGGGGTGATGTACCACCAAATTTTTGTACCACCAAAGGTGTCACACCACCAGAATTATTCTCACTACTCCACTCCACGCAAGGATCAATCTTTGATCTTGCCTTTTTAGACAAACACACAGCAACAAGTGTGTGCACGCCCGTCTGTAGAGCTTTTAATTTTGTTTCTTCCTTCCCAAGCAGAAACACACGTGTTGGTTGTTCTGCTCCAGGAAAGAGCAGAAGCACAAAACGTGACAAGATAGCCATCCCTCAATTAACACACTGCTGGAAGGTGTTGGAAAATCAGAGAGATAAGTGAGATATCAAGCACCACGCAGAATAGATGGTGGTGGCACAGCTTGCCTAAAGGGCCGTGAAGTGAGAGGATCAACCATCAATACTTGGTTCAACTCAACCCAGCCCCTGCTCCTCTGCTGTTCCCTTTGAAGTCGCCTGGCCCTAATTGCAAAACACTGAGGTTGTTATCAAACCCACACCGGCAGCTCTGAGCCCCAACAGGGCAGAAGGAACTGCTGACAACCCAGGCAAGCCCAGTGAAGCCAGAGTGGGGATGAGGTGTTACCCAGCTCCAGCTCTGCTCCACAGGGCTGTGTTTTCACAGAGTATTCCGTGTGGATTTCAGTTTTTATTTGAACAAATTAGGCCTTGGGGACGCAAAAGAGAAGGAAAAAAAATAAAAGAAATCAAATGTTTACAAGGCAGCTGCAGTAATTCATCCTCATTATTGCTTTTCCTCTGTCGGTACCCACAGCTCCAACAATGCTCTAGCAAAGGACCAACTCCTGCATGACCCTGGGACAGGCTCTACGGTCCCCATTACCTTTGCAGCCTACAGCCCAAATCCAAGACTTGCAGGAGAGAAAAGGGAAAGGATTATGTTAATTAAGTACTAATTTGCAAGCCTAATGAGTGTCTGGTTTATACAAGTGCCACAGAGATGTCTGTCTCTCTTCTGCAGAAGAGGGGCTGCAGTTCCTCAGTGCCACAGGATTATTGTCACCCAAAGAATGACCCTCTGCCCTCCACCACCACCTGGTCTTCCCTTCTCCCATGTGTAATGCTCAAACTCCAAAGGACTCTGATTAGCTACATTAATTGCAGGCAAAAGACTTGTTTTCCACAACACTAATTCCCAAGGGAACTCCGGCACCTCTGGGTATGGTGGATAAGCTGTGGTTGGGTGCCTGGGCAATGTGGGAGGAAGGACATGAACCAAATATTGCTACATCCTGCTCCTATCCCACAAACCACCCCAGGTCTCCTGAAGGTCTCAGTGGAGGGAGAACTCCATGGCACCTCCCTGAAAGCCAGGCCAGTACCAGTCTGGGCTCTGGCTGCTGCAGGACTCTCAAGTCAACACCCACATCCCAAATTCCACCTGCAGCCTGTGTGGGAAGCCAGCCCATCCCTCAACCATCAGGTCTCCAAGCCTTGGCTGATAAATGGGATGAAACAAAAGCTTCACTTCCTGAGGGCCTCAAGGTCCAGAAGCTGCCACAGGCAACAGGGTCCCTGCAGGGAGCAAAGCCATGGCTGCAAACTGAGTGCAATCCTGCCTTAATGGACATTAGGGCTCACCGGGGAGGAATGGGCTGTGATTACAGACCTGTTCTGCTTTTCCCACTCCATCACCATCCCCTATTTCACAGCAGGAACCTTTCAGTCTTCCAGCCCTAATTAAACTAATGGTTTTCTCAGACCCATGAAGGGAACAGCTTGGATGGTTTTTAGCTCAAACACCAGCAATGGGCAGAGCAGGGAGGCAAAAATAAATGCCATGGCTGTTCGTTCTGAGATGGCAAAGCAGGGAGAAAGGGAGCCAGAGCATGTGTTTGGATCATTCCCCAATAAGGAAGTGGGAATTCAACAAGTCTGCATTGGAAGAGGCTGTTTAAATTCATTATCATGACAATTTACACTTCTGTGGCACCAGCTGCATCAGTATTTCAAAATCCTTTCTGAACAGTTATTCGCCAAGCCCCAATTCCCTTGGAACAGCCACCAGCTCCCCAAGACAAGCAGGGAAGTGTCTGGGGTGATCTCAGCCCACACACCACCACGCTATCTGCAGACAACACATGTGATAAGACAGGTTTTAAGACAAACATTTCCCTCCAGCTCAGCGAGGGAAACCACATCAACCAGTCCCAGGATCCAGTTGGAACAGCCCTTCCCACCAGCCTTGCTTTGCCAATGGCCATCCCAGCAAAACCAGCCCAGCACAGCCCTGCCTGGCATCCAGGAGAAGCCAACCCTGGAGTGGCAGAAGGGTGACAAATACAACCCCTGTCGCGCTCATCCCACATGTCACCCACACGTGTTTCCAATGCGGGGCAAAGCACTTCTTGGAATGTTTCTTTGCTGTCCCCTTTCCCACCCTTGCAGGGGACACAAACAGCGCTGTCCCCATGCCAGTGGCTTTGCTCTGGGGTGTTTCTGCTGTGTCTGGTCTCAAGATCCGGTTCCTACATCCTCTGCCACCACCACAGCGGGTTTCCGACCCTGCTTATCATCCCTCCCCCAAAAAAATCCTCAAGTTCCTCAATTCGCAGGGCTCTGTAAGACCTCGGGGCGGCCCCTCCAAAAGCCCCAGTTTCAGGGGAGGGGTGTGGGTTGCTAAAAACATTTTGAAAAGCACCCAAGTGTTTTAGCACCCAAGTGTTTTAGCACTCAGATCCCGCTGCCAGCCAGCAGCTGCCAGCTTCTAAAAACATTTCTCTGGCAATTTAGGAATCGTCCCTTCTCCTCCATGCGCAGGAACCACCCCACCATGGTGGGGACCCTCCGTGAGGCTCCACCACCCCACCTGCACCCCTCGTGTTCTGCTCTTCTTTTCCCAGCTCCTATCACCAGCCTGCAGGCACCGGGAACTTCCTTAATCTTGTTCCTCCCCACATACCGGCAGCAACAGGGGACAGCTGGAAGTGGCCAAAGGCGACTGGCACCGCAGGAGTGGCACAGAGCACGGGGCTGAGATGTGACACCAAACCACCCCCAAAGCAGCACCGTGTCCCCACGTGCCCACGGCTCTGGGCTGAGCACCAACTCTGCCCCCAGCTCGTTTTACACCAGCCCTACGATGGCACGGAGGGGATGGATGTTGCTGTGAGCACCAGGTCGGTGCTGGCGGCCGTCAGGCAGTCTGGAGGGAGAGGGAACACCCCAGACCCACGACAGAGCCGAGTGCTGCGAAGGGGGAAGAAGAGACAGAGCAATGACTCAGTGATTGCTACAGGCTCCAACCCCAGCCGGCAGCGCGCACGTCTGGCGCATCAGCGAGCAGAGGAGCTCAGCTGTGAAGTTGTGTCCTGCAGGGACCCTCTGCTGCAGTCACCGGCGTGGACACACACGAAATCAAGTCCCCATGTGCAGGGTCTGGCTGAGCTGGAGCTCATTTTCCCCACAGCAGCCCTCAGAGTGGCTGGAAGGGGGGTGATAACACCCCGGTGTTTTGGCTGCTGCTGAGCAGGGCTCGCAGCATCAAGGCTGCCTCCAGCATTCCCCCCTCACCAGTAGGCTGGGGATGGGCATGATCCTGGGAGGGACTGCCAGGACAGCTGACCCAAACTGACCAAAGGGATACTCCACACCACATAAAAGCCAAGAGAAAGGAGGAAAGGAGGTGGATATTTGTTATTATACCATTTGCCTTCCGGAGCAGCCACGACGCGTGTACTGAAGCCCTACTTCCTGGGAAGTGGCTGGACATTGCCTGCTGATGGGAAGTACAGAATAAATCTTTTGTTTCCCTTTGTTTCTGCACATGACCTTTGCTTTTGCTTTATTAAACTGCCTTTATCTTCACCCATGAGGTTTTTTTCCATCCTAGTTTCTCCCATCTCATCCTGCTGAGGGAGGGGAGTGACAGAGTGGCTTGGTGGGCACCTGGGGTCACAGAATCCCAGAATGGTTTGGGTCGGAAGGGACCTTAAAGACCATCTAGTCCAACCCTCTGCCATGAGCAGGGACACCTTCCACTAGCCCAGATTGCTCCAAGCCCCATCCAACCTGGCCTTGGACACTTCCAGAGATGGGGCAATCACAGCTTCTCTGGGCAACTGTGCCAGGGTCTCTCCACCCTCATAGTAAATTATTTCTTTCTTATACCCAATTTAAACCTTCCCTCTTCTAGTTTATAACCATTGCCCCTTGTCCTGTCACTAAAGGCCCTGGACTGAAGTCTCTCTCTCTGTCATCCAGTTGGGAAGATGGACTCCCAGAAAAAAGAAGTAGAGGCATCACCCAACTTTCAGAGTTTGGTTTCAAGATGTAAATTTTAGGTTACTTTCCAGCCAAGGTCAACCCACCACACCCCATCATGAGCTGGTGGTGGAATGGCCAGGATGCTCCAAGGAGGCTGGGAAGCCATTTGGTGCAGACAGACAGACAACAGGACATGCCTCAGTGGAAGGCAGCTCCTCATGGAATACGACTGCTGTGCTTTCTGGCTTTAGAAGGAAGGGCCTGAGACATGCTTTGGAGACACAGTAGCCTCAACTCTTCTCCAGAGTGGGTAAGAGCTGGTGGACCACCATAAAGCTCTGCCCACCAGGCCCAGCACAGGCAGCAAAGGAACTGCTGCCCACAATCTGTTATTTACACTCCTGACTCACTCCTTCCCTTTCCCCTGAAACACAAAAGTATTTACAGTCAAACTTGAATTCCCCTGAATGTGTCCAGGAGCCACGTGAGCCGAAAGGTCAATCCTCAGAATCAGGAAACCAGGTTCTTGTGCTAAGAAACCCCTCAGCCCTTCCCAACCATTCCTTGGGCATGGTGTGAAGGAACCCATACAATATCCCTGCAAAACCTTGGATACAGGCACAGAGGGCTTCTGACTGGGATGTTTAATGAAGGTCTGACCTGCAGCAATGCAACAGGTTGAGACAACAAGCCTCAGCCACAAAGGTTTCTCCTGGCAAAGTCAAGCCACCACCAGATGTGGTCTGCACATGGTTGTAGCTGTCCCTCACTCCCTCTTCTCCTACACAGTCTTAAAATACCACATGATTATTAAGTAAAGCAGCCAACATCAGCCTTCCTCTTCTCTACTGAGATTAACAAAGCAGGAACAGCCAAAGCCTGCAGGACACACTGGGCTGACAAGTCCCTCTGCCCTCTGTCAGGTGGGGAACCCTCCAGGAACCAACATCCTCTGAGGCATTTTACAGAACTACATCAAGAGGGGAAGAGCTCAGCTCACACCTTGGATTCCCCAAACTTAAAGTATGGGCTGCTGGAGAGAGGATAAATCACTTGGAAGAGACAACACCTGGATGTGTTTAAGCCTTAATAGGCGTCTAAAGTTCCAAGAGGAAGAGGGGAAACTGAGCAACAGGATGAGGGTTAGGTTACATCTCCTGGCCCAGGGGAAG
>JAWWTY010000059.1:6292665-6327132 GCA_035222235.1 Margarornis squamiger
GCTCTGGCAGCCTTGGGGCCGTGCCCACTGCCCTGGGGAGCCTGGTCAGTGCCCACCACCCTCTGGGGGAAGAAGAATCTTGTCCTGAGATCCATCCTAACCCTGCCCTGACACAGCTCCAGCCATTCCCTCCTCACTGGTCACAGGGAGGAAAAATCCCAGAATGGTTTGGGTTGGGAGGGACCTCAAGACCACCTCATTCCACCCCCTGCCACGGGCAGGGACACCTTCCACTATCCCAGGTTGCTCCAAGCCCCGTCCAGCCTGGCCTGGGACACTCCCAAGGATGGGGTCGCTGCAGACCCCAAGGAGGTCTCCCTTCAGCCTCCTGGACCAACCAAGTGACCTCAGCCTATGGCTTACCCTCCAGGCCTTCACCATCCTCGCAGCTCGAGCTGCCCGTGGAGCTCAGGGGGCCAGGGGGGCTTTGACCCCGGCCAGGTTTGGGGAAGGGCAGGGGGAGTCGGCAGCCATAATCCCCCGCCCTGCCCGACTACAACTCCCATCATCCCCTTCGCTCCGCCCTACTCCCGCCCCCTCCGCTCCAATTGGCTGATCCCTCAGGAAGCGCTTCCTGCTCTTCCCATTGGCTCGGCGAGCTGTCAATCCCGGCTCGGCGGCGCGCAGGGCAAGGGGCGGTATTCACGAACGCCGTTTACGCCGTTTGCGCCGTTTGCGCGGCGTGCCGGGGCGTGGCGCCGCGCGGGGGGCGGTTGCGCAGTTGGCGTGGCGCATGCGCAGTGCGCGGCGGCGGGGGGCGCAGCGGAGCCCCG
Source organism: Margarornis squamiger (assembly GCA_035222235.1). Taxonomy (NCBI): domain Eukaryota; kingdom Metazoa; phylum Chordata; class Aves; order Passeriformes; family Furnariidae; genus Margarornis; species Margarornis squamiger. The sequence goes on from JAWWTY010000059.1 coordinate 6,293,439, forward strand.
GACAGCTGGGCCGGGTAAACAGGGCCGGGGGCGGGGGGCGCGGCCGGGGGGCCCTCCGGCTGCCCCTGCGCTGTGTCCCGCCTCACCCCGCATGGAGGGAGCCTGCCCGCGGCCACTGCCACCCGCACTGCCCGCCGCGCTCGCCACAGGGAGGCCTGACAGGTAACGGGCCCCCTCCGCCCTGTCAGCCGCCCCATATCCCCATATCCCTGTCAGCCGCCCCATATCCCCATATCCCCTTCCCTGTCAGGTGCCCCACCACCACCATCCCATATCCCCTTACCTGTCAGCCGCCCCACCACTACCACCCCATATCCCCATATCCCTGTCAGCCGCCCCATATCCCCGTCCCTGTCAGCTCTGCCCCCACCACTACCCCATATCCCCTTCCCTGCTAGCCACGCTCCTGTACTCCCTTCCCTCTGAGCTGCATCCCCCCCTTACCTCTGCCCTGTCACCTGTATCTCCTTCACACTCAGGGACGCTTCCACCGTGCCCCCTTTCCCTGCCAGCCCCCCCTCCCACCCCCTTCCCTCTCAGCTCTGCCCTCTGTGCCTGCTTCTACCCACCCTGTATGCTCTTCCCTCTGAGCTATCCCCCTTCTCTGTCCACTGTGCCCCCTTATCTGTCATCTGTGCCCCTTTCCCTGTCAGCCACCCCCTTGTACCCTCTCTCCTCTGAGCTATACCCCCCATTCCCTTCCCTGTCAGCCGCGTGCCCTTCCCTGTCAGCCACCCCCCTTCACCCCCTTCCCTGTCAGCTGTCCCTTCTTGCCTCCCTTTCCTGAGCCCCCCACCCTGGTCTTTCCCATCAGTTACCCCCAGACTCTGTCAGATGCCCCCTTATCTTCCCCCAGGCTTTATCCCCCTTCTCCGTGCCAGGAGCCTGACTCCATGCCTTTAAGAACCCCTCCTTTATCCAGTCCCTCCTTTCCCCAGCCCCTCACCCCCATTTTCCCCAGACCGTCTCCCTGCTCTCCCCCTCTAACCAAGCCCCTTTTCCCCCCAGTCCTGCATCCTCTGGCAGGTACCCACCACCCTGCTAGGCATAGCCCCTGCCTTTGGGCTTCTCTTTCCCCCTCCTACACCTGGCATTGCACTGTCCTCACCTTCCTCTCCCCTTTCCCTGCCCTGCTCCCTCCTCTGCTCACCATTCCCTCACTAAAGCCTTCACAGAACCTTTCCCTGCACCTGGTGAGTGTCCTGCACCCCCTTTCCTTGGAGAAGGGATCAGCCTTTCCTCCTCTGCCAGTTAAACTCCCTGCTGGAACTACTGGGCTGTGTGGGTCTGGGCATTGGGGTGTTGCTTGTGGTGGGCTGAGTTGTTGTCTGGCATCTTCTTGTTCTTCCCGTGGATGTGTGAGCTGGGGGATGAAGAGGAGAAGCCGGATTCCAGTTGGAGGGCTGAGCTGGAAGCACTGTGTGGCTCTGGGCTGTCAGAGTTTCCCTGACAGTCCCCTCATGCCGGGTCTTTTGGGGCTCAGACCCCACCTCTGCTCCTCATTCCATGTCCATCTGTCCTGAGGAGCCACTGCTGCTCCTGGCAACTCCTTCAGCTGGAGCAAAACCTTCTTTTAGCAAGGTATTTGCTGCTAACCAGGTCATTTCCTCTTGGTTTTTCAGGTTTCTTAAAAAAAAATGTACCTATCTCCGTGTATTTTAATTTGATCCACGACCTCTTGGCAAGTCAAGGTAAAGAGGGCAGGGAAGTAAGCTGTGAGGATAAAGAAGCTGCCTGAGGTGGGTCCTGGCTGGTGTTTGGATGGGTGAAATGATTTGTAGATGCTGAAGGGAAGGGTCTTAGGAATGTTGCTTTGGGATGAGCTGTGTATCCGCAGGGCTCGTGGTGTGCAGAGTGCTGCTTATTCCCAGTGACCTTGAGAAACTTGGGCGCATCCACACAGTTAGGAATTGGACTGCTTGTTTAAAACTGCTGGTTTCAGGAGTGCTGCTGCTTTGTGGAGTTTCTTGGGGTGGATGGAGCTTTTCCAAAGGGGGCTGGGGCTCTGACCCCCCCTCTGCAGGTGTGTTGCACTGGGGGTGAGGGAGGTGGGAGTGTCCAGGTGGTTCCATGAGAGGGAAACACAATCCAGCAAAGGAGCAATCCCCCAAATCTGAGCTGCATTGAAATAATTTGGTATTAATGGAATTATCTGGTTTATCAATGTCAAGTTTTTGTTCCCAGACTTCGAGCGAGTGTTTCAGGAAAATGTGGATCTTGTTCCTCCCCTTCTTCCCCATGCCCTGGAGCAGCACCCTCTGGAAGTGTACTTTCCCAGGAGCTTAAGGGGCTTTTAAATTGCTGTCAGTGTAAACACAGCCTGCCAGGTTTGGAGCCCACAGCCTGCAGAGATCTGTGGCTTGTTAATTTTTGACTGCAGATTTAAAGGCCAAGTGTTGCGAAAGTTCTTTTTGTGCCTCTGGAGTTTCACGTTGCAGGAGCAGGAGAGTCCAGGAGGGAACTGCAGGTGGGCTGGTCTTCTCTGTGCTCCAGGGGGCAGCTTGAGAAGAGGCTGTTGCTGTGGATGAGGTGACAGCTGTAACTAGATCCCAAGATTTTAGTCCTGCCTGGGGTGTCCCAGCCAGGTTTGGAGCAGTGAGGGGTGAGGGAAGGTTGTCCTTGCTTGGAATTGAAGGGTGATTTGCTCCAGTGTCATCTAATAAGTGACTCAGAAAGGTCACTGTCACAGAATCATGGAATGGTTTGAGTTGGAAGGGATCTTAAAGCTCATCTTGTTCCAGTGGGAGGGACATCTTCCACTAGACCAGGTTGCTTCAAGCCCTGTCCAGCCTGGCCTTGGACTCTTCCAGGGATTGGGAGGGATGAGATCATCTCTTATGTGTAGCCAAAGTGAAGCTGCTTGTGGAGTCATCTCTGGTAGAAATAGTGCAGATTTATCCTAAATTGTCCTTGTCTCTGGGATTTAATCCTCTCATTCCACCACGAGTTGATTGTGCAGGATTGGTTAAAATCCAGAGAACTGCAAGGATGGGATAGAACAGAATTTACACAGTGGTTTTGCCAGAAGAGGAACATCCTTTACCAATTTCTGTGCCTCTGGGGGTCACAAAGACTCTTCGAAGGGGCTTCATGTTTGGAAGCCTTTGTATCTAAGAAATTGGGAGACGGTTTGTTTTTGTCAGATTATATGTATTTTTCAGGAGACCTACAAATCTGGGGGGATTTTATGTTTTATTCCAGGGTGGATTTGTAACTGGAGAGTGGATCTACCTGGACAGTGTTGGGGTCAATGGTCTTTAGTGTTAAAAGCACTTAATATTTAATCAATTAAGTTATTATTTAGTTAGTTAGTTAATAATCAAGAATGAGGTAACTATTTTATCCATGTTGAATGGGAGCCTGGGATCGTGACCAGTTGTGGCTAATGCTCAAAATCTGACCTGGAATGAGTATTTGGACTTCTTAATTATTTGTCTGTGGTTCCATGATAATTTAAAGGTTGCCAAAGCCTTTGTAGCTGTGGAATATCTGTTGAGCAACGTGAAATAGCAATGTGAAAGCAAGAAGGGCTCTTGGAGTCTTCTTGGCCAAGCATAGACACATATTCTGGGAGACCTTTGAGCATTTTACAACACCCAATTGCCAAACCAAGCTCTTTCTAGGAAAGAGACACCTCAGGCTCCTGCATTCCTGTTTGACCATGGCTTTTTTCCAAGCCTGTCACACAAAGGGCTGATTTCAGGGATGATTTTCCTGACCTGTGTCTTTTGAGGAATAAAGTTAAGATGTATTCATCTCTTGGAACAGTGGTCTTTTGGGGACACCTCTGAGTTCCCATAGCTGACAGTGACCTGTCCAGAGAGTTGGTAAGCTCCACAACACATCTGTAATCCTAAAAACACTCCCAGAAATAGCCAGCTCCTGTGTATTGTTTCCCCTGGCCAGTGTGAGTGTCAAGAGTTCCAGAAGGGAGAAAATTCTGGGACAAAGGAGACTGTTGAAAAACATGCGAATTTGAGTCTCCCTTATGGAGGAGTAGCTTTTGGGGGATCTTCCTTCCCTCTGAGCATCCTGTTCATACAGTGGATTTGTGGGGCATTAATGGGTTTGCAGTGCTTTATTTAGCTCTAAACTGGCTTCTTGGTGTGGGTTATTTATGTCTGTGCATGGAAGATCTGGATCTTTCCATGAACATGCATTTTCCCATGTGTGTCCTTGAGGTTGTTTGGTGCTGTTTGAATAAAAAGGAGCTGATTAGAAATCAGCCATAACTGGGCATAGAAAATGTGACAAAAAGTGTTTTCAGGGCTCTAGAGAGCAGTGGGGTTTTTGGCAGCTGGGAGGTGACACCCTGCCTGGCCCTGGCATGGTGGAGTCCTTTTAAAATCCTGAGCTCAATATTAAGCTGTTTTCAAAGAGGAAGACACAAGATCTGCCTGGCAGGGAAGAAGAGGAGATAGCTGAAAGCTGCTTGGAGAGGGGAGACTGTGGACAGAGTCTGGGAATGTTGTAGGGAAGGACTAGGAAGAGTGGAAAGCTGCAGACTAGACTGAGGCACTGAGATCTGCTGGAATATTGCCCCTCATGTCTCTTGAGGATGTGCTTTGGCTTAATGGATCATTTATTTCCGTGGAAAAAGTTGTTTAACTACCACCAGTGACTGGTCACAGGTTCCTGTGGAGAAGGGCTGGGTGAGGGCGGGTGGCTGGGATGGTTAAAATTCCCTCTGAGGAGGAGAAGGAGTGGAACTTTGGGATATAATCTTAGAGATAAGAAAATCCTGGATTTTGCACAGTGAGCACCAGTCCCTCACCTGAGGGGTGAACTGCTGAGACATCACAGAACGGTGGTCTCTGCCCTGTTCCAGCTGTGGATGGAGAAAACACTGGTGTATCCTGGAGGATTTGTCTAAGGAGGCCAATCTGTGGGGATCCAGCCTGGGAGAAGGGCAGAGGGAGGCTTGTTAGCTGGAAAGGGTGTCTGGAGAAACTGGAGGAGAGAGATGGCAGATACCAATCATCCTGCACGGGTAGTCTGTGCAGAGCTGGAGCTGCTTTTTGAGTCAGCAGTGCTCCCTCTCCCTGCAGAGCTCAGCACTCGGCGTGGCTGGAAACCCCATCCTCAGGGCTGTCTCCAGCAGTGGGGTTTGTTTAGCCCAGCTGGCAGCTTGCTGTGGCTCTGCCCTTGGACACAAGTAGTGAGGGGTCTGTCCTGGCTCCCCGTGTTTCACAGAATCCCAGAATCATTTAGGTTGGAAAAGACCTCCAAGCCCATCGAGTTCAGCCTGTGCCCCATTCCCACTTTGTCACCCAGCCCAGAGCACTGAGTGCCACATCCAGTTGTTCCTTGGACATCTCCAGGGGTGGGGACTCCAAACCTCTCTGGGCAGCCCTTTCCAAGGCCTGACCACCCATTCCATGGAGAAATTCCTCCTGCTGTCCAGCCTGACCCTCCCCTGGCCCAGCCTGAGGCTATTCCCTCTCTTCCTGTCCTTGTCCCCTGGGAGCAGAGCCTGGTCCCCCCTGTCTCCCCCCTCCTGTCAGGGGGTTGCAGAGCCAGAAGGTCCCCCCTGAGCCTCCTTTTCTCCAGGCTGAGCCCCCCCAGCTCCCTCAGCCACTCCTGCTGCTCCAGCCCCTTCCCCAGTTCCATTCCCTTCCCTGGACACGCTCCAGCCCTTCAGTGTCTTTCTTGAAGTGAGGGGAAGCAGCTCAGGAACTTCTCAGGAGTTCCTCTGTGAGCTGCAGAGTCAGCAGGATCCACCTGTGCCCAGGTGCTGCTTCCTCCCCTTCCTGCCCTTGGGAGCTGTTCCCGAGGGCAGTTGTTGTCATTCCAAGAGAAGCTGTGGCTGCCCCATCCCTGGAAGTGTCCAAGGCCAGGTTGGACAGGGCTTGGAGCAACCTGGGCTAGTGGAAGGTGTCCCTGGCCATGGCAGGAGGTGGGTGAGATGACCAGTGGAAAGGCCTCACGTGGCAGCAGCCTGGCAGATGAACCAGCAGAGAATCAGAGAGGGTTTGTCAGAACTGGCTTTTTTTTTTTGTTGCTGCATTTCTATGAAACATTCTTGTTTCAATGAATCAGCATTTCCTCATGTAAAAGAGGAAAATTTTGGCTTGTTCTGGTTGGGAATGTTTTTAAAGAGAGTTTGAAACGAGCAGGTTATATATGACAAAATGGCTGTTTAAAATTTTATTCTTTTTTAAAGAGGACTGTAGAAATACCAGAATGGGACAGCCTGTGGTATGGAAATGAGGAGAATTACATCACCTTTCAGGAACTAACTGGTCTTTTGCTAAGCAACCTGTCCAGAGCAGGGTTGTAGCCATCACTCTCCAATTCGAATGCCTTTTGGTAGGTGTAGCTAATTCTATGTGGTTTAAATTATTTAGATTAGTATATTAAACTTCATTAAGAGTGTGCAAAACTTGCCATTTTTCCTGGAAATTCAACTTTAACTGGTCACCCCTTTCCTATTGTTGAGGTAATTGGGTGTTCATTGATAGCATTACCTCAGGGTTGGCTGTTGTGATTTCTAGGAATGTTTATATCCTTTTGGTTGTTTTAATTTGGTTTTGCTGATAATTAAATGTAGCAAATGAGAGAGAAGAGGTGACCAAACCCATCGATTCTGTGTTTATTCACAATGAGTCCTGTTGGCTGTAGACTCTGGGAAACATGACATTTGGACACGAGTGGACATGGAATGGTTGGAGGGAAACTGCTGGACAGGACTCTGCCCTGAGCTTGCAGGGTCCTTGCTGGCATAGAAACATGGATTTTCCAGGCTGATTTAATCCTGGAATTCTACTCATTGTGAATTTCTCTACAAGCCTCAAGTCAGACATTGTTCAATCCTAGCCTGTTCCTCCCTAGAGTTTCTTCAGGAGCCTTTATACCCATCTTCTCAGTTCTTAACCACTGCTAGTTTTGGAAAATGAAGCTTGACATTGTCTGAATGGCCTAATATGTTGTGTGCCTGCCTGTGTCCCCTCCCTGTGCTGTCCTGCAGGTAACTGAATGCCCTCAGTGTGGATCTTGGCTCGGCTGGAATGCTTGGATGCACAGCAGCTCTTCCCATAGCTTCTTTTCGTCTGCCCCATTGCAAGAAGATGGCAAAAGCCAACATTACCAGAGACATCATCCACAGACAGATCAAGGTAGGTGTGAGCCACGTGTTGGGTGGAGGGAGATGGAGAATCAGTGTTTGTGCTGCATTGGGAAACGCTCGTCGTGTCACCTTTACTTTGGAAAAGGTCTCTTATTGATAAGCTCCATGAGAAGCTTTGGAGAACAAGCACGTAGGACCTGTCACTGTCCTTAATGAAGAGCTGGGGTGAAGTGTGGCATGGCAGGAATACAGTTCTTCTCCCTGTGCTAGTTTGACATCAGCGGGTCTGTTCATTTTGAGAGAAATACAGCTGCTTGTGTTTGGGCACCACAAAGGCCCCTCAGCCAGCTTCCCCCTCTCCTCTCTGTGTTCTCCCCCTGTGATCTTGCCATCAGAGGTATTTCTGACTGTAGTAAAGCTAATGATCTCTGTCACAGCCTCTCTCTGTCTCCTTTTCTTTAGAGAGTGCTGTGTTGCTTCCTTTGTGTAGGGAAAAAGCTTCTGCAGTGGTTGGATCAGTCATCTGATGGCTGCATTTGTGGAATATCAACGTGAAAGGACTGGCTGCAGCAGACACAATAGGCAATTATTACTTGGACTCAGAGGCCTGAAATCATTTACAGCTCTGCTGGTAATCAGCATTCAGGAAAGGGGGCTGTGGGTAGCCAGAATAAGGAACTGGAAGTGCTCACTTTGCAGTTTGGTACCAAACTTTGCGTTACAAGCTTGTAATTTAATCCATGTGCAAAGATTTATTTTGCTGCCCTAACAAGGGGAGGCTGGTTCTGTGGTTAGAGCCTTAGCCTGGGACTGTCTCACCCTGTCTGCTCTGTCAGACTTTGATGTGTGACCTTGGGAAGGTTGCTAAGTCTGACAGTTCCTTGTAGGGAAAGCAAACTCTTACCCCACAGCCCTCACAAAGCCACTGGGGCTGCAGTAGCACAGGAATTATACCTGCAGCACCTTGCACTGGGCCTAGCAGTGCCTCAGGAATGCTCTCCACAAAAATACATCAAGGGGTTTGAAGTTTGTCATGGAAGCTCCTACAAAAAGCCTGGCTTGTTTTCCCTCCAACCCTTTTATGTCTGTCTCCATTTTGTTTTCAAATAGCTTTTGGTGTGTGGAGTTCATTAGTGAATGCTGGGCTGGGAAGGGAATTCAGCAGTTCTGTGTGTCTGCTCTGGGACTGCTGATGTGTTCCAAGCCCCATTGGGGTGATTTTTAAGACCCATCAGTGTGATTTTTGGGTGTGATCAGTGTGATTTTGACATTGGTGTTCCCATCTCTTAAATGCTGATAATGAAGGCTTAAGTTGAGCGTGGTATGGGATGGGACCAAGGCTGGGTCACGTCCTAGGAAGGAATCTCCTTGGCTGTTCCACCCAAAATGTGCCTTGCATTCCCTTCCCTTCATCCCTGCCTCTGCAGTTGGCCTTCTTTCATCGAAGCCATCTGCTAATGCATCTGTGAGATCACAGGGGAAACAACTGTCCTGCTTTTCTTCACCTTCATTTGTACTGACGCAGTTCTGTGGCAGCTGTTCCCTGTAGAACAGCCTGTGCTGTGGTGCTGCAGCTCCAAGGTCCTGCTCCATGGCTGAGGAAATAACCCATCCCAAAGGAAGATGTCCAGGCACGTTCCCTGGGACTTTGCCCTCAGGACAGGCTCTGTAATGGCAGAGTTCTCCTGAGCAGCTCTGGTCCAGTACTGCTGTCCTGAGGATGGAGTTCCTGATTAAGTCATCACCAGAGGATGATAACAGGCATTCCCAAGCTCTTCCATATCTTCTGTTTCAGGCCCAAAGCAGATAATTTGCTCTGCCACAGTGTGGGCCTCTCAGACCTGGTCTTGGCTCCCCAGCTGAGCCTGGCACTGAGATAAATATTGTTTTAAACCAAATCAGGGACAAAGATTATGATCTGCCCACCTCAAGATGTTCAGATGAAGGCTTAGAAGGCTGGAGAGGGGCTTGTCACCAGGACATGGAGTGATAGAACAAGGGGGAATGGCCTTAGGCTGAAGGAGGGCAGGATCAGATGGGATACTGGGGAGAAATTGTTCCCTGTGAGGGTGGGCAGGCCCTGGCACAGGTTGCCCGGAGAAGCTGTGGCTGCCCCATCCCTGGAAGTGTCCAAGGCCAGGTTGGACAGGGCTTGGAGCAACTTGGGCTGGTGGAAGGTGTCCCTGGCCATGGCAGGAGGGTGGAATGGGATGATCTTTAAGGTCCCTTCCAACCCAAACCATTCCATGGTTTGCTGATTCTGTATCCCTCCTACAGCATAGCTCCCTCATACAGATACCCCAATACCTGCCAAAGTCCTGGCTTGGTTTTTAAACTTGAAGAATCATCTCTCAAAGGGGAAAAGGAGTGCTTTGTTTGCTGTAGTCAGTGTGGTGCTTGTTTGCCCCGTGCAGGAGAGGGGAGCGCTGGGCTTCGAGCGGCACTACCATGTCACTGACCCCTTCATCCGCCGCCTGGGCCTGGAGGCAGAACTGCAGGTGAGTGGGCAGTGCCCAAAGAGCAAACCAGCTCCCTCCCCACTGCAGGAAGCAGATGAAATTCTCCCTTTTGTGGTGCAGGTACTGATTTCTTATCCTCCAAACTGCATTAGAGCCAGGAATAGCTCAGTGAGAATTTGCGTGAGCTATTTGCACTTACCTGATGCACCTGCAAGAGAGCCTGTTGTCAGCTCTTCAACACACTCAGCTCTAATGCCTAAAGTGTTCCCAGAAGAACAGGTTGTTGTTTTGCACTCTGACACAGCTTAGTATGTCAGATCTTAAGATTATTTGGGGGAGGAAAGGGTTCTTTTGTCCCTCCTTTCAGTTGCATCTCCCAGATCAAATGCTATCAATGCTCCCCCACTTTTCTCTGCAACTGATGGTTAATTTGGATGAAGATGGATGATGTAGTCACCCAGCAGCAAGGTGCTTCTAACAGAGCTATCAGAAGTGCCTTTTCCCTGTGTTCCCAGAGAACCTGTACCTGTAATTTGTCAGCCTTGCCAAGGGCTTTGGAAGCAAAGTCACCTTTCCCTGTGTGCAGCAGGATTTCAGCTGTAGCCTCCGAGACTAAACTGCCATTTTATTCAACACTACCTTTTTTCATTTGTTTAACTTTGCCTTTTCTACCCCAACTGCTGTAGCATGTCTGTCTTTTCTGGAGGTGCTTATCTGCCATGTGGGTGGGGTTTTTTGCTTTTTCTGCAGGGTTATTAAAAACCCAAACCTGCTTGTATTGGACCAAGTTCTTATTTGTGGGGAGCTCACTGTGTCCTTGCCTTAGAACATCTCTGCTTGATAAATGTGAAGTTTGTGTAATACCATCTTCCTTTTTTTCCCCCCTTCCTTCAGGGTCACTCTGGGTGTGTCAACTGTCTAGAATGGAATGAAAAAGGAGAGTAAGTATGTGGCTTGATTTGGGATCAAAAAACCCATAACCCCAGGTTCTCCCAAGAGTAGGATGTAGGTCATCTTATCATAAGCAGCTGCTTCTCATTTCTAGTAAAGTGGAGCTCAAGCTCAAAGTTTTAGCTGTAGTAGAGCTCACGCTTCAAAAAGAAGCTTTATTTTGTTAAATATATCTGGATATTATTAGAAATGCCCCTTCAGTCAGTTCAGAAGGGAAATGGTCAGACTAAGAAGTGGAGATGGAAGGCTGCTTCTCTTCTCTTAAGTGGTATTATGGATTATAATGGATCTTTAGGATTTGCCCAGCTGGTGGTAACATTTCCCCACCCCCTTCACCATGCTGTTAAAAGCTGCTGCTGGGGGACAAATATCTAAGGGTGGGAGGTGGAGAATTTACCCCTCTGCAGTTTTAGAGGGAAACTAAAGAGCATTTCCTTTAACCAAGTGGAATAAAGACTTTCTCCATGAGCAATGAGTGCACGGAAGGAAGAGTGTGTATTTCTGGACACATCTCTTAGAGCATCCAAGGTCTGCTCTCTAATACTCTTCAGAATTATTTACCAGGGAAAATTTCATGTGCTTGAAAGAGATTTGGCTACAAGGAAGTAAGTTTAAAGCAGCTGAGAGTTGCAGATGTCCAGTTCTTTTTGGTTCAGATGCAGATGGATGTGCAAGGCCAACAGCACCTTGCAATGACTTTATACTTTTAAAGCAGTTTGTGGTTCTCTTCGTGAGTGCTGGGACTTCTTGGGCACATCCAGAGCCTGGGAATGAATGCCTTGGCTCGGCTTCAGGAATGATGTGGAGCAGTTAACACAGCCAGGATAATAAAGAAAATGGAGGGCCCTGCATTTTGTTGTTGACCAAATGCCCCTGTGTTCCCCTGTGCCTTCAGAATCCATGTGGGGTGGTTCAATGAGCTGAACCAAGGAAAACCACTCGCTCTGTTTGCCATGGAGCTGCTGTTTGGCTGGTTTAGCTCCTTGACCTGGCTGAATGGATGAGTGCATGGGGAGCACATTGCTGAGGAAAGAGGGAGGAAATGGACTACTTAGGGCTGAATTAACTTAATGGATGTCTGTGGTCAAACCGCTCCATGAAATTGGTCGCGGCTCAGAACAGAACAATACATGGTGCATATTTCTCTTCTGTTTCCTTCAGCTTGTTGGCCTCTGGCTCTGATGACCAGCACACCATTGTCTGGGATCCTCTGCACCACAAGAAACTCCTTTCTATGCACACAGGACACACTGCAAACATCTTTTCTGTCAAGGTATGTGGTTAGGAGGAACGAATAGCTAACAAAATCAGCAGCCTAAGCAGCAGGAGAATAAATCCTTGCTGGGAAACATCTTCCTGCAAGCAGCGTCCCTCCAAAGTAATTTAATATTTCTAATGATAAAAAATGGATGAAATCTAATACTGCACTTAGTTTATGCAGATCCCGGGCTTATTCTCTCAGTGAATTCAAAGAAAGTGGTTGCAGCAAATTGAGATGTGTGGTTGAAGAGACTGTTGTGTGTCCTGCTGTACCTGGTGACTGGTGTGTGTAATGCAGGTGATAACATGGATTATCCCGTGTTCCTGATGCAGTTCCTGCTCCATGGCTGCCAGGACAGCCCAGGGATGTCCATGTGAGCATTCTCAGTGCTTCTCCAGCCTGAATGCCAGCTCTCTCTCCCCCAGTTCCTGCCGCATTCGGGGGATCGGATCCTCATCACAGGAGCTGCAGATTCCAAGGTGCACGTCCATGACTTGACTGTCAAGGAGACAGTCCACATGTTTGGAGATCACACCAACAGAGTGAAGCGGATTGCCACGGCTCCCATGTGGCCAAACACCTTCTGGAGTGCAGCAGAAGATGGGTTGATCAGGTACAGGACTCCAGTTGGTTTGGTTTTAGGATTCCTCACAGTATATGCTGTGTGCAGATCTGGAGAAAGGTTATCTCTCTCCTACAGAGCTTAAGCTCACCTCTCCCTTTCCTAAAATAGGAAAAAATTATCCTGTAAAATCTGATAAATACTCTCCTCATCTCCTCCATTTTGCTCCACTGAAAAGGGAGGCCAGGGAAGGAATAGCCATGTCACAGGGAAGGGAGATACAACACTGCACAACATTTCCCTCTACAGTCATTGAGACTCTTAAATGAGTGTTGTTACTATGACAGTCTGTTTTACTTTTCCTATGAGCTGCTGCTTGTGAGGTCATGACTTGGAGTTTAATTTGGAACTTGAATAAATCTGTGCAGGTTATAGAGCTGGTTTTGTTGGTTATCCTGGTACTGAGGCCTAGTGTGTGTTAAACTGAGATGCTTCCGGTAACCTGTGGCACAAACAACTGTTGTTGATGTCCTTGGTGTCATCTCATCATGGGTTATGAGGTGCAGGTCACTGCTTTGAGTGGTCTTCAGTTTAGTCACCAAGGAAAAGTAGCAAAAGGTTCTTCCCCAGGAGGACTATTGGGCACTGAACAGGTTTTCCAGGGCAGTGGGTGCCAGAGCTCAAGGAATGTTTGGACAACACCCTCAGGGACAGGGTGGGATTGTTGAGGTGTCTGTGCAGGGCCACGAGTTGGACTGGATGATCCTTGTGGGTCCCTCCCAACTCAGGACATTCCACGATTCTCTTGTTGCCGCTTCTGTTCTCCCACAACGCTCAGCCTGACTCCCCTCCCTTACAGACAGTACGACCTACGAGAGAACAGCAAACGCTCTGAGGTCCTGATAGACCTGACTGAGTACTGTGGGCAGCTGGTGGAGGCCAAATGCCTCACAGTGAACCCCCAGGACAACAACTACCTGGCAGTGGGGGCCAGCGGGCCCTTCGTGCGGCTCTACGACATCCGCATGATCCACAACCACAGGTAACAGCACCCGGCTCTTCTGGGCACAGAAATCTGGTCAGAGCTCTCTTGGGAAGGGGGATTCTTGCAGAGATTCTTCACCTGTTTCTGTGAGGTTTTACTCATTTTTTTCTTCTCTCACCCAAAGCCTTTTTGGTCTCTGAACGCACTTGGGGAGGTGTGAGGCTGGTGAGCTCATGGCTTGGTGGGCTTTGTCCTTGTGGGGGGACAAGAAGTACCAGTGTGGATCAGGCTTCCAGCAGGGGGGTGCTGTGATTATAATAAGGCTGTTGTTCTTTCTGGCCAGGAAGAGCATGAAGCAGAGCCCTTCAGCTGGAGTTCACACGTTCTGTGACCGGCAGAAGCCCCTCCCGGACGGCGCGGCACAGTACTACGTGGCAGGTATGGACACCTGTACTGGGGTGACACTGGGGGAGACTGGTGGGACTTTAATGCCTGAAGAAGCAGAGCTCTACCCCTCACACACAAAACCTCTGCTTGGAGGAGTTCTTCCACAGGGTGTTCCATGGAATTGCAGTTTATTCCACTTCTGTGCTGTGGATTCTTGCTCAGTTCCCTGATCTGGCAGTGCTGTTGAGGGCTGAGCTGGCCTTGCTGCTTCTTGTCCAGCATAAAAGTCCTTTTGTCAGTTTTATTGGAATGTCAAGCATTGGATAACCTGGGCTCTATAGGCTTTCCTGGAACTGGTCCCAGCAAAGCTGCTGTTCAGAACCTTTTTGGCACAGGAGAGAAATGACTTGTCCTCACCCTGCAGATGAAGAATCAGTGATGCAGTGTCTGAGCAATCCACATGACATTCTTCTCCAGTGCTTGTTATTTACTATCTTTTTTCCCCAAAAATGTTTGGTTTTTTTTAAAAAAAATACCTCAGACCAGCACGTTCAGCAGACCAGTTTTGACAGTCCTGCTTCTGATGAGTCCCACTAGAGGATTCCTCAGGTCCCCTGAATTGGTCATGCAACACATCTGCTGTCTGAGCTACAGAACCTGTGTGTGAGCTGAATATTTAGGAGCTTTGGTTTGGTTGAGCTGAGGGCTTTATTAAGGAAACCTGATTAGAGGGTTGAAGATGGAGGTATTTGCAGATGGCCACAAATCACAAAAGCTAAATCCTAGTGAATCCCTAAAACTGAGACTTGCTGGGTTCTGTAGGCTTATTGCTCTCAAGGTAGTCACAATCCTTGCCTTCATACGGAGGTGGCCTTGCAGAGGTAAAGTCATAGAATGATTTGGGTGGGAAGGGACCTTAAAGCCCATCTCATTCCAACCCCTGCCATGGGCAGGGACATCTTCCACTCGACCACATTGCTCCAAGCCCTGTCCAGTCTGGCCTTGGACACTTCCAGGGATGGGGCATTGATACCTGGAAGGTGTGAAAAAGCACCTGCATGTTTTGGTGGCTGATAGAAGGATCCAATAAACAGCAGGAAATGGGTGCTCCATGGCTTTGCCCTTGTAAAAGGGAGCAGCTGGGGTAGGACAAAGACAGCAGTTACTAGTTAAGCCAATAATTATGGACTTCTCTCCACAGGGCACCTTCCAGTGAAGCTTCCAGACTACAACAACAGGCTGAGGGTTCTGGTGGCCACGTATGTCACCTTCAGTCCTGATGGCACTGAGCTCTTGGTCAACATGGGAGGGGAGCAGGTAAGGAGACAGCTCAAGTTTGGCAGAAAGCGTCAGATGTGGTTGTCAGGTCAGTGTACATTGTTGTGTGCTCTTGAAAACTGGTATAGCAACTTCTCTGTGGGTAATATGATTGATTTTAAACTGCTTTCTGATTAATTCAGACTAAATGCTTGGGATTAGGGATTTATTTGTTATGCTGTCACTGATCAAACTTGAACCACATTCTGTTCTGAGTTTCCAATTCACATTTCACTCTCTGGAAGAGTCAAAAAAACTAAAAGAATTCTGGAACTGACCTTTGCTGACCTAGAAGAGGTTTCATAACTCATTCTTGAAACATTGAACTGCTTCTGTAATAGAATGTAGTGACTGAAGGACTTGGAGAAGTAAAGGCCTTCACCTGTAATATTGATTGCTTTAATTTTAAGCTCTGGGTGATATTCATGGATCTTCTGTAAAGCCTATCAATGAAATGAGAAAATCCTCCTGACAGCATTAATCAACGTGGATTAAGCAGGAACTTTGCTAGTGGGCAGGTTGCACTGTCATTGTCCTCTGCAGGTCTTTGTCACATGTGCTCTCATTCCCTTTAAGAGAAGGTGCTGGGAAGGTGAAAGGTAGGTCTGATCTGGGCTGTCCATTCCTGTCCCAGTACAGCTGTACATTAGGATTTCCCAGGGCTGCCTCGGGAGTTTCTCAGGGAATCTTGGTTTCATCTTAGAGACACTCTTCCCTGAGTTCAGTGTACCACCTCTTTTCTGCCAATAAGTGTTTGGTTTCTTCATGATCACTGTGTTAATTAAAATACCTTATTGAAGTTGAGGCTTTCTGAGCAGGCTGGTCAGTGGGCAAGTCATCTTTTAAGATCTGGGGAGGGCTCTCTTAGCTCTGGAGTAAAACCAGGCTCCTGTTTCTGAGTATTATTCTTTCTGGACCCAGTACTGGAATGGAACACACAACTGGTCCTGCTGCCATCCCCATCTATAAACCAGAATCCCAGTTAGAAAATTGGGAACAGCAAACACAAACGTGGAACCATACTCTCATCTAGCCCTGCTTTATTTTTGTGACTTGACCATCTATATTTTACTGACTTTTTTGTCTCAATCCAGTTTTTTTCCTCTCCTTAGGTCTATTTGTTTGATCTGACGTACAAACAGCGACCATACACTTTCCTCCTCCCAAAGAAGTGCCACACTTCAGGGGGTAAGTGTGATCTTGTCACAAAGGGAATGGAAGGCACAGTGAAGTCATGTACTACAAGACTCATTTTCAGGGTGCAGGAGGAAAATGAAGTTGTTGCTGGGCTGTTTCTGCAGTGCAGTTCATACCCTGAGTTCTAAAACCCTTCTACAGAGGGACAAAATGTATCTGGGGTGTGGAAGTGACCTGTGGAGTGTGAACTAAGGAGAATCCTTAAAGCTGTGCATGAGGATTAAGTAGAGTTTGTAAGTGGTTGAGGTCCTGGTATCCTGCCTTCAGCTAAGGGGGAAACTTCTTGGACAGGCATAGAAGAGCTATATTGTTTTATTTTTTAAAAAAAGGTTAGTAAAATGTAGGATATTTTTATCCCCTTACACACCCATTACAAGGAGACAGAGCAATCTTCTGTAGTCTTAACAATCTGGCCTGGAACTAATGTCCTTCCTACAACCAAAAAGTCATTTATTTGTCCAGTAATTATATCCAAAAGCCTTTTTATTCCTGACCCTTTGCACAGATAGCACAGGCAGCAGGCAGTGAATGGCTGCAATGATATTCCTGACTCTTGGCAGGGAGTGTTCCCTGCTCACCCCCTCCCTGTGTCACCTGTGTACTCACCTTAAGCCTCAATCAAACACCTCCTGGTAGCTGGTGAAGTCCCACTGGGAATGGCAGGACAGCCCTGGGAGAGGCTCACAGAGGTGCAGCTGCACCAAACACTCCCTGCTGGGCACAGAAAGTTCAGGGAAAGGCTGAGAAAAGGTGTTACCAGGGCAAAGTCCTGTGCATGCTCACTGAAATGTCTGAGCAGGCTGGCTGGACAGTGTCCCCAGGCTGAAGTGGCTGCAGGAGCACTCCCAGCTGCAATGTAAATGCAGTCTCTGAAGTTTAAGCTGGATATTTTCTGGTGGAATGGCAGCTGATGTGGCTGCATGACCTGCAGAGGGTTGCTGCAGCTTGTAACAGCTCCTTGAGCAGTAGGGTAAGAAAAGAATTAAAGGAAAAAAAGCATCTGGAATTCATTTACTGGATTCCTTCAGTAGTTCTACTCATCCTTCTTGTTCTATCAAGTGTTCAACAGCTTAGCTGTATGATCCTGTGCCTGAAATACAGAGTTATATTAATGTCACTAAATACTAGTGCAGTTTTGGGACTTTTCAAAAGGGCATGTGATGATAAGACAAGGAGGAACAGCCTTAAGCTGCAGGAGGGCGGGTGTAGATTAGATTTTAAGAATAAATACTTCCTTGTGAGGGTAGGGAGGCCCTGGCACAGGTTGCCCAGAAAAGCTGTGGCTGCCCCATCTCTGAAAGTGTCCAATGCCAGGTTGGAGCAACCTGAGGTAGTGGGAGGTGGCAAGGGGTGAAACTGGATGGTCTTTGAGGTCCCTTCCAACCCAAACCATTCCAGGATTTTGATACTCCAGCTACAGCCTAGACTCAGTCAAAGGCAGTTCCCTTCAAGCTGCCCTCTCTGTGAGTGCTTAGTTTTCTGTGGATCTGGCTTTTTGTTTAAGAGTTCCTTTCAAAGGACACTGCAGAGATTTGGTGCTAAATATAAGAAGGCAAATTGAATCTGGGTGGCTGGAGGAGGTGGGACATGTGGAATCACAGAAGTTAGTTTTAGTTCTGCTGTGGATGGGGCTGTGGCATTGGCTTGGCTTTGCTGCACAGTAAACCCTGAAGCTGCAGATAGGAGCTTGTGTAATCTACACTGACAATTAGCGTGGCTATATGTGTTTTTTTCTTTTTTTTCTAACCTCCAGAAGTGCAGAATGGAAAAACCTCTACCAATGGAGTGTCCAATGGCATCCACCTCCACAGCAATGGCTTCCGCTTGTCCGAGAGCAGGGCACATGTGAGGTGAGGGCACAGCTGCACCTCCACGACACTCCCATGGCTTTGTCCTTGTCCTCTTCCTCTTGCCAGGGTGGGGTGCTGCCAAAAAAGTGTGAAGTACAAATGCACTTGGTGTGTTTGACTTGATTGTCAAGCAGCCTCTGTCCCAGGAGCTGTACTGGCTTCTGGTGCCTGGGCTGTGAACAAGAGGCAGATCAGGCACCCTGGGAGAAATTAGCCAGGAGGAATTTTCCTCTCTTATGAGGAATTAAGGTGGACAGAACTAAGAAATGACTTTTCAGGCCTGGAACCAAAGTGCCCTGGGTGGTTGTTGCTTCCTGACCTGCAGGAACTGTGTGTTGGGAGTGGGAGAGGCTGCCAGGTGAAACAGCCTTGCTTCTCTTGGCCATTTTTTGAGCACCTGCCTGCTGCAGACTGAACTGAAGCAGGCAAAATTGCTTTAGGACAGTGACACTGGAGTCACTATTCCTGCAGTCTGCATGTGAGCTGGGAATGGATGGAGAACCTCTTCTTTATTCCTGCTCCTTTCATTCCTTAAGAGCAAAATGGGGTGAAGTTGGGGTGAAGAAGCAGCAGCAGCAGCAGCACATCTTGGTGACTGTTTTTCCTGAGACATGGTTCAAAGTCAAGACACTTATTTAATACCATATATGGGTAGTCTGGGTTCCACCAAAGTCACTTGGTGGAATGTTTCAGCTCGTTTCCTCTAGATGGCCCCTCCACCGCAGCAGTGGGAATGGGGCTGGAATTTTGGGTTGCAGAGCCACGGGCCTGCTGAACTTGGATGCTTCTGAATTTGCATTGTTAGCCATTGCTAAAAGAGGATTGGAAATGTTGTTTATGCAGTCGAAACAAAGATGTGTTGGGGAAGTCTGATGCTTAAAATACCCACTGCTCAATGTGGAGCATCTCCGTATGTAAAGACAAAATGGAAACAGTCAAATGATGGTCAAACTGATGTAGTCAAACTGACAGAGGGCAGGTTTAGATGGGATATCAGGAACAAATTCTTTACTTTAGGAGGAAACTCTTCCCTGTGAGGGTGGGGAGGCCCTGGCACAGGTTGCCCAGAGAAGCTGTGGCTGTCCCATCCCTGGAAGTGTCCAAGGCCAGGTTGGACAGGGCTTGGAGCAACCTGGGCTAGTGGAAGGTATTCCTGTCCATGGCAGAGCTTAGTCCCTGCCAACCCAAACCATTCTGGGATCAAAAAGAAACCTTCCTCCTAAATTCAGGTTATTCAGGTCCAGGATCTGTTCTGCCTTTTCCTGAGTCTTTTGGTATTAGCTAATGCTCGCTGGGACTTGCTGAGCTAGAACTGACATTTACCTGGAGTTAGGGATGTGCAACTCACCTGTGCTCCTCCCTTCTTTCCCTTCAGTCCCCAAGTGGAGTTACCTCCTTACCTGGAGAGGATCAAGCAGCAAGCCAATGAGGCCTTTGCCTGCCAGCTGTGGACTCAGGCCATCCAGCTCTACAGCAAAGCTGTGCAGAAAGCCCCCAACAATGCCATGCTCTATGGGAACAGAGCTGCTGCCTACATGAAGCGCAAGTGGTAAGGAGCCAGAGAGTGTCAGAGTTCAGTGTCACAGGTGCCAGACTGCTAGGGACCACAGAATTCCAGGACCTGGTTTTCCTATGGGGTTGGGGTTATTGGATTGAGCCGTAATTGGGCACCTCTGGCACAGCACAAGCAGTATTTGTGGGAGAAATTATGGCCAGGCAGAGCTGATCAAGCTCATCATTTTGCCTGCTGACATGCTGAGTAGAGTTTTGATCCTTCCCTGTTTAAAAAGAAACCCAAAATCCACTTCTGAGTCACAGCATTATGGGTGTCTCCAAGGGTGTTTGCCTTTCTCTGGGTGGTTCTGATCTGCATTGGAGAAGGGCTCTAAGTCTGCTGTCAACAGATGAGGTAATTGTGACTGTGCTTTATAACATCTCATGACAGGAGGTTGTTCTAGGGCTGCCTGGGGTGCCTTTGGTTGCTGTTCTATTCAAGTACCTCTGCAGATACTCAGGCCTGATGGTTCCCGTGTTACCACAGTTAACCCACACTCCCTGTGACTGGAAACAAACCTATTGGAGGGATCTGGGGAGGTGGCAATTGGTGCCTTGGAATCTGGAGGGGATTCTGTCCTGATGGTTGCAAAACACCCTGTCAGCCTCTGCAGTAGGTAATGTCTGCTCTGACCAGTGGCCAGAGCTGCATCTGCAAGATACAGCTGAGTTATTTTAGTGTCTGTCCCCTTGAGCAGAGTAAGACTGAGTAGCATGACTTGCCATTAACATATTTAAAATAGCTGTGGTCCTTCATCTCCATTTGCTTTGTGAGGATATCCTTCTCCTCTCCCTGCTGAAATCCCCAGTATGAATTCTCCTCTCCTCTTGCCAAGATAAAGAGCAGCCAGCAGTTGTTGTGACTGTTGGTAACTGGCCTACTGGCTGTTTTGCAATAGCAGAGATTTGGGAGCTGCCTCAAAAAGACCTCAGTGTTCAGAGGGAGAGGAACAATAGGTTGGGATTAAGGAATGGAAGACAGAAGCTGAGTGCTGATCTCATGAATGACATTTTTCTTATAGGAATCGTTTTTCCCAAAGGGTGTTGGCAGATCTGAACCTTTCAGTGTGTCAGCTACTGCCTTGCCACAGTTTTGGGTAGCAGGAAGATGTGAAAAACATACACACAATGAGTTTCTGTGGCATGCAATGGGTAGATTTTAAATAGTCCTGAGCTGATTTCATCCAGGTGCAGAAAAGGGGCACCTTTCTGCTAGAAACAGCTTCTGGTGTATGGAGAAGGTGGCTGGGATGTCACTGAGCAGCAGGAGGAGGCAGGCAGTGACCCACACAGTATGTCTCTGAGGTAGGTGTTCTTGATGTTTGGAGCAGGAACAGGTACAGGCCACCCTCAGAACCCTGCAGGTCCTGCTTTGGCCTCATTCTCTGAATAACAGAGAGATCAAGAAAAAAGGAAGGTCTGTAATTTCCTAACCTCCCCTGGCTCATCTCCCTTAAGATGCTGCTCATACTCTGCAGCACTTCAAGGCTCTTCTTTGATATTTTGCTCCTAAAAGCCAACTGCATCACCCTCTGGATTGCTTTTAGCAGTCCATGTTGACAGTACTGAGCTGATTTCAAGTTTTGCACAGGTTGAGTCAAACCAGTAACAAAGGGAGAAGTCAGTGCCTGCTTTACATCCCACTGTGTACATTTTCACACCAGTCTGTTGGGCTGACACTGGTAGTTGAGGTTGAAGGATGTTTGAGGGTGGTAAAGTAGCTCATAACCCAGTCAGGTCCAAAAATGTGACACACCAGTCTGTCATCCTAACAGATAACTTGCATCCTCTCTTTCTTTGATTAAAAGTGGCCTGTTGCTGTGTCCAGCTTCCTGAATTAGCACAGACAGTGCTGCAAAGACAGCCTGGTAGAGCCATGTTCCTTCTGCAGATCTCATGGACAAGGCATTCCACCAATATTCCCTAGACAGGAGGGAGCTGTAGGGTGAATGGTTTGCAGAACATGTTTGTGGCACTGAGTAACTGCTCCTTAGAGTGCAACCCAGAGATCTGCAGCTCCCCTTGACGAGTCCAGGCACTGGAACACCTCTTCCCTGTTCCACCTGAACATGAGGAGCCACTTCTTTACTGTGAGGGTGACAGAGCATTGGGACAGGCTGCTCAGAGAGGTTGTGAAGTCTCCCTCACTGGAGATACTCAAAAGCTGTCTGGACACAATCCTGAGGAACATGCTGCAGGAAACCCTGTTTGGGCAGAGAGGGTGTCCTGGATGACCTCCAGTGATCCCTTCCAGCCTGAGTCATCTTGGGATTCTGTGGTTTCGTGACAGAGGCTCCATATGATCTAAAATTGTTGCCCTATGGAAGGCACAGGGCAGTTCATAATCTCTCCCTTGGGACTGTCTCAGACAGTGCATAGAATCATAGAATCCCAGAGGGGTTTGTTTTGGAAGGCACCTTAAAGGTCATCCAGTTCCATCCCCTGCTATGGGCAGGGACACCTTCCACTAGCCCAGGTTGCCCCAAACCCTGTCCAACCTGGCCTTGGACACTTCCAAGGATGGGGCATGTAGGTGTGAAACATCATCATTATTATTATCCATCAAATGGAGCCTTGGCACTCTCTCAGGGCAGCTTGTGGAGCCTCTGAGCAGTTCAGACTCACTGCTGGTACACCAGGTATGTCAGCCCTGTCAAGGCTCAACAAGTCCCTTCTGCTTCCAGAGCACAATCAGGGACACCCTTATTCCCACAGCCAGAGCTCAGGGAAATCAAGCAGAGTAAACAGGATATAAATACCATTCCCATACCAATCTGCTATAACACTCATTTCTAAAACTCAAAGCTTTTTTCCTGTAAAGGTGAAAAAAAACTCCTGCTTGAAGCTCTTTGTCCATCAGGGCTCTGAGGCGTGGTGGGTGGTTCTGCAGCTCCTTGCTGAGGGCTCGGAGTGTCCGTGGGCAGGAGCTGTGCCGTGTGTCCACACAGGGGCACGAGTGAGCTGCCGTGTGAGGAGCCTGTTTGCCTGGCACGGGAGGCCTGTGCTGCCTGGCCAGAGGGCTGCTGCATCCTCCATCTTCAAAGGACTTCCCGAAATGTGTTACAGCAGGGAGCTCTGCTCTCCCGGATTTAAAATGGCAGGTCAGGGCTCGCAGGGCATCCCTGTGTGGTCACATCCCAGGGCTGCCTGTGGGCGCTTGGGAGGCTGGGCTGGGTCAGGTGGTGCCCCTGAGACACAGCAAATGCTCTTAGTGAGCTCGTGGGGTGTCTGCTGCATGGAGAGAGCTGGAAACAGCAAGCTGTGGAGTGAAACGAGGGCTGGGAAACAGCAGTGGAAAATGTTTGCTGTAGCCGCTTGGGCTGTGTAATCCACCGCTGCCTTTTCCTCAGGGATGGGGACCATTATGATGCTCTGAGGGACTGCTTGAAGGCCATATCCTTAAATCCATGCCACCTGAAGGCCCATTTCCGCCTCGCCCGCTGTCTCTTTGAACTCAAGTACGTGGCAGAGGCACTGGAGTGTCTGGATGACTTTAAAGGGAAGTTTCCAGAACAAGCACACAGCAGTGCCTGCGATGCGCTGGACAGGGACATCAATGCAGCCCTTTTCTCCAAGAGTGATAACGGTGAGTGCCACTGCTCCGTGTGCTCCTTCAAGGTTACACTGAAATCGAATGATCAGACAAGGATTTTCCTCCTTAAACTGCCCCTCAGAAGTAAAGCTCCAACTTCTGAGAGAGATTGATTGTTGCTGTGCACAAAAACCGGCCTGAGCCTGTTCTTCCCTTGCGCCTGGTCCTGGTTTGCTCTTGAGTGAGAGAGTGTGATAAAAGGAGTCAGATGTAGCCAGGAGATAATCTGGAAGGAAGCTGGTGCTCTAAGCCCTGCTCCCTGCTGGAATAGTCCTTAACTCTTCCCTAAAGCTGGTGGGGTTTCTTGGAGTGCTGTTTGCTTAGCCACACGTTCCTCCCCAAATGGTGATGAGGGAAGTCTGTTGTCCTTCCAGCTGAAGACAAGAAAGGGGGTGGCCCCATCCGGCTCCGAGCCACAGGCCGCAAGGACTCCATCTCAGAGGATGAGATGGTGCTGAGGGAGCGCAGCTACGACTACAAATTCCGATACTGTGGCCACTGTAACACCACGACAGACATCAAAGAGGCCAATTTCTTTGGCAGGTATGTTGGCAGAGTACAGCAGGAATGCAGGGCAGGAGTGTGGGCAGCAGCAGGATGTTTTCTTTCATCGAATAAAGCCTCAGGTGTAGCCCTGTGTGTTTATAAAATGGCACAGGCGCTGGTTTGGAGGGCTGAAAAAGCTGACAGGAACCCTCCTCCTGTGGGGCTGCACCAGTAGCTGATCAGCAGCAGATCCATGGTTGGGCTGGTGTTTGGGATGTGGGATTGAAAACAGGACTCCTGGGGATGGAGGGAACCACTACAGGAGCATATCTGGATCTGTAAGTGTGAGAGGTGTCACCCTGCTGGCTACAGAAGCCATCTGAGATTCCCATGCCTGCTGGAGACTGGCTCTGAGCCGTGACCTCCAGCCCGTGCTCCTCTCGCCCTAGCAATGCACAGTACATCGTCAGCGGCTCGGACGACGGCTCCTTCTTCATCTGGGAGAAGGAAACCACCAACCTCGTGCGAGTGCTGCAGGGAGACGAGTCCATTGTGAACTGTCTCCAGCCTCATCCCAGCTACTGCTTCCTGGCCACCAGCGGCATCGACCCGGTTGTGCGACTGTGGAACCCCCGGCCAGAGGTAAGAGCCACTCTTATGGTCAGGAGATGGGATGTGGTCTTTCCTGCTGGTTTTTTCCTGCTGGGATCTCTGGTTGCAGCAGCAGTGGCAGCCCCTCTTTGGTCCTGAGTTCTCTCCCTTCGTGCCTTGCAGAGTGAAACCCTCAACGGCCGCGTGGTGGTGGACATGGAAGGTGCTTCCCAAGCCAACCAGAGGCGGATGAACGCGGACCCTCTGGAGGTGATGTTGCTCAACATGGGGTACCGAATCACAGGACTGACCAGTGGTGGGGCTGGAGGCTCAGATGACGAAGACAGCTCAGAAGGGCAAGTCCAGTGCCGGCCCAGCTAAAACAGAACTGCCTCTCCTTCCTCTAATTGTTTGGCTTAAAGGGAACCTAGTTTCCTTGGTCCTGGACTTTCTCTGATGAATGACTGCACTGTTTCGCACTATGCACAGAGTAGGACAAGCTGGCAGGGGCAGGAGTGGCCATCTCTGTAAACCATCACCTCCTCCTCCTCCTCCTCCACAGCATGGCAGTGCAGTCCAGGGTTTGCCTTTAGTGGAATTTAGTCCCAACAGGGGTCTTTGAGTTGTCTTTAAGCAGTGTAACTGGTGATTATTTTTCCAGAGCTGCTCTATGATCTGGTACAGGGGGATGTTGCCTGCGTTGCAGAGGGAATGTTAAATTCCTGAATAAAATACAAACCTAGGGCAGGGGTTATGGATTGGATTGACTGCAGCGATTCTGAAAACTTGATTCTGTGCTACCAGCTTGTCTAGAGGCCCCCAGTTTAGGGTTGTTGGCCATGAAACACCTGTTTTGTTCCATAACATCTTTCTTCTGGCTTCCATCTCAGACACGTTGTCACCATATGTAGCTGTGCTCTGTAGAGGACTGGAGATTGCCTGCCTTGTCCCCCTGTCTTAGTTGATGGATTGTTGAAGGCACTGGGTATGTGCAGCTCAGCGGGGCAGGATGTGCTTGCCCAGCTCTGATACTTTCTCCTGTGGTCCATGAACCCATGGAGGGAGGTGACAGCAGTGGGGACAGGTTGGATCAGAGGCTTAGGACTTGTGTAGCTGAAGCTGCTGAGGAAAGGGGCAGGTCACAGCATCTCTCTCTGTTGCCCAATGTATGTAGCTGTGTTCACCTTCTCCTCTCCATGTCACCCATGTGGGAACTGAGAACATTGTCACCATGTGTATGTTACAACTGCAGTTTTGATCTGTTAGAAGCAGCATTTTGGGGCAGCCAGCTGTTCTATCTTGGCCAAGGTGGGCCTTCTCTGCCTCGTTGTTGGTGTGACATTGGATGGATTCGTGATCCTCTCAGGAACCCTCCTTCCTCTTCCTGCTCTCCACACACTGACTGGCTGCAGAGCCAGGAGCACACCAAGGAACGCAGCACTGGTACTTCCATTCCTTCCCCTCTCATGTAGCACACAGCCCTGTTTTTCCCTCTTGCAGTTGCCAAACACTAAATACCCAACAGATCTTACACAGCTGTGCTACAACCGAACCCGCAGAGGTTGTTTTTTTCTAGGACTATCAACTAAGACCAAAGAGCCCCTGGAGATCTGAACCGCTCTGCGCTGTCTCGTAGCTCTTCCTGCTGAAGGTCTGAACATGCCAGCCTTGGTCCCAGGGGTGTGAGGTGTGTGTCTGGGAGTGTGTGCGCATGTGTGTGTGCTGTTCTTCCATGTGGTGCAATCCCTGGTCTTCCTGTTGCTGCTGTGGAAAGATGAGAGGCCTCCTTTTCCTCCTCTGGCTGTTTCTGGCTGCCAGGCGTTGCTGAGCGAGGCTGCGCAGTGCTGGCTGAGCAAGGGCTGCCTCTCCCTTCCAGAACAGTCTTTGAGATGAGGAGGGAGAGAGGTCAGGGAGCCTCGCAGCGTCTCTCCAAGGACACTGTTCCCTGCAGGGAGAGAGAACTGGGATCTCATCCCTGCCCCTCAGACAGACGTCACCTGCTCTGTCTCGGAGTGCAGCCAAGCCCACCCCGATTTTGTGGCAGCCAAAACAACCATCTCCCCTCCTGCTCTGCCAAGCTGTGATGGCAGAGTCCCCTCCACCTTTTCCCACTGAGGCAGAGCTCACTTGGGACAGGTCACTCTGCTCCTGAGGGCAGGTTTGCTTGTTTTCACACAGAACCCATGACTGTTCAGTTCACCTGGTTGGTGGGGTACAGGCTCCCCCACGACAGGTGTGCCTGCTCTTCAAAACCCAGAGGCAGCAGAAAATTCTCCTCACTTGGGTGGCTTTCTGACACTCTGCCCTTTTCTTTTTTTGCTTAAGGCTTCCTACTAGATGCATCCTCTTTTTTTTTTTTTTTTCCCCTCTTCTCCTCCCACTCAAACTTTTTTTTCAGCTTTCAGTAGACAACGTCTGCAGACTTTGATTTTTGAACTGAGAGATTGAGATGGAAAGCTCTGAAGAGAACAGACCTCTCCCTCCCCATTCACCTTTTGCTGTGGCAGCTATTTTTTTTGTTTTTTTTACCCTTGTGAGACAGTGCAGCTCTTTTACCTGCCAGTTGCAGTGTGAAAGCAACCAGATTCCCTGCCTCTGCAGTGGGTTGCTGTTTTTAATGGCTGCTTTGGTTAAAAAAAAAAAAAAAGAGATAAATAATAATAGGAGAGAAGGGGAGAGAAAAATCTTTCTGCCTCCAGCCCCTTTTCCCCTTGTTGTGGGCAGATTACCTGCTTGTCACTTGTTAATGAGGAATTTGTATTTATTGGTGAAGGGAAAAAACATGCTGGGGAAGTCGGGAGAAGATGTTGCTTTATTGACCTCTGCTGTTTACTTCAACCCCCTCTTTGGGAAAGCTTCTTCCTGCTCTTTCTGGTTAACTCTTTCTAGCCTGGGATATGCAGGGATGCCTCCTTTATTTTTGTATTCTAGCAATGGGCTCTCCGTTAGGAGACTCTAGGATTCTCTTAGTGTTGCAGTGACCATTGCTTCTCGCTTTTTTCGAGTACTAAAGATGATCATCTCGTAAACTTTGCCCCTGCAGTTGTAGAGGTAACACACGAGCCTTACTGCCCTCATTAGAAGGAGCAGAAAACTTGTTTCTCTGGTCCCTGGAAGAGAAAGGGTTAAGCGATTAAACAATTCTTTGTTCTAGTCCTTTCTTGGTGTCATTTTGTTTGGGGGATTGTTCTGGCTTTGTTCTACCTTCCTCCTCTGTGGGTGGGTGGAGGGTGGCCTGGTTGGGCTGGGTGTTGTCTGTGCTTCATGGAGAATAGAGGCTCCAGAAACTTGAGTGGGAAGGGAGCTGGGGAGCCCAAAAAGTGATTTATAAGCTGTGGTGGCCACTGAGTTAGTGCTGAATTAGTTTATCCAGGTTTGGGAGCTCAGATCTGTCAGTGGAGTGAGGGTTAGAGAGCAGAGGCCAACCCTGGTGTGGTTTAGAGCCAAAGCTCCAGCACTGGGATGGGGATGGGAACAGCTGCCTGGGGCTTACTGGGAGGAGTGATGCTCACATCCTGCAGATCTGCTGGAATGGAGTGTTTCTGAATCAGGTGTGGGCAGGGAGGGGGGTAAAGCTGATAAAACCCTTGTTGAGTCCCTGCTGAACCCAAGAGTCAGAGGCGAGCGAGGGGGAGGCACAAAGCTGTGCAGGGAAACAGCCCCTCGTGCCTTGCAGCTCTTCTGGAACAGCCTCTTGCCCAGAGCAGCAGAGCCCTGGGGACATGGGCTGTGGGGCCAACCCAAGGTCACCTGCCTGAGTCACCCTGGTGGTGACTGATCTTCTGAGATGTTCCTGTGTCAGCAGCAGCACATTCACTGCCTTCCCATGTCTCGCACCCACTACGGTGTGTCCGACACCAGCACTGACACCCAGAGGTGATCTCTTACTAAAGGGTCTCACAAACTCACTTTCTCCTCTGGGCTCCTGCTGCAGAACCTCCCAAATACTTCCCTGCCCTCCAAGCTGCAGCCCTTAAGGAAGAGTTGGAAAACCAGTCTGCTATTTTCAGAATCCATTTGAACTCTTAAAAATTCCCATTGGACACCTTTTAGCCGAAGGCCTTTTGAGGCCTCTTCATTTCGAATCCTGTCTGATATAAATTATTGCTTTAAAAGGCAGCTCTGCTCTAACAAAGCCATGAGCATCCATAGCTGGAATTGGCAATCAGCTAATTGGGTCAGCTCTTGGAGTGAGTGGTTGGAAGCTGAGTGGTTGAATCGTGGGTGGAAATGGGTAGAAGGACCCAGAAAATGAGTTTTATTTGTAGTTTGGGTGAGGGGATTGGGTTGAGGAGGGAGAGGAGGGAGAGGAGCGACGTGCTCTGGGATGTGGGGGGAGGAACAGTCACAGCCTGACTGACAAATTCCCTTTTCTCTGATGGAACTGTTGCAGTGCCAGGAACAAATGTGCAAAGGGCTCAAGATGGCTCCTGTCTCTGAGCAAAATGGGAGCAGGATGTCTGGAATCCGCCTGCTGTGAGTGCAGGGAGGAGTTCAGTCCTTGGAGTTTGTTCAGGCCTTGCTGCTGCAGGAGATGAGACTGAAGGGGACCTTCTCCGGGGCTGGCACAGAGAGGAGGTGGGTCTTGTCCTGGATTTCTTAGCTGAGAAATCATCGTGAGCAGCACTTGGCTCTGTGAGTGCTTCCACTTGTCCCTGAGAAACTGGTGGCTTTTCCTTTAAACATGAAAGTTGCCCTGTGGACCAGCTGTGTCAGTTGGAAAGGCAGAGAGAGAAGAGGAAATGCAGTTTCCAAGTGACAGGGAAAGAGAAAAGACCTGAAGGTCAAGGCTGAGGGGTGAGGTGGCTCAGGGCCACGCGCTTGGGGTGGGTGGCTGAGCCGCGTCTGTTCCTCAGCAGCACCATCATCAATAGAGCCCAGAGTGACGTTTCTGGTTCACACTGAGCCAGTAGAGCCTGTCAGAGACTGCAGCAGGCACAGACCAGGGGAGAGGAACAACAAAAACGCAGAGCAGCCCGGCCCAGCCTCACCACCGGGGCGGGCGAAGGACACCGGGCTCCGTGTCCTCCATCAGCCCGTGGTGCCTCGGTGACATTTCCAGTCGGCTCCTGCTGCTGCCTCGGCTGTCAATGTCAGGAGGGGGAGGGGATCTCCTCCTGGAGTGGTTTGGTTCTGGCAGTCCCTCTAATGTTCGAGCTGTCACAACAGGGAAGGTTCCCAAGGAAGCGCTGCTGAACGGGAGCTGGCTGGGCGCCCGCTCCTTCCAGGCTCTGCCATGAGCCACGGTGGGAAGGGGCTCCAGCTGCACCCATGGTGGTGCAGGCTTGGAGAAACCCAAACTGGTCCATCCTCTCCTCTCAGGAAGGCTCTGGATCACCAGGGTGTGAGCAACACGCTGGCACCTGCAGCGAGGAGAGAAACGTCCTCGTTGTCCTGAGGATGTTTTGGCTGAGGGGAGGGTAGATCTGCTTCCTCACTGACAACAGCAGAGCAGAGAGGAGCCATCAGGGGCAAGTCCCTGGCAAAACCTTTTGTTTCTCCTCCAACGAGAGCTTGCACAAACAATGATGGCACCATTCCTGCTCTGCACATTGATCCAGTGCTGTAGTCAGGCAAGAGAGCTGCAATAAAACCCTGGCCTTTAATTTTATGCATGGAGAACTTCTTACCTGCTCTCCCCTCCCTGTCCTCCGCCCCCCCCGCAGCTCCTTTTCCAACTGCAGCTATTTTTCCCTGCTGACTTCAGGTGTTTTGTATTCTGCTTAGATCAATAGCAGCACAACAGCAGCAGCTTTCCAGTTGTCACTAGGAAGACCCTGCTGTCAGCTCCAGCTCATCCGTGCGGTGCTGGAGCTGGAGAGCCCTTGTGCTTCCCTGACAAACACAAAGAGATGTGCAATACACCAGTGCTCTATTGATTTTCTTTTTTTAATTATTTTTTTTTTTTTTAAATCCAGCCTGGGGAAAGCTGTGTTCCTCCTGAGCTCCAGCAGCTGGGTTTGTCTTCCTGTGCTTGGTTTAAGAGGGAGTAAACTGTCTGAATTGCCCCTTGCCCACGCAGGAGGTGGCACTGTGGGGACACGTCCTGCTGAGGCTGTCAGTGATGTCCCTGCTGCGTGGCTTTGCCAAGGAGCTGGTCCCTGGTGATATGCTGCTTAGCAGCCTCCGAGCCACGAGCAGGAAGAGCAAATCCGTTGCCTAATCCGACAAACATGCCAGGACCACATTAGCTGATGTGAACATTGGCCCCTATTCATGGATTTTTCACAATCTCTGATATTTATGGTGGCCTGGAGCAAATCAATGCCAAGGTTTTTTTTTCCCTTCATCAAACTAAAAGTGTTCTCTGAAACACAACCTTTGTGTGCATCTTCCATCCCAAGTGCCAAAATGGAATCAGATTGTTAAGGGTTGGAAGGCACCTTGAAGCTCATCTTGTTCCACCCTGGGACACCTTCCACTAGCCCAGGTTGCTCCAAGCCATTTCAGCCTGGCTGTGGATACTTCCAGGGATGGGGCAGCCACAGCTTCTCTGGGCAACCTGTGCCAGGGCCTGCCCACCCTAAATTTCCCCTCTTTCAATTTGTACCTATCCCTCTTGTCCTAAAGCAGGAAGTCTCTGTCAGAAACCACAT
Source organism: Margarornis squamiger (assembly GCA_035222235.1). NCBI lineage: Eukaryota > Metazoa > Chordata > Aves > Passeriformes > Furnariidae > Margarornis > Margarornis squamiger. The sequence continues at coordinate 6,324,293 of JAWWTY010000059.1, forward strand.
CACCAGCCACGGCTTTGCTCTCAAGTGTGTTTGATTTCCTCAGCTTTCTCTCTTTTGGAGACTGTTTTGTGAATTCCTTTAATGTCTCAGATCCCAAGGAGCACAGTCTGAGGCTCTTGATCAGCTCCTGGCACAGGGAGAGGTCATGCAGAGATGGTGCCCACGCTGCAGCTCAATGTGAGCACCAGGTGGACAATTCTGTGTGCAATCTGATGCCCCTGAAGCAGCTTTCACAGGATCACAGAATAGCTGGAATTGAAAGGGCCCTCTGGAGAACATCCAGTCCAATCCCCCTGCCAAGGCAGGGTCAGCTGGAGCAGGTGACACAGGAACACATCCAGGTGGGTTTGGAATGTCTCCAGAGAGGGACACTCCACACCCTCCCCGGGCAGCTGTTCCAGGCTCTGCCACCTCCATGCAAAGAAGTTCTGCCCCATGTTGAGGTGGAATTTGTGTTTTAGTTTATGGCCATTGCTCCTTGTCCTGTCACTGGACACCACTGGACAGAGTCTGGCACTGTCCTCTGACATCTGCCTTGGAAATATTTCCCTTGTAGGCTGTACTAAACTATGGTCTAGACTAGGAAATCAGGTGGGATATTAGATGAAGTCTTGAGGGCTTGGTAGAGGCGAGGAAATGTCATGTAAATGTGTTTAGGGCATTACTGAGCTGCTTGTGTTGAAGGCTGAGTGCTCAGGAGGAGTTGGTGTAGCTTGAGGTGGGGAGGCCACCTCAACACCAGACTTTAGAGATGTTTTCTGCTGCCACAGTGGCTTCTCCAAATGGGAGGACACCAAATGGTGTCCCCTGTGACGTGGGCAGAGGTCACCCATCTCCTGGGCTTTCACCCTGGAAGTGAAATCTAAAACTAATCTAAAACTTGGTGGGTGTGTAAGTGCTGTTCTGTGCCAGAGCAGAGAATGTGGATGGAGGTGGAAGGCTGGACTGAGCTTAACAATTGGGAAAAGTCAGGTAAGGGAAAGCAGGACACAAAGTAGGGAGAAGTCTTTGGTGAAGGAGAGAAATGTCAGTACAAAGTGAGAGCTGTAAGTTTGTGATGACTGTTGGGAACAGGGTTCATTAATCCCAAAGCCTCTGTGCCAGAGCTGCCCAGAGGAGGAGCCCAGAAGGAAAGGGCCAAGACTGTTTATTTTTATTCCCAAACCCCTTGGCACGGTGCAGTGTGACACCAACAAATATCCTGGAGAGCTCTGGCCACTCCGTGCCTCCACAGGAAATGCAGCTCAGGGTCTCCATGTGAGGGGGAAATGAGCAGCTTCCAAGGAAAGTGTGGAAGGATGTGGAGAGGAGAACAGGGGCTGGATGCTCTTCTGCACCCCTGGGGCAGAATATCCTTGTCCTGGGCTAGGCTCGAGCAGCCTTGCCCTCCCTGTGCTTCCCGTGGGTCTCACTCTGTGTTCTGAGTGTGTTGTGGTGGGTGGAAATCCGGAATAAACATATTTCTTCAGCTTCCTCGCGTAGTTTGGATTAAACTTCCTAATAAAGCAATTGTTATTTTTCTAACCCGATTCTCCCTGTGTAAATTCTGTTGCTGCTGGGGCTGTACCTCTCACTCTTCCCCTCTCCCAGGATGCTCCATGTGATGGTCATTTGTGCCCCTTTCACCTGGGGGGGCTCTTCCAGCTCCTGCCCCATCGAAGGGCAGGGAGGTTGCTGTGGATCCACACAAGGTGGGTGTGAGGGAGGAAGGGACCTGCCAGGAGGGGCTGTCCCAGGACAGTGGCACAACCCTCCTTGCCTCTCTGGCCCAGGGGCTGAGGCCAGAGCGAGCTCCAAACTTGGGGATGGGGGTGTTGGACCTGGGGTTGGCGTCCAGGACTGGGACAGGGATCCAGGACCAGGGCTGGGGGTGCTGAGCCAGGAGAGAGGGGTCCAGGACTGGGATGGGGGTGCTGGACCTGGGGTTGGTGTCCAGCCTGGGGTTGGGGTCCAGGACTGGGACAGGGGTCCAGGACCAAGGCTGGGGGTGCTGGGCCAGGAGAGAGGGGTCCAGGACTGGGATGGGGGTCCAGGACTGGGGCTGGGGGTGTTTGTCCCATAGCGGGGCTCTGAGCCTGGGTGTAGGGTCTGGTCCTGGGATTGGGGTACAGGACCACGATGGGGGACCTGGAGCAGAGGGTGCTGATCTCGGGGTTGGAGTCCCAGCCAGGGTTTGGTGCTGCTGGTCCTGGGTTTGGGGTCCAGTGCCGGGGTTGGGGTCGCCTGTCCTTGGGTTGGGGTCCAGCCTGGGATTGGGGTCCCCCCATCCCTCCCTCCTTCCCGCCGCTCCCGTGCCCCCTGTCCCATGTCCTGTTCCCGTGTCCCCTATCCCATTCCCGTGTGCCATGTGCTGTGTCCCATATCCTCTATCTCGTGTGCTATGTCCTGTCCCCCCTGTCCCGTGTCCCCATGTCCCAATATCCCCCATGTCCCCTACCTCCCCATCCCCATATCCCCCATGACCCCATGTCCTCTATCCCCCCCATGTCCTCTATCCCCCATCCCCATATCCCCTATCCCATGTCCCCCCTATCCCCCATGTCCCCATATCCCCTATATCCCATATCCCCCATCCCCATATCCCGTCCCCATATTCCATATCCCCTATCCCCCATCTCCCCTATATCCCCTGTCCCATGTCCCCATGTCTCCCCTATTCCCCATGTCCCCCATATTCCATATCCCCTATATCCCCCATCCCATGTCCCCATATCCCCTATCCCCTATATCCCCCATAACCCTATATCCCCCTATCCCTATATCCCATATCCCCATATCCCCTATACCATACCCCCATCCCATATCCCCCATCCCCGTGTCCCCTATCCCATGTCCCCATA
>JAWWTY010000059.1:6327232-6367957 GCA_035222235.1 Margarornis squamiger
TCCTATATCCCCCTTATCCCATACCCCCCATCTCCCCCCCGTGCCGGTTTCCCGGCAGCGCGCGCGGCCCGCCGGAAGTGACGCGATGCGGGCGCGCGCCCCGGGCATGGCGGCGTCGGCGGAGCCGGCCATGAAGCAGTTCGGGGCCGGGGCCGGCCCGGACACCGACCGGGGCCGCTTCCCGCACTGCGTCGTGTGGACCCCCATCCCCGTCCTCACGTGAGCGCCGGGGCCGGGGGGGGCACCGCGGACACCGGGCACGGGTCCCCCCTCCGCGCCCCGGGCCTCCCCTGGCCCACCACGGGCCTCCCCTCGCCCCTCACGGGTCCCCCCTCCGCGCCCCGGGCCTCCCCTCGCCCCTCACGGGTCTCCCCCTCGCTTCTCCCGGGACAATCACGCCCTTCTCCCGCCGCCCTTCGCCCCTCCCGTGTGTCCATTCGCCCTTCTGGACCCCCCTCATCTCTCCCGGGTCCCCCTGCTCGCTCCTCCGGGATCTCCCCATGTCCCCTCCCGGGATCTCCGCTTACCTCTCCTGAGACCTCCCTTACCCCTCCTGAGACCCGTTTACCTCTTCCGAGACCTCCCTTACCCCTCCCGGGATTCCCCCTCGCTCCTCCAGGGTCTCCCCCTTACCCCTCCCGGGTCCCCTCCTCTCGCCCTTCGCGGATCCCCCATGTCCCTTCCCGGGATCCCCCCAGGCCCCTGCCGGATCCCCCCTCCCTTCTCCCGGGTTCATCCATCGCCCTTCCCGGGTTCCCCACTTCGCTTCTGTCGGGACCCCCCTCCTCCTTTCGGACCCTCCCTCATCTCTCCCGAGTCCCCCTCGCTCCTCCCGGGACCCCCCTTACCCCTCCTGGATCCCCCCACGTCCCTTCCCGGGATCCCCCCTTGCCCCTCCCGAGACCCCCTTACCCCTCCCGGATCCCCCCATGTCCCTTCCCGGGATCTCCCCCGGTCCCTCCCGGACTGCCCCTCACTTCTCCCATCGCCCTTCCCGGACTCCCCACTTCGCTTCTCTCGGGATCCCCCTCGCCCTTCCAGACACCCCCTCACCTTTCCCGGGTGCCTCTCTCGCTCCTCCCGGGATCATCCCGGGTCCCCCCCTTACCCTTCCCGGGTCCCCCTCACTTCTCCCGGGTTCCCCCCTTGCTCTTCCCGAGACAATCCCGGGATCATCCCCTGCCCCTCCCGGGGTTCTCGGCAGCCTCCTGCCCCTGTCCCTGGGTAGGGCTCGTCATTGTCCCCTCCCCGCAGCCAGGGCTTGTGTGGGGAAGGCTCTGCGGTGAGCAGGCTTGTCCCTGCAGGACCGCGATCCAGGGGAACGTGGGAAGGCTTTTCTGGAGCAAAAGTTTGGCCGCGGGGATCTGAGACCACCCCATGCCCCGGAGGAGAGTCTCGGGTGCTTTGCTTTTGATGAGTTAGGGCTGGATTTGGCTTCCCAGGCTCTGCAGCCAAGTGTGAGCAGGCTCCAGGGAGAACTTCTGAGTTTTCCTCTGGCCGTGGGAAGGTGGAAAGCTGTGGATGTGGTTGTGGGGGTTGTCTGGGCACACCGAGGCTTGTTTTCCTGCCTTCCTCTTCCCCTGCGGTTCCCATCAGGTGATGTTTACTGAGCCAGAGCTCAAAGTCAGGTAGAAGATGTGGTGTGGTGTGTGCCAGGATCGGGAATGGCTCGGAGCTCTCCTTGCCCAGGAGAAGCTGCAGCTGCCCTCTTGCTCTCTCATTTATCTCTTTCCTTTTTTGATTGCTTAAATGATTCACCTCAGTCTTCTCCTGGAGGATTTTCCAAAGCTTTTTAACCTTCTTAACCCTTGCTGAGGCTTATGGAGGGAGTCGTCCTGCTGCCAGAGCCACTGGGCACCCGTGTTTGTGGGAGCATTCCCTGATGGATTGTGGCATCTGGAGCATGAGCCTGATGAGGAGCAGCTGTGGGGGCTCATCCTGGAGAAAAGAAGCCTCAGAGGGACCTTATCCCTCTACAATTCCCTGACAGAAGGGTGGGGATCAGGCTCTGCTCCCAGGGAACAAGGGACAGGACAAGAGGAAATGTTCTCAAGTGGTGCCAAGGAAGTTTAGGTTGGATATTGGGAGAATTTCTTCAAAAAGGGGATCGAGTATTTTAACAGTGCTGAGAGTTGCAAAGAGGAAGTGTCCATACATGGAAAGGTGACAACGTTGAATCCAGCCACACCTTGAACTTCCAGAGTCCTTTCCTCATGTCACAGCTGTGATCCACTGCCATCCAAAAACCATGTGCTGTTTATATCCCCAGCCCCTCTTGTTAGGGTGTGTAGCTTGTCTTCCCTCATAGCATCCAAATGCCCCAGTCCCACTTTGTTTTAGGATCTCTGGTGGGTTTTTTTAGGTTCTCTGGTGAAGCAATGGCTTGTGAATCTATTGCTGGGATCTCTTTTGGAATATTAGTGCCTGCACTGAGTCCCTCTGGGAGAGAGGAGTGAGAAATCACAGGGAGATCAGCAAACCTGAGGATGCTGGAGAATGTGGGAGAGGATGGAAGGTGGCCTGGAATATTTAATTCTAAGTGATAATGATGGAAGGGGGTTGGGATACAGGTCTGCTGCTCCATGGGGCTGTAAATATCCATGAGGGAGAAGGTCTTTGAAACAATGGGATCATTTAGGGGAGGGAATGCTCTTCCTAGAGCCAGGAACTCTGTTTTCTATCCGGAGAGCTTAAATCCAGGTTGCTGTGGAAAGCTGCAGCACGATGGGAGATGGGCAGGGTGACCTGATTTTCAGTGGAGTGGAAAGTCCGGTTTTTATCCCAAGGCAGTTTCTCCAGGATCTAATCTTTTAACTTGGCTCCACAAATGGGTTTGTCTGGGAGACCAGGGCTCGCCCTTCCTCATCCGGGGTGTGTGTCTGGTGCTCTCCTCTAGACCTGCTGCCAGTGGAATTTTAGATATTCCCTGCATGTTTTTCCTTGTTTTCCTGGTCTTTACCAGCCTTTTGCCTGGCTTTACCTCCCCGTTTTACCCCTCCCAGCCGTGTCTCACAGGTTATCTGTGCCTGCCCACCCCGCTGGCTGCTCCAGTGGTTCCCACTCCAGCCATTCCCACTGCAGCAGTTCCCAGCACTCCGTGTGATCAGGGACAAACATCCCAGCTGATGGATCCCTTCTTGCCTTGGCAGGTGGCTCTTCCCCATCATTGGCCACATGGGGATCTGCACATCCACTGGAGTCATCCGGGACTTCGCGGGGCCATACTTTGTCTCCGTAAGTAGTAGCTGGATCCAGGTGCATGAGGAGAATCCCTGCTGGCTCTGCTCCTGGCCTGCCTCGGAGACTTCTGAGCCTTCCCTGCCTTTTGCAGCTCAAAAGTTGTGCAAAATAACAGCTTTAAGTGTTTTTAAAGGCTGTGGGTTGTTATTGTTGCTCCGTGGGCTGCTCTTGTGGAGCTCGTTTGGGGATGTGGTGGATGATGGCTGGTTTGGTGAGCAGGAGGAAAAAAACCTTGTAGTCCGGGCTCTAAGTTAGGAATTTTGGACCTAAATTCTCTCCCACTAATCTAATTCTGAATAACAGAAGTAACCTGGCTGTCCCTGTTGTGCACTATGTGCCAGTCCTGAAAGCTGCTTGTGGTCCAGTAGGTTTTGGAAGTAAAGCGGGTTTTAATTTGGGATAATTAATACTCTGAATAAACTGGGACATTTGCAACTTTGAGTTAACAAGATACTAACAGTTTAAAATAAAAAAAAGCTGGGGAGGGAACAAGGCACTTATTCCCTGTATTCCCTGTGTCTAGAGTAGAAATATGCTCATGCCCAGATCAGGAATATGAAAACAATGGGAATCTAAACCAGGCACACACAGGATTGGTGTCTGGGGACTGCTGAGGCAGCCTGGCAGTTTTATCACTCAGCCATCGCAGGCTGTGAGACCTTGCAGCACGATCCATGCCATGAATATTGCACAGGGTTATATCCTCCTGAGACAGTTTTCCTTTTTTTTTTTTTCTTTTTTTTGTAGGAAGACAACATGGCATTTGGGAAACCAGTGAAGTAAGTGCTGTTTGTTTTTATTAAACTGACCAACTGACCTGCTGGTGTCCTTTAATTCATGGGGACAGGCGAGCTGTGATATTGCTTTTCCTGGTGTTCAGCTGCCCTAATTCACATTGATGGCCACCGTGTCTCTGCTTTTCAGGAAACCACATTAAATTAAATCTTCTTAGAAGCGTGACAGCAACGTCATGGTATTAATAACCAGAGCTGTGTGGAGCCTTTGTTTAAAAAAAAACCAGAAAAAGAAAAGGCTAAAATGTTTTAAGATGATGTTAACAAGTGCTCTAAGTAAACACTGCCTGGCTGTGTCGTCACTGACATCCTGTTAATGATTTTTGGGGGAGGAGAAGAGGTGCCTGGGGTTTGTGGATCTGCCAGGTCAGGTTTGTGTTCAGAATGGCCAGGAGGTTCTGTATCCTGGGACATGAAACCAGTTCAGGCTTTGCCTGTGCCCCTGAGGCCTTTGATTTCTCTCTCTGAGGGTGCTGAGCAGCTGTTTCTGCTGCCCTCTGCTTGTTTTGAAGGGCTGGGCTCCATGGCTTCCAGAGACAGTGGGTTTCTCCAAGTCCTTTAAGCATGTGGAGGGTCAGGAGTTGGGATGGACAACCCTTGTGTCCAACTCGGGACATTCTGTGATCTCAGAAGAGCATGAAGTGATGAGGGTGCAGCAGCAGAATGGTGCAAAGGGACCTGTTCTCCTCCTTGTAGGTACTGGAAACTGGATCCCAACAAAGTCTATGCCACTGGTCCCAACGCCTGGGACACGGCCGTGCACGACGCCTCGGAGGAGTACAAGCACCGCATGGTACGGCCCAGTCTCTGTGGGGGAAGTATCTCCCCAGAGCTTGGAGAGACACTGGGGAAAGCCCATCCCTGGAGGTGTCCAAGGCCAGGTTGGACAGGGCTTGGAGCAACCTGGGCTAGTGGAAGGTGCCCCTGCCCATGGAGGGCGTGGAATGGGATGATCTTTAAAGTCCCTTCCAATCCAAACCATTCTGGGATTCCATGATTTTGTCTCCCCAGCAGTTTGGAGGGTACACCAAGACTTGGGAGCCTCAGGAGCAGGATTTATAACCCGCTTTTTCTGTTCCAGCACAACCTTTGCTGTGATAACTGCCATTCCCACGTGGCTCTGGCCTTAAACTTGATGAGATACGATAACAGCACCTCCTGGAACATGGTGAAACTCTGCTTCTTCACACTCCTGTATGGGAAATATGTCAGGTGAGCTGAGGGACAGTCTGGATCCAGGTCTTTCAGTCTCCTGAGCCCTTTAAAGCACCCATGTGTCCTGTGGAAAAGGGAAAAACATCCCCCCCCTACCCCAGCCTGTGGGTGTGTTGGTGGTGGGTGGTACCATCACTGCCTGTTCTTAGATTCAGGAGTGTTTGCACTAGATGCTGCTCCCAAAATACTGCTTCTGGCTGCTGATTTGGAGTGCCTGGAATTTGGGAAATGCTAGCTAAAGCAAATCTCACTCTGTGTTGTCTTCTGGCTGGGTTAGGTCAGAACATAAGGTCACAGGATGGCTTGTCTCCAAGGGTTACTGGTTTCTCTTCCCTCTCTTGAATCTTGTTTACATAAAAACTAGTCGGATTTCCAGCAGCTGTGGAGCTTCCAACTGGAGTGGAGAGGGAAACCCCAAGCTTTCCTTTAAGGGAGGGGCTTTGAATCTCCATTTCAGCTCCTTGTGACTGAAGAGGAGATTCTGCAGGGACTGCCTTACATAAAGCTTCACTTCTGCTGGGTCTCCTGTGCTCTGGAAAAGCTTCTTTACCAGCTTTTGGTCAAGTGTAGCTCCTGCTGTCTTGGTTAAATCCACCAGCAGTTGGAATAACAAGGTTTGTGGTAGTGGGGTTTCATTTTTTGTGGTCTCTTGCCACCATTCCAGTCTGTGCAGGTATGAAATGTGTTAGTCTTTGACTTAATTTCAGCCGGAAGGGGACTCCAGCTTTGTTGTTTGTGGTATATTATTGTGGACCTGATTTTTACATTCAGTCTCCAGGATGGGATGTATGGCAGTGCCAGCAATGGATAACAGAGTTAGAAAGGCATCTGTCTCCCTCTGATTTCTCCAGTTATTCTCCCATCCTTTGGTCTCTGCTGGTTTCCCACGTGTAAACCTTCCCTCTCTTTCCCTTCTGCAGCATAGGGGGGTTTGTGAAGACCTGGCTGCCCTTCATCCTCTTCCTGGGGGTGATCGTGACCGTTGTTCTCACCCTCCACCTGCGGTGATGGCAGCTCTGAACCCCCCAATCCCTGAGCACACGAAGGAAGAAACTGTGACTGATCCAGTGGGATGGAGGCCTGGGACTCCGGGAGCCGTTTTCCAGGGAAGGTGGCAACCCCACTCCATTGTAACAGCTCGTCTTTGTTTCCTGGAACTGCCTTCTTTTCCTCCTGTTTTTGTTCTGTCAGTGGTGTCTCCCAGTGTCAGGGGTCTGGAAGCTCCTGCTCTCTCCCTTTCTGCAGCTGGGGAGGTGGGAATGGGATCAGGAAAGGGAAGGGTTGGGCACCTTTGCTCTCAGTGCCAAGAAAAGCCACAAGGCAAACCTTGCCTCCTCCAGGAGCACAAGCAGATCCACCTTGTAAGGTTCTCTCTGATCACCTGCTTTCATCCTCTTGGCAGATCTCACCAGATGCTTCCTCAGATTCCCTGAGTCCCTGGTTAGGAGTTGTTTTCCCTGTTGCACGTCTCTCCAGTAGCACACATTCCAAAGTGGAGGTGTGGGGTTCATCCCAGGGGGATAGGGTGCCCCAGCACTCACTGACTCCCTCCCTGGCAGTGGCAGGAAGGTGTTGAGGTGGGACACTCCTGAGGGACGCTCTGTGGCAGGGCCAACTCCCCTGGTCCTGCTGGTGAGCCTGGAAAGGCAGGAAAGTCGATGGGCTGGCTTAGGAATGGCTCATGGCAGTCTGCACCCCTTCGGGAGCCTGGTGCAGCGTTGGGAATCAGCTGCTCGGTCCCTTTTAGCTTGTGCCAGAGAAAACAGCGCTTCCCTGCTTCTCCCTGTGCTCTGAATAGCTAAATCTGTCCTTGCACTCCTCACAAGCCACTTGTTTTCCTTTGATCCCTGTTCTTTGTGTCTCCCAGGCGGTGGCAGGGACGTGTTTCTGGGGCAGAAGGCTGAGCGTGGGGTTTGAAAGCCTCTGTGAGAGCAGCACCTGAGCTTAAGAGGGACCACCAGAGATGACAAGAGGAGGTGAAGGGACTGGAAGATGCCCATCCTCTGGCTGGGCTTTGCAGCAGCAAACTGGGACACTGGCACTTCCCCCTGGGTGGTGATTAAGGAATGGTTTAGCTCCTCGGTGTGCTTTGGAGAGAGCACACCCAGGGTACAGCTGTGCAGGGCTGGATTTGATGTGAGGAAGGCAGTGTTGGAGGGCTGAGGGCCTGTTTGAGCCCTGGGTGGGGCAGGATGGGCCCTAGGGGGTGAGGTTGTTCCTGAGTGCCAGGCAGGAAGGGAGTTTGGATGTGACCCAGAGCCCCTTCCACGTCCAGGTCAGGCTCTGCCCTGCAGGTGCTGAGTTTAGGGGGCTCTGAGCCAGGTGAGCTTTTAAAACCAAGCCTGGCCAAAAGGTCATGTGCAGTTGAGCAGCTCCCTGCTGACTGCAGAGGGAGGAGAAGAGCTTTTTTCAATCAAAAAACCAGCTTTTTATCCCACTACCTGATGGATTTCAAGCTCAAGGAGTGCTTGTAGCCAGCAGGGAAGCTTTCCTGGACTCCTGCCATCTCTGACTGGGGAGCCCAGTCACTGTCACCCCGCTGGCTCTCAGACCCCCTCCCAATGTGCCTCCGTGTCCTCTCCCACCTCCCCAACTCCTCCAGCCATTTGTGAGGGTTGGAGCCTCTCGGGCTCGTTTCTGTGTTTCCTTTTCCTCAGTCACTTTTAAATCACCCCTTAAGCCTCTCTCTTCTCCCTCATGGTCTCTCCATCACCCTGGCCTTCCTGGGCTGGGTGCTGAGCTTGGTGCCCTTCCCCATCTCCTTGGAGCTCCAACATGCCAGTGTCTGCTCCATGTGGTCCTCTCTCTCCTGTGTGGGGAGCGTGGGATGGAGGGTGCTGGGCCTGGGGCTGCTCAGGAAGCCAAGATCCTGATCAGAGGGAACCTCAGGATGGAAGCACGGTGTGTTCCCAAGCTCCACTGCCTTCCCACCCAGTAGCCACTGGCCAGCGTGCCCAGGGGGATGGGAGAGAGGAATCCTTTCCTTCTGTGTTTCTTTAAGTGTGATTCCTTGGAGTGACCTGCCCTGGGGCTGGAGCTGACCCATCCCACGCAGCAGCAATAACCTCAAGCCCCTTGGGCCCGGCCCAGCCACGTTTTCTCCATGAGCTCTACAACAATTGCCAAAGCTGAGACTTGGGGGTGTCCGGCAGCCCCGCTCCTGGGACTCCCAAAACCCCACTGTGAAATTCCCTCTCGTTTGCTCCTGATGCTTTTTACCAGAGCGGAGTTTGGAATGGCGAGTGCGAGCCCCCGTCCCTCATCCTTTGTTCCCTTCATCTCTGCGGGGCGCTGGATTTCTTTGTAAATATTTAAACTCTGCTTCTGTGGTTTCATAATCCCGATGGCAGGGAAATAAAACTGATTTCTGTGGATGTCTCCAAGTGCTGCATCTCTTCCAGTCGAGGCTCCTTCCTCCTCCCAGCCTGGAGTGGGATTGGGATCCCCCCTGCCCCGCTGACCCCTGGCCCCTCTCCTGCCCACAGTAGCCAGATCCCAAAGGTCCCAAACCTTTTACTTTATGAACTTGCCCATTTTCCTGCTCCAGGGAAAACTCAGCCCTGCTGTTGGGAGGGAGGTTTGGGGCGCCAGAGGATCCCCGTCCCTGCAGTGCAGGAAGGGCTTGTGGGATTTATCACTGGGTCTCAAGGTCCAGGCAGGGGCAGCCAAGTGTTCTGGGGTGGAAGATGCCTTTTCCAAGGTCTTCCTTTAGCTGTGAACAGTTTCCCTTTTGTGTCTCCCATCTTACATTCCTGGAGGCACTGCTTTCCTGGCCCCTTTCCAGTCCTTAGCCCCCCCTGTTCCCTGGGGAGGGGATGCCTGTGCTGGCCCTGGGGCTGCTGGAAGCAGAGTGGGATGGAAGAGCTGGACTCATTTTCCCCTCTCCCAGCAGGATCTGCTGCCTGAACTGGGAGCGAGGGAAGCTGTGCCTGCTGATTGCAGATGCAGCCACCGATTTTCTGTTCCATCTGATATCCAGAGTCTGGAGCTGTGTGTGTGTGGGGAGTAGGTCAGCCTTAAAATTAGGTTGTGTCCGAGGCTGGGGGATTTCACGGTGCATCCATCTTATGGAACACCACCTGGATCCTCCAGCTCAGCCCTCCAGCCAGACCTCAGCTCCTGTGGGATGGCAGCTCCAAGGGGTTTATCCCACACACATCTGTCGCTGGAGGATGAGGTGAGGATGCCAACCCCCCCAGGGCCACAGGTCTCTCCTCACCTCTCAAGGCTGGCAGGATTTTCCTAACCCACTCCTGCTGCCTGGGAGCTGCAGGGAATCTGGCGTGGGATGCGTGGGAGCTGAGGCGCGTGGTTCGGGTCATGGGATGTGGGGATTACAGGGAAGCAGACAGGCTGTGTGTGCTCAGATAGTCCTGCTCAGATGCCCAGGATGCTCCCAGCTCTCTGCCCAGGTTGGTGTGCAAGCCCTGCTCCCCTGATTTTCCTCTCTGAGCCTTCAGCGTGGCCAGCCTGGCCCTGGGAGTGAGGAATGCTGTGCAGCGGAATGTCAGGATCCATCCCGACTGCCACATGGCCTGAACCATCACCCCGGAGTGACCCCACTGCCTCCCACCCCTCTGCCCTGGCCCCGAGTGGCTGAGCGTGACCAACACCCCCTGGCACCGCAGTGGGGAGCAGGGCTTGGGGTCCCTGACCTCTGTCCCCCCAGGGATCCAGGAATGCCACCGCCCTGGAGCCACCTTTGATGCGGGGTCACTTTGCTGCAGCTGCCAGAGGGGAGGGGTCCTGGGGGTCACCCCCTTTTGGGGGGGAGGGTGCATCAAAGGGCTCCCCGAGGAGCAATATCACGTTGCACTTCGGCAGCTGCACACTGGGAGCTTTGGAAGCCACTGGGGGCTGTGGTGCCTCCCAGGCTGTGGATCCCTCCTCATCCTCACCCTGTCATCCATAATGTTTCCCAGGCAGGGGAGGGGAAAGGGATGCAAGGCCCAGCACTGATAGTCGTGGTGTTGGTGGCTTCCCAGACAGGCCTCACATATCATTCCCAGCCAGAGCCACAGCTGGAAACGCCTCAAGGTCCCTGCTGTGTTGAGATTTGAAATTAAAAAATTTGGAGGGCGTGCAAGTGAGGGACCCCCAAGCCTGTGGGAATTGGGATGTGTCACCATGGGAGCTGTGCTTGGGACAGACCATGGGGTCTGTCCTTGTTGAGCTGGGATTGTCCCTGTGGGAGGTGTGGGTCCATCCCTGTGGGAACTGGGGTCTATCCCCGTGGAACTGGAGTCTATACCCATGGAATTGGGGTCTATACCCATGGAATTGGGGTCTATCCTCATGGGAACTGAGGTCCATCCTTGCATGTCCAGGGAGTGCTTGAGTGGCACATCAAAGGCTCTGGGAGGGCAAAGGGCACAAGGAGCCAAGACCCCAGGAGGGGAGTGGGGCCAGGTGACCCCGTTGTTCTGGGGGACACGTGGCAGTGTAAAAGCCCTGGGTGCTGCAGGTGCTGCCCCACTTCCCCCCACCAAAACCCACCAGGGGTCTCTACCATTGCTCCAGCACATGTTCCTGCCTCAGTTTCCTCCCAGGGGAACCAGACTCTCCTGCACCTCCCAGACCTGAGGAACAAGTCCTGGAGGGGGAACAGGGCTGGGAGCAGGATGGGACTTGCTCCTTGTCAGTGCTGGCTCGGGGCTGCCCACACAGGGCAGAAATGAGACAGAACCTGTTTGGTGTATCTGCTGGGACACTCCCAGCACCCAGCACCTGGCACTCAGCACCCAGGAGTGGGGCATGCTGCTCCAGGAGGTGGCAGGAAGGAAAACCATCCCTGAGGACTGGCTCAGCACCTGGATCACCTGGTGCTGATGGCCAGGGTGTTCCCGGGTGTCACCAGGGTGTTCCTGGGTGTCACTGGGCTGATTCAGCCTCAGCTCCCATCACTCGAGGCACCAGCTGTGGCTGAGACCCAGCAAACTCACTACACCTCTAGGTCACCAGGGATAGGGTGGGGACACACACTGCAGGATGTGACCCACTGCTCCCCCATGCCTTGGGCCACGGAGTTTGGCTCTGGCTTAAGGCTGTTCCCAGCTGCTGGATGTGTCCCAGAGAGTGGAACCCATGACTGGGGTGTCAGGTACCATCCATCCATCCATCCATCCATCCATCCATCCATCCATCCATCCATCCACCCATCCTCAGAGATCCAGGAACAGGGGACAGATCCTGCCACATCCTTCTCTATCCCATAAACATTTCTTGCTCTGGATGCTGCAGAGACAAAGGGTCCAGGATGCCCAGAAAGGACCTAGTGCCCACCCTGGGTGACCCAGAGCTGAGCCCCCAGCCCATGAGCACTCCTGTGGGGTCACCATTGTCCCTCTGCAGAGACCTGGCCACGCTCGCTGCATTCCCAGGACACCCATCACAGGCACCTCATCCCTCTGGGACCCCTCCCCACTGGAGCTGAGCTGTGAGAGCCCTGCAAGGGGAGGAAGACGAGGGTGGCCCACAGACACATACAGTGTCACTGCTGAAGCCTCATTTCCTGAGAAACCAGGCTAAAAATAATCCCTTTTTCTTGCGGTTCTGTGCTCGGTGTGGGCTGCCATTTCACCATAAAGCTTGAGGGGGAGCCTGACCCTCCCCCAGCTGGCCTCTCCCCCCCTGGGATCGAGGGAAACTGAGGCACAGATCCTGCTGTGCCAGGGAGGGATGCTCCTGCCCAAGGTTTATCCTGCCTGGCACTGCCAGCCTGATCCTGCGTGGGGCTGAGCACCCAGGATGGTCCTGGGTGGTCAGGACCCCCAGCCATTCAGAGCAAGATGGGATTATTCCTGGCAGGATGGAAGTTGTGGGGCTGGGGGTACCCATGGGATGGGGAATGTGGGGCTGGGGGGAGCCATGGGATAGGGAATATGAGACTGGGGGGGAACCATGGGGTGAGGAGGGGCCGGGGGCTGCCCTGTGGTGTGAGGGGCTGGCACTGTCCCATGGGAAAGGAACCATGGGCTGGGAATGCCTTGTGGGATGAGGGCCAGGGAGCTGGGGACGCCCTGTGGGATGGAGAACCTGCAAAGCCCCAGGGATCGCACATTGCCCCACACTGGGCTTTTGGGGTGGGGGGCTTCAGGCTGCTGCAGGGAGGGCAGATGTGCTGCTCTCCTCATGCCCAGCACAGACCAGCCCCCCAGTTCCCCCCAGTACAGCCCAGCTGCTCTCCCAGGCACCCCATGCCCCCATCCCGCCCCCCCAAACCCCTGGGTGACACCAGGGTAGGAGGGTGTGCGGGGGTGTCTCCCGCCCCAACCCTTTCCCCACACCCTTCACTCCGCGTCTCCACCAGACTTGGGGTTCCCCCCACCCCGGGGGCGCATCCCCGCTGCGCCACCCCTTCCCAGGCGCCTGACGCCTCCCAGTTCAGCCCAGTTCAGCCCAGTTCAGTCCCGTCCGGCGGGTGCTGCTGGCTCCACTCCCTGATTTCCCGGTGCCGCCGGGCGAGGAGGCGCTCGCAGGGCTGAGGTTGAGTCACCTCGCACCCAGCCAGGGGTGGGACCGGGGGGCACCCACGAGGGTCCCCGTGGGGTACCGGCAGCGCGACGAACCACCGAGACCCCACCACCTGTGCAGGTAAGGGCGGCCGTGGGGCCGGACCCACTGCGGGGGGGGCTGCACCGGCACCCCGGGCTGGGGGGTTTGGGGTCTGGCTCCTCTCGCTGCCCCCGGGGGGCTGCAGCACCCCCCGCTCCCTGCTCTGCTGCCCGCTGAACAGGGTGGGCTGGGGGCTCCAGGTCACGCTTTTGTGGGGTGGCTTTTTCTTGTCCCCACGCTGTGGCGGGGTCCTGGGGCTGGCCGGGGTCCGAGCCCACGGTGATGGGGACCCTTGGTGCTGGGAGGAGTGTTGGGGGGGTCGTGGGTGGCGACAGCCCCGGGCTGTGGTGGGGGCGACTGGGATCTGCCAGTCCCTGGGGGGCTCGGGGGGGTCACCCGGAGGGGCAGGGGCTGAGCCTGGGTGCCTTTTGGGGGGGGTGTTTTGGGGAGGGGTGTGTTTGACTCTGTCCGATTACCCCCCTTCCATTCCCACGGGCTGCCTGCCAAAAAGAAAAAAGGGGGATGTGCACCCCCCGGAGTTGTGGCTTACTGGAGAGGTTTAACTGGTTTGACTGGTCTCCCGTGCAGGGTGGGGGGCCGGGTGCCCAGCACCCCTCTGCACGCCGGCGGCCGCGGGACGGGGGGTGCTTATTCACGGCTCGGTTTTGGGGTCCCCACAGGGAACTGGGGACCCACAGCAGCGCCTGGGCCGGACCTAAGTGCATTTTGAGGTGGCAGCTCTGTTCCGGGGTGGGGGACCCCCCCGTGTGCCGGCAGTAAACAGGATACGAGCGGCTGCGGTGGGGAGACAGCGGCAGCATCGCCCCAGCCCCGGTGAGAGCCGGTACGTGGCCCCCGAGACCCCCCAGCCCCGGTGAAAGGCAGTGTGTGGCCCCCAAGACCCCCCAGCCCCAGTGACAGCTGGGATGTGACCCCCCTAGACCACGGTGCTGGGTGCAGGGTGCTGGTGGGTGGCACAAGTTTGCCCTGGAGGGTGGGCAAGTGATGTTGGGGGTCCCCGGTGTGTGATGTGGGGGTCCCTGGTGCTGGGCTGGGGGCTTGTGCCCACTGCCACCAGTGCTCAGGTCCTGGACAGGGGTCCCCAACACTGGGGGATGTCTGAGACACCCCCCGGGGCTGGGACAGGGTCACCAGTGGGGCAGGGACAGGGTGACCCCCAGGGCTGGGATAAAGGCACCCGTGAGGCTGGGACAGGACCCTCTGTGGGGCTGGGGACAGGCTGGGCCGGGGCCACCTGTGTGGTGGGGACAGAGTCGCCTTTGGGGTTGGGTACAGGGCCACTGGTGCAGGTGGGACCCCCCAGCCGTGCCGGGGTGCGGCCGTGGGGGTGCTCAGGTGCCCGTGGGGTGCCCGTGGGGTGTCCGTGGGGTACCAGGGGGTACCCGTGGGGTGGGCTGGGGGAGGCTCTGGGCTGCCCCTGCCCCAGCGCTGCTGCAATTTCCTGCCCGCGGTGACAGCAGGCAGCGCTTCCCCAGCGCAGGGGACAGGAAGGGCAGCGGTGAGGCAACTCCGGGCGTGGGGCAAGACCCCCTTGGGAGGAGCGATGAGCTGGGTACGGTCTCAGCCCTGCTCGGTCTCAGCCCGGTCCGTCTCAGCCCGCTGTGGGGGCAGCCAAGCCCCCTTTTGCCGGCTGTCCGTGTGCCGTGGCACCCGGTGAATGCTATGGGAAAGCGGGCAGGGGCAGAGCCGGCCCTGAACAAACACCCTGGGCAAACACCGGCCGTGGGCAGGATCCCGGCAGTGGGCAGGGCTGGCCCTGGCGAGGAGCCGGCAGCGGCAGGAGCCGCACCGTGTCCCTCAGCCTGCCCTCGGGGCTGCCCGTGCTCTTCCCTCGGCCACCCCGGCATCATCCCCCGCTCCTTGTCCCCGCTGGGGATCGCGGGGGTGTCTTGGGTAGGGGTGTGGGTGCATGCTGAGCTTCCCCCCGCCCTTGTCTTTGCAGTAGGATGAGCAGGGGGCATCATCCCCAGCGGCCCCGAGGTCCCTCTCCAGATGTTGGCATCGCTGGTGCATGCCCGGCACGCTGAGCACCCCCGGCACACTGAGCCCCCCGATCCCCAGCACCCACCTAAGCCAGTGCCCCGGGGTGGCCCCGGGCTGTGCCCCCACCCCACCATGGCACTGGAGGGGGGGGCCGAGGGGCTGCTGGACCTGAGCTTCCTGACGGAGGAGGAGCGATGTGCCATCGCCGAGGTGCTGCGGCGCGACTGGCAGCTCCGCCGGCGGGAGGAGGGGCGCATCAGGTGGGCTGGGGGTCCCCTGCTCAGCGTCACCCTTGGGGACAGCGTGGAACCCCCCCCGAGCAGCCAGGGTGGGGTCTGTCGGCGTTGGGGACAGCTGTTCCTCCCAGCTTCAGACCACCTTGAGGGCAGCATGAATTCCCCAGACGCAGCCACCCTGAGGGCTGTCACACTTGGGGATGGCATGAACCCCCCCACAGCAGCCACCTTGGGGTCAGTCATGCATGGGGACAGCATGCACCCCCCCCAGGAGCAGCCAGTGTGGAGTCTGTCGTGCTTGGGGACAGCATGGATATCCCCAGGGGCAGCCGGCTTGAGGCCCATGAACCTTAGGGACCCCCACAAGGGCAGCCAGCTTGGGGCCCCTCACCCTTGGGGACACCATGGAACCCCCCCAGAGCAGCCACTTCGGGGTCTTTCAGCCTTGGGCACAGGGAAGTCAGGCTGGGGGTCCCTTCTTTCTTTAGGGATGGGGTCACCCACTGAACCCAACCAGAGTTAAGCCCCATGGTGGGTCACACCAGCATCAGGGATCCCAAATCCCATGGGATACAGTGACCGGTGTCCAGTCCCCATTGCGGTGGCTCCATTGGTTGGGAAGGTCCCTGGGGATGGTGGCACAGGTGGGGCTGATGGCAGTACCAGGGTGGGGGTCCCAATGCCACCCTCCCGCCACCAGCAAGCTCCGCAAGTCGGTGTCGGACCCGGCGCGGCTGCGGGTCCTCACCGGGGACTGGTTCTGCGACGCCCGCGCCCAGCGCCACCGGCACCACCTGGGCTCCGACCTCGTCCGAGCCTCCATCCGCCGCAGGAGGCGGCCCCGGGGTAGGTGAGGGACAGGGATGTGCGGGGACACTGGTGTCAGGGCGCAGCCCGCTGAGGTCCCCGATGTCCCCAGGAGCAGGGGACGTGGAGCGTGGCCCCAGCCTGGGTGAGCTGGAGGCCATCAGAGAGCCACTGGTGGAGGAGAAGGAGGATGAGGATGGTGCGGAGGAGACGGATGAGAGGTGAGGGGGGAAGAGGGCGGGCTGTCACCCTGCAGTGACACCAGGGCTGGTGGCATCTCATTGGTACCCACCAGGGGTGGTACAGGGGGGTGGAGGTGGGGAATGAGGTTAGAGCCTGTGGTGAAGGGGATGGTGCAGCCAGAGCTGGTGTCTGTCTGTTCACCCCAGTGTCCACCTGTCCACTATGCCAGTGTCCCCCACCATCCCAGTGTCCCCCACCATCCCAGTGTCCCCCATCATCCCAGTGTCCCCCACCATCCCAGTGTCTCCCACCATCCCAGTGTCCCCCACCATCCCAGTGTCCCCCACCATCCCAGTGTCCCCCACCATTCCAGTATCCCCCACCATCCCAGTGTCCATCTGTCCACCATTCTGGTGTCTGTCCATCCTCTAGACTAAACTAATGGTGGTCTCTTCCCACAGCAGCCCCACAGAGGAGGAGCAGGCGGCCACCGAGCCCCAGGTGGGTCCCTGGCTGGGGTCTGAGCAGGACCTGACCCCCTGGTGATGGGGTGGGTGGGGTGGGTGGGGGTCACCCTGCAGGCTGGAGCACCAGCAGTGTCACCCCAGGGTGTGACTGCCATTACGGCCAGTCTTGTGTGTGATCCCAGATCCCATGGAGCGATGGGAGATGTCCCATGGGATTCCCCTCACCCTGTCCCCAGGGACCCAGAGGGGCTGCACTGAGGGGAGCAGGGGTTTGCTGGGGCCCCTGTTTTCACCCTTTCCCTCGGTGCCACCTCCCAGCCCAGCCCCCCAGCCCTGGAGGAGACCCCCATGTCACAGCCCCCACAACAGGATGACATCCCAGCAAGGGAGCAGGACATCCCAGCCCAGACAGGTAACCGGAATGGGGGGTGGGTGCTGTGGAGATTTGGGGTGTTGGACCCCCCGCACTTCTTCCCAGCATCCTACCTCCCCTGGCTCCCCATCCTGGCCCCTCATCTTCTCCTCTTGCCAAAAAAAGGGAAACCCCCCCTTCTACCCATGCTGGGTTGGTGCCACCCCACACCCTTGCAGGTGACAGGGGAGGTGGGAACCCTTTCGGCTCATCCAGCACAGAGGAGGATGAGGAGGAGCCCGACTCTGCACCCAGCAGTGCTGGGCAGGTGGGATGAGGGGGCTGGATGGGTTGAGGGGGCTGGAGGTGGCTGTATGAGGTTGAGGGGGATGTAGTGGGTTGTATAGGGTTGGAGGGGGCTGTGTGGGGTTTTTTGGGTCTGGAGGGGGCCGTATGGGGTTAGAGGGGGGCTGTCTGACCTGAGCAAAGCCAGGACAGCACAGGCTGTGCCCGAGCACATCATGGTTCTGAGGTGGGTTCTGATCCCTCTTTGTAATTCCAGACAGCAGAGACCCCCCAGACGGATCAGACACCCCCAGACCAGGTGCCCCCACAGAACGGCCACACTCCCCCACGCCTGCTGAGCACCAGCTCCTCCGTGTCCAGCCTCAGCTCCTCCACGGTACGGCACTGTGGGCTGCTAAGGGATGCATGTGTGGGGTCGGGGGGTCACCTCCCCAGCCCCCCTGACCCCGTCCCCCTGCCTTGCAGCTGAGTGGGAGCCTGATGAGCCTGTACAGCGAGGGGGAGCTGGGCAGTGTGGCCGTGAGGGGCTGTGTCCAGTTCTCCCTCCGCTACGACCCGGCCAAGAAGGAGCTGCAGGTGCACGTGGTGCGGTGCCGGGAGCTGGCCGAGGCCAAGAAGCAGCGCTCGGACCCGTGAGTGCCCCAGCCCCCCGTGGCACTGCCCAGGTGGTGCCCACACTGGCACCCACTGCACCCACCCCACGTGTTTTGGCTCCAGGTACATCAAGACGTACCTGCTGCCGGACAAGTCCAACCGCAGCAAGCGCAAGACCGCGGTGAGGAAGAGGAGCTTGGATCCCATCTTCAACGAGACCCTCAAGGTTTCCAGCCCTGCTCTGGGGGGTCCCCGTGGTTCAAGTTGGATGGGTGGGGGTGGATAATCTCACCCTGTGTCTCCTCCCCACCAGTACAAGCTGGAGAAGAGGGACCTGCAGAGCCGGACCCTGAACCTCTCTGTGTGGCACCACGACAGCCTGGGCAGGAACCTCTTCCTGGGGGAGGTGGAGGTTGCACTGGGCGCCTGGGACTGGGCTAACACACGCCCTGAGTGGTTCAGCCTCCAGCCACGGGTGAGCCCCCAGCCCCCCCAGTCTTCTCCTTTCACCCACAGCCCCCCATAAACCCCCCCATCCTCCACAGATGCCCATCCCCTCGGACGGCCTCGCCAGCCGGGGCAACCTCAATTTGGCACTGAAGTTCATCCCCGCCGGCTCAGAAGGTGAGAGGCACCCATGGGCAGCCGGAGGGGGGATCTGGCATGGCAGGGTGCCCCTGACCCCTCTGCCCCACAGGCGGGGGGATGCCACCCACGGGCGAGCTGCACATCTGGGTGAAGGATGCTCAGAGCCTCATCCCCCTGCAGAGTGGCACCGTGGACGCCTTTGTGCAGTGGTAAGGGGGGGTGCTGTCACCCTGGGGGGCACCCTGAGGGGCTGGTGGCAGTGTCCCCTCACCCCCTGTCCCCCCCAGCTACGTGCTGCCCGATGACAGCAAGGCCAGCCGGCAGAAGACGCGGGTGGTGAAGAGGAGCCTGAACCCCCTCTTTAACCACACCATGGTCTACGACGGCTTCCAGGCCAAGGACTTGGCTGAGGCGTGCGCCGAGTTCACCCTCTGGCACCAGGAAGCCTTTTCCAAGCGCCAGATGGGTGGCATCCGGCTCAGCCTGGGCACTGGTGAGGCTGGGGGGGAGCCCCAGCACCTCAGGGTGCCCCCCTGTGCCACGGCTCGGGGGGTGACCGTGGTGGTGTCTCCGCAGGGAGCAGCTACGGGCTGCCCGTGGGCTGGATGGACTCGACAGCCGAGGAGCAGGGGGTGTGGAAGCGGCTGCTGCAGCAGCCCCAGCAGTGGGTGGAAGCTCTGCTGCCCCTGCGGACCAACCTGGTGCCCCGGGCTTAGCCCCCCTGACCCCACAAGGAGCACCTAGTGCCAGCAGGACTGTGGGACCTGGGGGGACAGAGACCTGGAGCATCACTGTGCAGGGCCGGGGTTTGTGCCCTCCCCTTCCAGCAGCAATGAAGTGGCACCAGAGGGCACATCTGGTGGCTGTTTATTGCTGTGGGCACTGCACCCCAATTTCTCCCTCCACTCTGGGGCTGGAGCTGCTGCATCCCACTGCTCCTCGTGTGGGGCTGTCCCCTCCATCACTGTCCTGCCAGCCCTCTGGAGTGGCATCCCTGGACTTCCAGTGGCCTTGTCACCGCCCTGGGGTCTGGGGGGTGACTCCCACACCAGGATGTCCCATTTCTTAGTGGGAGATCCCAAATCAGGCCCTCCAGGAGACCCCACACTAATTCCCTTCTGCTGGTCACTGGGAGGACTGGAGGCACTCCATCTGCCAGCATGGTATGTCCCATCCCCATACTGGTTGCCCTCCCCTGGTCACTGGGAGGACTGGAGTCATTTGGGGCCACCCACCAGCACGACACTGGGGATAGGATGCAGCCACATCCCCAGAGATTTGGTTTGCAACCAAAATCTCCTGGGACAGCACCCGCTGCTGGGGCTCTGGGGGTGACAAGTGATGGGTGACAATGACACAGACACCAGGAATTACAGGAAAATCCTTTATTAGTCTCTATCCCCCCTGTGTCAGCTCAGGTTCTGCCCCACATGGGGCTGGGGGCTCGGCCACCAAAAGGTCCCCCCAGTGCCACCCATGGCCAGGTGTCCTCTGACCCCTGGGGTGCCCCAGGTGCCCTGGGTGCTGGGCAAGCACAGGGTGGGGAGCCCAAGGTGGCATTCAGGCCTGGATGGGCCCTCCCTGCCCACCTGCATCCCGCAGGGAGCAGCCAAAGGGTGCAAAGCCCCGGAGCATCCCCAGCCACCGCACTGGGGACATGGACAGGGATAAGGCCTGGGTGATGTGTCCCACCCTGGTGTCCCCAGCTTTGCATAGTCGTGGTGTTGGGAGGCCCTGTGGCCACAGTGCGGGGACAGTCCAGCTGTGGTCAGGGGTGACACCAGCAGCCTCTTCACCCCGGGGAGGACAAGGACAGTGTCCCCCACCCAGCCTGGGGCACACGGTGGCCTCAGATCCTGGTGCATTGGACAGAGAAGAGCCATGGCAGGAAGGATCCTGGGGGGCTTTACCCTGGGGGGGTTCAACCCCTCGCAGCCCCCCCAAAGAGAGGGGGGTAGGGGGGGTGTCCCAGTGCCCACCCCACTCCACTCATGCTATGGGGAAGGGTTGGACTGCACTGGGAACTCCTGCAGGGGAGGGATGGGGGTCACAAACCCCGGCTGCACAAACCCCCCCGGACACGACACAGACACCACCTCGCAGACTTTAATGGGGGGCAGCCCGAGCTACAAGTGTCACCCCACAGCACACGACACGCACCCCTCTCCCCAAAACAACACACAGAAAGGGGGTGGGGGGAGAGGGAACCCCCCCCCAGACACCCCCAGAGCAACACAGAGGCACAGCAAAAGCACACAGCGAGGCCCTGGCTCCGCTCCTCCGGTGGGCACGGGGGTCTGGGGGGTCGGGGTGGGCAGGGTGGGGGTGGCAGGGCAAGGGGGTGGGTGCTCCAGCCAAAACGCTGAAGGGAAAAGAAAGCCCACCAGGAGAAGAGGGGACCCCCTGCACCCCAGCGAGCCCGGAGGCTGTGGAGAGGCAATGGGGCAGAGAGTGCTGAGAGTGGGGAGGGGGCTGCTGGGTGCTAACTGGGGCCAAACTGGGAGCCCTGCAGCTCCTGTCCTGTCGAGGATGCTCAGGGTGAGGGGGGGCTGCACCCTGCTGTGACGGGGCTGGGGGGGTCGGGGGCACCTCACCCCGGTGGCAGAAGGGGCTGTACATCAGCTGCACCCCCTGAGGGGCTCCGTGCCTGGAAAGGGGTTTAGGGGTGGCACCCCCTTCCCTTCCACCACTAACAACTCATGGGAAAACAGCAAACCAGGTGGGAAACACCCGACATGCAAACCAGGAGGGAGGGTCCACACAACCCCCCCTCTGCCCGGGGAGGTGCGAGGGAAGGGTGAGGCTCTGGGGGTGCAGGGGGGCACCCCCTCCCCATTGCCACCAGCACCCAGAACCTACTGGTTGTCCTCTCTGGCAGCATGGAAGGAAAGAGAGATGGGGCACGGCCCCCCATGTTAGACACGAGTCCCATGGACATGGGAAGAATGTGGACCCCCATTTGGCTCAGCCTCAGAGGGATGGATTTGGGGTACCCCCCACTCCCCACGGGGCTCAGAGCCAGGATCCAGTCAGACAGGGACAGACAGAGGAGGTGGCAGGACAGCCAGACACCACCGAGGGGACAGGCAAGGGGGACAAACCCCTCCATCTCCCAAATTCCCCCCCACACCGGACGAGGATGGACTGGCACAAAGAGCCACGGGAGACAACACAGTGGTGAGACAGGACATGCACTGGTGTGACCCCCATATTTGGCTTCAAGGGTGGGCCTGGCCCTGGTCCCCTCCCTCCATCCCAGATCCCAGGAAGGGCATTGGAGCCTTACAGTGTTTGGTAGGTGCTGTCCTTTGACTTGATGAACTTGATGATGAAGAAGACGACAGCCTGGATGCTCAGCACCAGCACGATGCCACCGATGAAACTGGCTGTGTCAAAGCCAGGTGGGTGAAATTCGGGGCTGCCCGTCAGTGGGGCACTAGTGGTGGTGGTCCCTGAAGGCAGGGGAAAACAGGGGGTTTGAGGGGGTTATAGGTGCTCTTGGCATTCCTGAGTACTGATGATCCTGCCAAGGAGAAGGAATTTGGGGTCCACACAGCCCCCAGCAGCTGCACAGGGAGGGATGGAAGTTCCCAGCTTGGGGCTGGGATGTCCCCACCAACACGTGGATGCTGGGATGGGCTCAGCCCCTTCCCGTGTCAGAGCAGCCAGAGCAGCAGGAAAAGAGCCAGCAGCAAAAAGATCCCAGTGGGATCAATAATTCAGAGGGCTCTGGGCTCTGGTTACCTGCCGTAATTAGTCCAGTGCTCTCCAGTTCCCACTTCCTGGAAGAGGCTCCTTCTCTGCTCCAGCCCCAGCTCCAACCAGGCTGGAGGTGACAATTCCCAGCAGGGATGGCATCAGGGCTGGTTCTTAGGGGGCTGTGGGGTGTCATGACCCCCCCAGGCACATCCAAGCATTGCCCAGGGCAAAGAGAGGGGACAGGGATGGAGCTGTGACCCAGGACAGCAATGACACCTCCTGGGGCACAGTTCACTGATGCAGCCTCAAAGGTTCTCACTCATCCCTCCTGAAGGGATGTGAAATATGGAGTGAAGCACCTTGTTAGGACTGGCCACTGATTCCTGGGGCATCCAGGACTGCCATCCCACCACCTCCCACCCCCCAGGACCCACTCACTTGTGGAGTGTGTCACTGGCTCCTTGCTGTGGGACCGTGGAGGCTCTTCTGTGGGGGACTTCAGAGCTGCAGAAGGCAGGGACAGAGGGAAGGGGGAAGATGGGGTGTCAGAGGACATTGCTGCACAGCCCCCACCCCACGGCCTTGTCCTGGGGGTGGGATTTCTCCCCCATGGCCCCAGCACCCACAGCAGCACCTCTGACCCGAAGGCTGCTGGGTCTGGGGGGTTTTGGGGGTCTGGGGTTACCTCGGCACAGGGTGCTGGTGTTGTAGAGTGCACAGGTCTCCCGTGTGGCTGCCCCTCTCTGCACACAGCTCCCTGCTTCTGTGGGAAGAGGGAGCAGGGGTTTCCCAAGGATCCCAAAACAGCACCCAGTGCAGCTGTTGGTGTTTGGGCCCAGGGCTGCCCTTGGTCCCCGAGGGGTTGGGATGATGAGGACTCATTCCCAGGGGTGGGCATCCATCCATCCATCCATCCATCCATCCATCCATCCATCCATCCAAGGGGCTGTGAGCTGGGGCTCATATCTGCACCCTCCCAGGGAAGAGCCCCAAACAGGGCCATTATAAGCAGCTGGTTTACTCCCATCTCCACTGCCCAGTGCTGCTCCACGTGCACACAACAGAGGGTCCCCAGTGTTATCCCAAATGTGACTGGGAGCAGCACGTGCCAAAATCCTGTCCCCCTGCCCACTGGACTGGCACAGATCCTCCCCCTTCTCCCTGGGATGGGGCAGCTGAGATGGACCATGACCACGGAAAGCAGCTGGGACTGGGCACCCGAGGGTGCTGAATGCCAGCACCATCCTGGCATGACCCCAGACCAGTGATAGGGGCTGGGCAAGGCTGGTGGAAGCCCCTCACTGTCCTCTCCAGCTGAGTCCCTCACCTGGCTCCTCGGGGGTCCCGCAGCCCACCCAGATGCAGCCGGTGGTGTTGTGTGAGTGGGTGACGGCCGTGCATGTCTCACAGGACCTCAGCTCACTGCACTCTCCTGCCAAATCCAGGGAAAAGGGGTGAGGGCAGGGCCAGCATCCGTCCCCCCAGCAGTGGGGTTGGGGCTGGATCTTCAGCTCCATGAAGGAGGAATTCTGATGATGCAGTGGGAGGGATGAAGGCACATCCCACACCATCAAACCCACCAACAGACCCATCCCAGTGAGGTGTTTGTAGCATCACCAGCCCTCTGGAGAGGGGACACCCCACATCCCACAGCTCCCACCACCCACCCGGGACACACAGGGCTCACCCCACCACCCACAGTGCAGGGAAACATCCCCCGGCCCTGGGGCTGGGATTTGGGATCCCGGGATCTTTCGGTGGAGGTTTAAACGCAATGAGGCGGCAGCGCAGCCTGGTCGGGGTTACTTGAGCAGCATCACCCCCCTGCCCCTCCGGACCAACACGCAGGACCCCCCGCTCCCATGGCCCCGGTGAGGGCGGTGAGTCACTCGGGTGTTTGTGGAGCTGCTCTTCCCCCACACACGCTCATCATTAATTTACAGCGATGACTGTCGGCGAGGGAGGCTGCGACTGACGAGCTGTGGCGGGGCCCTGCCCGCTCCTCGCTGCGTCCCACGCCCGCGTTTGCACCACGCCGGGAAAGACCCGGGAGCCATTCCCCACCCTGGATGTGATTCCAGGCTCTCAGAGGGCAAACCCCTCTCCCAGGGCTTGTTCGGAGCTGGTACCCACCTTGGTCGGCTCCCCAGGCAGGACTGACAAAGCACAAGGCATCCCTGCCGGCAGCACTTCCCACCACACCACCTCCCTTTGGGGTGACCAGCCCCAGCCCCCCAGCTTTTAGGGGCCCTAAAAACCATGCCTGGCTGACAGAAAAAGCCCTTTCCTTCCGAGGGGGCAACTGGTGGCATAAGGCAGGACGAGAGGATGCTGCGGCCCCATTGCCATGGCTACGGGGAGGGGGTGGGCACGCCGCTGAGCCCCCCCTTCCAGCATTTAGAGACCTGCCGGGAGCCAATGGGAAAGTAGGACTTTGTTCGCAAGGGTTTCAGGCAGGTTTATAATTTAAGTTATTTTTATCGCGGCAGGCGCAGGAACAGACGTTTGAGCCCGGCGTTGTCAACTCCCGCTCCTGCCGTCAGGTGTGGGGAGGGAAAATGAATAAAGGGGAGCAGCGGGGCCGGCTGAGGGCACCCCCATCCCCATGGGCGCTCTGGGAACACGCGTGGGTCCCGCTGGGATAAGTCAGGGTGGAAACGTCTCCCGGGAGCAGCGCGGGGGATGGGAGAAGGGGAGCAGAAGGAAGCCTGGGGTTTGCATAATTAATGCCCGGAGTTGCAGCACGTCGGAAAGGGGGGCGACGGCTCCGCTCCTCGCTCCCCACGCTCTCAGAGGAGGAGGTCGGACCCCGCAAGTGGCTCATCCCGCAGCCGCCCAGCGCACCCCTCCTGGCCCTGGGGGTCCCAGCCCCCCGGACCAGGGCTGGGAGCCGGAGTCCCGCTCCCCCAAACCAAGGTCGGGCGACGGAGTCTCGTGGGGGGCGAGAGGAACCCCGGGAAAGAAAATACCCCCCCCAAAAAAAAGTTCAGCTGCCCCAAAGCTGCAAACTCCCCTCGACCTCAGCCCCGAGCTGCCCTCCCTGCGCCCCCCGGCCGTACCTGCGCGGGTGGGAGCGGGTCCCTGCGCGCAGAGCAGCGCGCACAGGAGCGCGCAGCGCAGCGCCCCGGCACCCGGCGGGGCCATGGCCCGGCCCGGCTCGGCTCAGCCCGGCTCGGCCCGGTCCCGGCGGGCGGTGTGGCCGCGGCTCTCCCGGGAGAGCGGAGCGGAGCGCCGGGCAGATGCGCGCCCGCGGGAGGCGGCCCCGGCGGCGGGGGAGGGTGGGGGGCGGCCCCGCCTCGTCCCGCCCCGCCCCGCCCCGGCAGGCCCGGCATGGGGAGGGGGGTCTCTCCAGGGGTGCGTCCCCCACCTCCCCGCACGCCCCCACCTCGCTGCTGCGGCCGTGGGAAAGCCGGGGCTGTCCCGGTGCCGAGGGATCCGGGGGGACGGGGGCTGCACCCCCGGCACGGGCTGTGCCGCTGCACGGGCTGTACACACTGTGCATACTGTACACCTGAACACCTGTACACCTGAGCACCTGTACCCATCTGCACACCCGAACACACTGTACACACTGTGCATACTGTACAAACTGCACACCCGAACACCTGCACACATCTGCACACCTGAACACACTGTACACACTGTACATACTGTACACCTGAACACCTGAGTACCTGCACACATCTGCACACCTGAACACACTGTACACACTGTACATACTGTACCTCTGAACACCTGAGCACCTGTACCCATCTGCACACCCGAACACACTGTACACACTGTACATACTGTACACCTGAGCACCTGCACACATCTGCACACCTGAATACACTGTACCGGCTGTACACACTGTACACACTGTATACCTGCACACCTGCACACATCTGCACACCTGAACACACTGTACCCGCTGTACACACTGTATACCTGCACACCTGCACACATCTGCACACATCTGCACACCCGAACACATTGTACACACTGTACACCTGAGTACCTGCACACATCTGCACACCTGTGCACACTGTACACACTGTACATACTGTACACCTGTACACATCTGCAGACCTGAACACCTGTACACAATATACACCTGAACACCTGTACTCACTGCACACACTGTACATTCTGCACACAGCTGCCCTCACTGTACACTCACTGCCTACCTGAACACCCTGCACACCTGAACACTCTGCACACCTGAACACACTGTATGCACTGTAGACAGCTGTACACACTGTAGACCTGCACACACCTGCACACCCTGTACAACCTGCACATTCTGGACACACCTGCACTCACTGCACACACTGTGCACTCAGTGTACACACGGTACACACCGCACACCTGTACCTCTGCACACACAGCACACCCTGCACACCTGTACACCCTGCACACCTGTACACCCTGTACACCTGCACACCCTGTACAACCGGCGCATCCTGGACACACCTGCATGCACAGCACACCCCGCACACCTGTACACCCCGCACACCCCGCACACCTGCACATCCCTCACACCCCGCACACCCCGCACGCACACAGCCCTCTGCACACCCCGCACACACCACCGCTGGCCCCGCACACCCTCCCCGACCCTGCCCCGTCCTCGGGGGCACCGCGACCCTCCCCGGGGGCTGCTGCGGGTCCCCCCGGGGGCCCGTCCTGTCGTTCAGCACCGCGAACAGCTCCGGCCGGGCCGGGCCGAACCGGGCCGAGCCCCCGCTCCCCGTCCGCGCTCCGAGGGGGCGGGCGGGGGCTCCCGACCCCCGCGGGTCCCGGCAGTCCCAGGTACCCCCAGACCCCCCCCCCTCTCCCCAGCGGGAACAGATCTCCGGGGAAACTCGCCCGGGCTTCGAGGAACCGGCGCGGGGGAAGAGTCCAGAGGGTCACACTGCTTCTCTCTCCTCCTCCTCCTCCTCCTCCTCCCCGCGGGGAGGGCTCCCCTCCATCCGCCCTTCCCGCAGCCCCTCCCGGCCGGTCCTTCCCGCTTCTCCCGGCCATGAATTATTCATCCCCGGCGTGGGAAAGCCTGGCCGAGGGGACCCTCCGGGGGAGCGGCGGGGGCTGCGCACCCCGGGCTGTGCGAGGGCAGGGGAGGACTCATCCTCACCCCCTCCTCCCTCCCGGCAGCGACCGCCCCCACTCCAGAGAGGAGCCCCCCAAAACCTCTGCATTGCGGGGCGGGGTGGGCGAGCCAGCACCCCCCCTTTCTGCACCAAGGGGGCTTAAAGCGGGGAGGGGGAGGGTCCCGTGGGTGGCGTGGGGTTAAGAGGGGTGGGTGGGATGGGATGAATCGGGATGGGCCAGGACGTGGGGAGGGGAGTGGAGGGGAGGGGAATGAAGGGGCGGGGAAGGGGCGGGGGAGGGGGGCTGTTTTTTATGAATGAGCTGCGATTACTATGCGGCGCGCGCGCGCCCGCGCTGCCTGCGCGCGCTCGGATTGGCTCTGCGGCGCCCTTGACGTCACCGCGGGGCGAGCTGGGGGAGGGGGGTGTAGGGGGGGGGGCCGGTGAGTCACCCCCCCAAAAACATCCCCCCCCCCAAAAAACACCCCCTCCCCGGCGGGGCTCGGTCACTATAACTCGGCGGAGCCCATGGCAGCCGGCCCCCAGCCGGGCAGCACAGCACAGCATCCCGGCAGGTGAGTGAGTGCCTGGCACCGCGGGGAGGGGGGCACCGCCAAGGAGAGGGAGGCGAAGGGAGACCCCCAAAACCCCGTCCAGGGGCTGTGCTGCCTGCCCAGGCAGAGGTAGAGCCCCAACTCCCCCCACGAAGGTAAGTGGGGATGCCCTGGTTGGGGGGTGCATGGTGGAGGTGGGGGGGGTGTCTCTCCCCGCTGGGGTGCCGGTCCGGGGGGGAAGAAGGGTCACCCCCTTCACCTGCTGCTTGAGATCCCCTCAGTTTGGTCCCGAAGTCTTTGCTGGGGAGGGGTTCCCAGTGCCAGTCCCGCTCCCCCTGGATTTATCCACCAAAATCATGCAGTGCCCAACCCCCAGCAGCTAAGGCAGGCAAGAGCAGGGGTGTCGGGTGTGCGTCCCCCCACCCTTTATTCACCTATTTATTTAAAACCAAACCATCTCATCCCGAAAAATCCCCTTGGAGCAAACAGTGAGCACCCCCTCAACACACACAGCTCTGTCCCCCCTCCCTCCCGCAGACAACTTTTGGGGGAAAGCAGGACTGTCCCCAGCTGGGTGGCACAGGGAGAGCTCCCGAGTTGCTGAGGGGGCTGCTTTTGCTTTCGGCTGCAGCAGGTCACCCTCTGGCACCATGATGGAGAAAGGGCCCCCCAACTCCAGCGAAGGCCAGCAGGGCTGGTTCTCAGCCAGGAATGGCAGCGGCAGCTCCTTGGACCTGGAGTCTGTGGTGCGACCCCTCGCCTTGAACCCATGGGATGTTGCACTCTGTGTTTCTGGGACCATCATCTCCTGCGAGAACGCCATCGTGGTGGTGGTCATCTTCTACACCCCGGCCTTCCGGGCCCCCATGTTCCTCCTCATCGGCAGCTTGGCCACCGCCGACCTCCTGGCAGGTTTGGGGTTGATCCTGCATTTTGCCTTCGTCTACTTCGCCCCGTCGGAGGCGGTCAGCCTGCTCACGGTGGGGCTGCTGGTCACCTCCTTCACGGCCAGCGTCTGCAGCCTGCTGACCATCACCATCGACCGCTACCTGTCCCTCTACAACGCCCTGACCTACTACTCGGAGAGGACGGTCACCAGGACTTACATCATGCTGATCCTCACCTGGGGAGCCTCCATCTGCTACGGGCTCCTGCCCGTCATGGGCTGGAACTGCCTGAAGGAGCCGCCCGCCTGCAGTGTCGTCAGGCCGCTGACGAAGAACCACCTCATCATCCTCTCCGTCTCCTTCTTCATGGTGTTCGCGGTGATGCTCCAGCTGTACGTGCAGATCTGCAAGATCGTGTGCCGGCACGCCCACCAGATCGCCGTCCAGAGACACTTCCTGGCCAGCTCCCACTACGTCACCACGAGGAAAGGCATCGCCACCCTGGCCGTCATCCTGGGCACCTTCGCGTCCTGCTGGCTGCCCTTTGCTGTCTACTGCCTGCTGGGGGATTACACCTACCCGGCCCTCTACACCTACGCCACCCTCCTGCCTGCCACCTACAACTCCATGATCAACCCCGTCATTTATGCCTTCAGGAACCAGGAGATCCAGAAAGTGCTGTGGGCCGTGTGCTGTGGGTGCTTCTCCTCCACGCTGCCTTTCCGCTCCCGTTCCCCCAGTGACGTCTGATGTGCCCCCCCCTCACCACCACCACCACCACCACCACCACCACCATCACCACCACCACCACCACCACCACCATCACCTCTGCACCTTCCACTTACCAACTGCAGTCAGGGGATTTGCTTTTATTCCCCCTTTTCGTTTCCCAGAGGCAACATCACAGGAGCTCCTGGAATCAAGCAGCTCTTGCCAGCCTCATCCTTTTGGGCACAACCCCTTCTTCGCCTCTATTTTTCCACTTTTTGAATGTACAGGAGAGAAAAGCATATTTTTTATCCATAATTGCAATCTATATTTATGCGTGTGAGAGAGAGAGAGAGGGGGGAGATCCTCATATTTTCTTTAAATCTATTTATGATGCTTTATTTTTTTAAGGGGGGGCCACACCAGGAATGCTCGCCCCCCTCTTGCTTTTTTTACAACCTCGTTATTTACCTCAGATAGTTAAAATCTATTTTATACGTTTGGGGAAGGGAGGGAGAGACTCGTTGATGGAGGAGGAGGGACTCACCCCCCTCCCCCTTCTCCCAGCTGTCCATCCATTTATTTATTTATTGTTTTTTAATTATTATTTAATATGATTTCAGTGCCTCCCTCCCACCAGCGCTGGGCCCTGCTGCCCTCTAGTGCTCGCTGCCTTTGGGAGGAGGGGGCTCCCGGAGGCTCTGCACCCCCAAACCCAGCAGTTTTGGGGTCCCCTGGGTGCTGGGTGCCCCTCATGGTACCCAGGGCTCCCCCTACCAAAGCCTTTCTTTGCACTGGGGCTGGATTTGCACATTTCAGAGGGGAGGGAGATGGATGTGAAGAGGCCCCTTGTGATGTGGCCCCTCTGGATGGGGATCCCAATGGATGGGGTCCCTCTGGATGGGGATCCCTTGGGATGGGGACCCCTCGGGGTGGGGACCTCTCGGGAGTGGGGTCAGGGAGGGGGGGCTGCTTCTTGTTTACAACTGTGGGAGGGGAATAAATTAATTTGTGATATGAGGTGTGGCTGTTTGGTGCTGGGGAGGGGTGGGATGGCGTTTCCCGAGGAGGGAGAGCAGGTTGGGGTCCCCGAGTCCCACCAGGGCCGTCTCCCTGCTCTGTTTCCCTGCTCCCGGGTAAGAGATGCCAAATGACAGCGCTGCCCCCACCCATCACATCCTGTTAGCAGGAGCCGGCCCGGGGGCGCAGGGGAGCAGAGAACCATGACCATCCTCATCCTCACAGTGCCCAGCAGGCAGAGGGGCTGCATCCAGCTCTCCCGGTGACATCTGATGTGTCCCCCCCTCCAGGGATGGCAAGGACTCATTTCCAGGGATGTGTGTCCATCTGAGAGCCCCTCCATCCAGCAGGATGATATCGCTGCCTCCCATCACTGCACTCCAACCTTTCTCCTGGCAAGGGGATCACAGGTGGGCTCTGCAGTTCCCATGCTCCAAGAGCCACTGCTCACAGAGGACGTGGGACACCCACCATCGCAGGGAAGGCAGGGTTAACGATGGCAAAGCTAATTAGGACAGCTCAGCCCCTCTGGTGGCAGGACTCTGCACCCCCAGAGCCCCCCGTGCCCCTGCCCACCCCGGCCAGGGACCAGCAGGTTTCTCACAGGCATTTTGTGCATCTGCAGACATGCTGGGATGTGGCAGAGCCCAGGGCTGAGGAGCAGCCAGAGCCCAGCTGGTGCCGTGGGATGAGTGTTGGCTCTCCCTGAGGCTTCACTTCACCTTGAGCTCAGGGACCTGGTGGCAGCCCTGAGGGTTGGTGCTGTTTATTGCAAAGGAAATAAAGATTTCCTTTGGCTCAGTGCTGGAAAGGCGTTGTGGCAGCAAGTGATGAGGGGAGATGGGGTTGGAGAGAGGCTGAGGGATCCACAAACTGTCTCCTGCTCTCCCAGGGCTGGGCTCAGTACGGGGGCTGGGGAATTTGGGGCTCTCTGTTGTCCCCAGGGGTAGGAGACGCTCATTGTGCCCCAGAGCACTCCATCCCTCAGCCAGGGGATAATTCCTGAGCTCACCTCCCCCAGCAGGGAAAAATCCCATAATTCCCAGCCCTGCTGTATTCGGGAGCAGCTTATACCTGGTGGTTCTTATGTCAACATCACATGGCAGCTGAAACAGCTCCTCTCTCCCTCGTGCCTCCCCTGCTGATGTCTTCAGAGGGAGCTTCTCCACACAGTGTAAGCCCATCAGGTCCCTCCCACTCCCTGGGGTCCCTGTCACCTTCCCTGGGGACAGGGTGACACACCAGGGTGCGCAGGGCACAAAGACAGCACATTCAGGTCTGCTGGGACCCCCCTCCGACTCCCACCCACCACAGCCTCTGGTCGGGGTGGGCAAAGGGCTGCAGCTCCCCCTTCCCGGATCCTGGCAGGGCTGTGCTGGAGCTGATGGGCTTCCCAGATTGATAGGGGAGGTTGGGATTTCCCAGGACTCGGGAGATGGAGTGACCCATAGTGACAATGTGGCATCAAAATCCACCACAACCCGGGTTAAGGGGTTCTCCCCATGGGCAGCAATTTGGGAGCTGTTGGAGCTGGAGCCCTTGAGCCCTTGTCCCACCCCTGAGAAGGTCACCCTCACAGCCCCATCCCCTGCTGCCACCAGCCACCACAGTGGGGCCATTGCCCATCACGTGGCTGCGCCGTGTGCCCCTTCCCCAGGTGGGAAATCCACCCTTTGCCTCCTACCTCTGTGCAATTCCCTGCTGCCAGGATGGATGAGGGAAGCTGAGGCTGGAGGAGCCACGACCCCGACCCTGCTGTTGTTGGTCCTTCTCCCAGCACTCCAGCGAGGCAGGAGACATTCCCAGCTGCTCCAGGCCTTTGGGGGACGATGGAGCAGGCGGCACCGAGTGGGGAGATACAGCCTTGCAGCAGCCTGGCCCAGCCTGCTCCCTTTTTTGGTGGAGAAAGATGCAGAAAGTGGAGCTATAAAAAAGAGTCAAATCCATCCAAGAAGGCTGAGCAGCCACCCCCACGCTGGGGATGAGCAGGAGGGGCCTGGGGGCGACCAACAGCCCAACTTTGGGGTTAAAATACGAGCTGAGAGATGTGGGCATGGCGTCCCTCCAGCTGTGCTTGCACATCTGGCAGGGCCAGCCCTCCCCAGGCTCCCAGCAGATGCCGTAAGCACAGGCAGCTCTTGCCTCCAAGCCCTGCCCGTGCTGCAGTGCAGGCAGGGGGTTTGGGGGGGGGATTTGTTTGCCTTCTCCAGTGTGGGCAGCTCTGGTCCTGTTGGCAGCAGAGGGACTCAGATCTGGCTCCAAGGACCCACCCTTGGCCACCTTGCAGGTGAGAGTGCTGGCAGCACCCACAGCAAAGCCAGGGCTGGTCCCAAACCACCCACTACGGAGCCTCTGCTCCAGCCCTGGTGCCAAAACCACTGGGGTTTCACCCAATGGGAGGAGGTTGCTGTTACCCCAAAACCTCTCCCTGGCACCCTGAACCCCAAGTGCCCTCCCTGGGGCAGAGTCAAGCTCTGCCTTCACCCATACTCCATCCCAGGGATGGGTGTCTGCTCCCAGTGCCTTACTGGGACACCCATGACTGGATCACAGTCCCCAGTACCCTCCCTGCACCACCCTAGGACTGCCAGGCCATGGGGAGGGCTGGCAGCTCCCGTTAGGGGCCTGGGTTACATTTAAATCAGAAACCTCAGCCCTGGCTTGGGGGATTTTGTTTCCTTGGAAGCAGGAGCAGGCAGGAAATGAAGAAAACACGGCCCCGCTGTAAGCGTTTTACCAAATGCCGGAGGCAGCAGGAGGCATTTCCCGGCATGGCTCAGCCTCGGAGCATCATCCTGGGCCACCACCACAACCATGGCATCGGGTGGTGCTTCCCAGGGAGGAAAGTCTGCCTGAAAAGGCCGTGCTGGGTGGGACACAGCGAAGTGCAGGGTGGAGAGTGGGTCAGCAGCCTCCCATTTTGATCCTGCCACAGCATCTGCTGTGCAAGCGGCTTCGTGCCACGAGCTCTGGATGGGGTGCAGGGACCTGGGTCCTGCAGGACCCTCTGCTGGCCATGGGAAGCTCCCAGCGGAGCAGGCTCTCATGCTGGCTGAGGGCTGGGGCTTTGTCTGACTGGATGGGGAGGACAGTTCATCCCTGGCCACGTCCCCAGCTCCGTGCCGGCTGCCTCGAGCCCTCGCCATGCCGGCGCTGGCCTTTGCGGAGCGGCTGAGCCCGGTGCAGAGCTGCTGCCCTGCCAGACTGCAGAAACTTGAGCTCCAAATAACATAATTCCTCTGGCACCCCGTGGTTATTTGTGAGCTGCTGTGAGCAGATGGAAGAGTTACAGATAAAGCCATCCGCAGCACGGGAGCCGATTGCCTTCCCCACACAACCGCGTAGGCAACGGCAAAGGCAGGGAGGAGGAGAGAAAAAAAAACCCACCAGGCAGCAAGAGAGCGAGAGAGAAGGAGTCAGCCATTTCTGAGGGGCTGAGCTGCCATCTCAGCACACCTACGTGCGAGGAATGGGGACTCTCTGCTGGCAACAGGCCCTTCCCGGGATGCTGGAAGAGGGGAGTGCTCTCCCACCGCCCATGGATGCTTGGCCAGGGACAGCAGTGCGAGTCGGGGGTGACATTGGCACGGCGGAGCGCTGCCACACACTGGGAGAGCAGGCTGTTAACGCTGATCTGAGCTGGCAGCGCCTGCACTCGCTTCGGTCCCAGAGGGGGAATTAAGGGAGAGAAGCTGACGTCAGTGGTGGAAAGGACACGCAGCCCACTCGTCCAAGGCAGCCGGCAGCATCTTCTGGGTGTTGCTAACACCACCTTGAAGGAGAAAATTAAATAGGTCTTTGGAGATGGGGGCTCCTGTGAAGCTGCAGCCCGGCCAGCTGTGATCCGGTGCAGAGTGGTGTGGAAGAGACAGACAAGCAAGGAGAGAGATCAAAGGCCAGGGCCAAGGTTGGTGTGCCAAGGCACTGGAGCTGTGGCGACACTCCTGCAGCCGTGGCAGGAAACTGCAGCTCACTGGGAGGGCTGAGGCTCCGAGGGCACCAGCACACAATTCCCAACAACTCCCATCACTGCTGGGCTTCTCCCTGCACCAGGAGAGTGGAAGCGTAGGGCCCTGTGGGTTACCCAGGAAGGCAGATCTGGGACTGAGATTTCCCCGTGTTTTAGGGGGTTAAACCAGCACAACACTCACCAACACCCCCTCAAACTCCAAGGATGACTTCCAAGGGCTGCCGCCCCAAAAGCACAGGGCCACGTGCTATTGTGCACCCCCAAAAAAGCAGAGGCGCTGCCTAGCCACAGCCACACCCAGCCAGGGAGCCAGGAGCACCGGCTGCTCCTCCAGCCAGAGCCAAGAGCCAGGACACACAGCTCCAGGGAGCGTGGAAGCCCCAGAGCTCCCTCCTTCCCCTGCCCTCCGTGCCCCAGCACGACTAAAGGCCTTGCTTGTTCAGGAGCTGGCAAGGCCAATTAATCTAATGAGGTTTTGCAGCCAGGGACTATTGTCAGCCAAGAAAGGCACAGCACTGCAGAGCGAGGCACCGGTGTCTCCGAAAGCCAAGGGAATTTGGCAGAGCAAAGCCCGCGGTAAAAGCAGGGACGAGGAGCAGCAGGGACGGAGCCTTTTGTTGCTCTTCGGTGGCCGGGAAGAAAACGGGAGCCACACGGAGCGAGGCCAGACGAGGCACCTGAGCTCGGGGCCAGGAGCCACCGCTGCCAGGCAGATTAACTGCACGAGGGACCTTGAGCTGTGAAATGGAGGCAAAAAGCCTCCGCAGCCCCCTCCCAGCCCAGCTGCAGCGATTCTGCTCTGCAAGATGGAGCCTGGGCTCATTTCCTATGGCAGGGAGCACTGTCAGGAGGCTCCTGGTGGATGGGGCTTCCTTGGTGCTGCCACTCCCAAACTCCCAGCATGGATAACCCCCAGCCCAGCTCAGCACAGGGAAGAGGGGTCTGTGCTGATGGTGTTGGTGCAGACAGCTTGGGATGTGCTGGGTTTCCTCGGCCTCCACCTGGGTGGGACACAGCTGGCACCTCCATGTGCTTCCCAAGGGACACCCTGGCAGCCCCGGGAGTCACACTAAGGACACAAGGGCAGGCACGAGGGGCTCGTGGCCCAGCACCTCCCTGTGATCTGGGGAAAGAGACAGGTTGCCCAGAGAAGCTGTGGCTGCCCCATCCCTCAAGTGTCCAAGGCCAGGTTGGACAGGGTTTGGAGCAACCTGGGATAGCGGAAGGTGTCCCTGTCCATGGAATGAGATGAACTTTAAGGCCCCTTCCAGCCCAAAGCATTCCATGACTCCAAGCCACTGCAGCCACTGCAGCCCCTGTGCCCAGGCCCAGGCTCACCCACCTTCCCAGTAACACACACAAGCACCAACTGGATAGAAAGGTTTTATCAAGTTTTAAAAAAGGATCAAAAAAATTATTACTTTTTTTTTTTATACACGTACATTACAAAATATTTGCAGTTGGGATCTTCATCCAGGGGTTACTGAGCTGATTATTAAAAACAACAAAACAAAGCAGCAGGAAAGCCTGGCTTATACAGCAACCGACAGGGAAAAGCACAGACAGACATTACATGGGAATACAGAAGGCAGGGAGTCTGCACTGGGATGTGCTGGGATGAGCAGGTATGGACCTGGAGCAGGTTCCAAGCCCCCACCACTCACTGCCTCCCTGCAGACTCCAACCATCAGTGTTTATTTTGCAGGGGTGAAAACCAAACCAAATAAATCTACAGTATTTTTCTCACAAGGTTCTTTTTTTTTTTCTTTTTTCTTCTTTCTAAGCAGAGTTTCACTGCTGAAACTCCTTTGGTCTGAAGTGAGGAACCCCCTGCACCCTGAGAGCAACCGTCAAATGTCACCCTTCTGACCCCCAGCCTGGCTGGGTCCATGGAGGGCACTCCCCCTCCCTCCTCTCCCACCTTATCTTCTGCTCAGCAATAAACCCCTAAGATACAAGTGGAATAATTACTCTTATAAATATATTTATATCATGTAGGAAAATAAGGCACTTCAGGAGGGGTTACAGCTCGTCTAATTCTATGACATTCTAATCAGGAAGAAAAATGGGTTAGTTTCTGAAATGAATTAAAATGAATGTTAATACAGTAATAAAAACATCGGATCCACTTCCCACTTCAAGGCTTTGTTTAAAAAGGAAGAGAAGAAACCACCCCCTCCCCGAAATCCAACAGCAATGAAACCTGACCCTGGGCAGCTGCATCTGCCCTGCCAGGCAGCTCCCCTCCAGAGCCCCTCCAGGGCAGGGACTTCCAAAAGAAACACGTTAAATAAGTTCATGGACTGACAAAAAATTATATATATGTATATATATATACCCCAATCTATCCTTTCCCTGAAACACCACTCTGCACGATTCCTCAGCCATCTGGGAGCTCCGGGAGCTCCTTCCCTGGATCTGGTCTGGTGCTCTGGGTCTGATAAGGAGAGGAGAAGCAGTGAAGGTCACCGACTGCGGTGGAGGCTCCGGGCTGAGCCCGGGGAGCCGGGATGAGGCTTTCCCAGCAAGTGGGAAGGGGGGCGGCGGGGGAGAGGCTGCCGGGAGCAGCAGCCAAGCACTGCGGGCGAGGACACCGGGAGAATGTTTAACCAGGGGAGGGAAGGCGCTGGTGACCTGCCCCAACTTGCACACCCGGAGCAAGCGGCTCCCGGGATGGGCGAAATGGCTGCTCTGGCTCTGTCGGGATGAAATGGAAAGCAAGGGGATCCTCGTGGGGAGGACGAGCTCGTGCTCTGGGCTTTGTGAGATGGCTGAGGTTCGCCCCAGCCCTGCTTGGGAAGAGGGGGGAAGGAATAAGTGAACACGACATGCCAACAGCGATGGCAGGGGAGCCCAGCGCCCTCGGCCCTGCAGTTACAGCACAGCTGCTCCGTCTTGCAAAGGTTGTTTTTGGCACCTCTCTTCCTCCCCTACTGCTTTAAAAAATATTGAGCTTACTTGGTGGCCCAGCACTCTGCGATTTTGCAATGGTACTCAGAGATGGTCCCTTTACAGCAGCTGTTTCTCAGGGATCCCCACACGGGCTCATTCTGCTTGGCAATCAGAGATTTTTTTTAAAAAAGCAGGGATCAAAGGAGATTCTTTATAAAAAAGTCCAACCAACCTTCCCTACCAGTCCACCACCCTGATCCTGCAGCTTTGATTTACACCCTGGGATGGGATTTGGGAGCAGAGGGTGGCTGCAGCAGGCTTGCAGGGACAAGGCAGCGTCCCTCCCGCTGCCAGGAGGGCCGGAGGAGCCGCCTCCACCCGGGGCTGAGCCCTGTCGCCCACACAGCAACATCCTTGTGCAACAGGCAGAGGGTGGGGGGACCCCGAGGCACGGCCCTGCCTGACAGACCATCCATCCAGGGCATGGGGATATGGCACTTTTCCCTATTTCAGGAGACAGGAAGACTCGCTCCCCCTTCCCAGCAGGGGCCAAGTCTAGTTAAGGCAATTTAAAATTAACCCAGGTTTGGCATTTGCGAGCTCCTCCTTCCCTGTGTGATGCTGCTGTCAGCCTGGCTTAGCTCAGGGGTCTGTTTTTCCCGGGAACCTGTCTCCGGGAGCAGCCAGAGGAGGATGCTCCCAGAAAGAGCAGCAGAACAAGAGGCAGAGACTCTCTCAGCCCCTCACCCAGCTTGCAGCAATCATCCCTTTGCATTTCCAAGTCTCTCCACTGCACCATGGCTCACCGGCACTCCAGGGGTTTGTTCCCTCTTCCAGAACCTGGAACTAGTGCTGCTCAGATGTTCCCAGCCCATCGGGATGCCTTGCTGCCTACGCCCTCTGCATCCTGCCTGGCAGCTGAGCTGCAGACAAAACCTGGTGGTGCAGCAATCCAGGGAATCTTGGGGGGTCTCACTGGATCCCAGCTCAACCTGCACCCCGAATCCCACCCTCCAGGCCATTGTCTTCTCTGGCCAAGATTAAAATGCACAGGCACACACACAAGGAATCAGTAAGAACTCGATGGCACAGGCTGAAGCCATCAATCAAATCCCAAGCGAGCTGGAAGCCTCAGGCAGGGCCCGGTGTTCCAGGTATCAGCAACATCATTAAAGGAGGAGAACCAGGGAAGAGAGAACAGGCACAGGCTGGTGAAATACTTTAGGAAAGGCAAAAAGGTGGGAGAGCTGGTCTTAGTGGGACACACACCCCACAACAGCTGGACCCATAACCTCCAAAAGGCTTTGGAATTGCTTTTTGCATGACCCTGACCGAGTCATGTCCAAATTAAAATACACATCGAGGGTATTTGGGTTAGATTTCTAAGATATGCTCATATTCTATGTAAGGTAACATAAAACAGCAATAAAACCGAGGTCAGCTAGTTCAAATTCCCCATTTTCCCCTGCCAGTACTGGATCTGTAGTGAGCAGCCTGGGAATTAATTCACAGGGTTAGTGAGGAGAAGAAACATTCTCTTAAAATTAACTAATGAATTATAGTAGCAAAATTAGGGTAGGTTAGGTCTGATGTAACTGATGGGCAACTCAGTCCACACACACACACGATGTTTTTAGGCACGCAAACTCCCCTCCCTAAGTGGAAGGGAGAAGAAGCAAAGGTAATACCAGCATTTAAGTCCCTGTGTTAGAAGTATGGTCATTCTACTAAAAAAAAGCACCTCTCAAACTGCTCTGGCCAGGCCAAAGACCACCACAGTGCCTGGTGTTCAGAGAACCCCTCCCCACCCCATCTCCCTGCTCTAGGCACTGGATTTGGAATTTTTATACACAATCTCAGCATGAATTGGAGAAATCAGCCTGGTGGGGTCTGGTCCCCACTCAGAGCTGACCACAGATGTGTCTCAGTGGGGCAGTGGCTCTGCTTTCCCCAAAGTGGGAAGCTGAGCAACCATCCTGCCCTGGTTTTACATCCCTCTGTGCAAGTCTCCTCTTGGCAAAGCGGTCCAGGAGATCTGAGGAAGGTAAAGGCAGCTTTTAAAAGAAAACAAGTCCCTCCTTCCAGTGCACCCAAGGCACTCTGGAGCTGGGAAGTGCACCCCACACAGGGTGGTCTGGAATTAATACTCAGGGGTCAGAGGGGAAAGAATTGTGCACTATTGCCAAAAACCTGATTATTTGACAGTGGGATGCAGCAGAGAACTGACATTTAAAGCCCATTTTCTTGCAGCACTACCAGTATTCACTGGAAAGGAAGAGCCATCAGATCAACTGTCTGCTGTTGCACTGAGAAAACCAGCTGAAAACGTCCTTCATCCGAAAGGCCATGCGGCCACAACAGGATCATCCATCTTTACTTTAAAAATCCCTCAGGATGGAGGGTTTATATGTGCTCTGCCTGGTGGCATCGAGAATCTGGAGGTTTAGCTCTCTTTTAAATAAGCAACCGTTCCACCCCCTCCAGCTAATCCCAATGCCGCATCCTCAGTGTCCGTGAGGAGACCTTTTGGAAAGGCAGAGCACAAAGTCCTGCCAAAGCCAGAGGGGGAGGGAGAGGGGAGAGATATGCTGCTGGTTGTCTGAAAACCCTTGGCACATCTTTGGTTACGGGATGGAAAGGATGTGGTGGAAGGTTTGGCCACCTGATTCTGTAAGAAGTGAACCCAGGAGGGAGGGGGAGAAGGGGATGGGGCCGTGGCTAATCCGACCATTCGTCCTCGTCGAAC
This sequence comes from Margarornis squamiger, assembly GCA_035222235.1. NCBI lineage: Eukaryota > Metazoa > Chordata > Aves > Passeriformes > Furnariidae > Margarornis > Margarornis squamiger. The sequence continues at coordinate 6,367,118 of JAWWTY010000059.1, forward strand.
TCGGAGGAGTCGTCCTCGGAGTCGCTGTATTCCACAGCGATGCGGCGCGACAGGATCGTTGCCACGTCATTCCCTACAACATCCCGCTTCTCCTGCTCCCTCTGCTCCTCCACCTTGCGCAGCTGGAAGCCTGTGGGGAAGAAGGGAATGGAGGGGATCATGCAAAGGCTTTGGTCACACTGGAGCCTCCCACGCAGCCTTGTCGCAGTGCTCTGAGCAAGGCAGGCCTGGAGTACTGGGATAACATTGATGGTGAATGACAGCCAGGACAGGCTGGGTGGGGAGGTGGAATGGGAAGCAAATCCTTTCTGTGCTGCTCCAAGGGGTAACACCACTGCTGTGAATCCACAACAAATGTGGACCACCCCAATTCCAGCACTGCAATTCCAAAGGTGCAGGGGGAAGCACAAAACCCATCAAGGTTCTCATCAGGGTGGGCAGACAAGGAGGGACCCCAAGGGACAGGTCTCGAGCAGTGGGGCAGTCACACAGCTCACATGAGACAGCTCCCAAATGCTCCCACTGGGATACTGTGGGGTTTTCCAGAGCCAAAGGAGAAACCTGGCACGGCAACAGAACCTTACCTTGCCGAATAGCCGAAAGCAGATCACTCCTGGCATCGCTAACCGTGGGCAAGGATGACTTGGGCTTGGAGGCCGAGGTGTCGGAGGGTGGAGGAGGGGGTGGGGGGCCATCCAGGCCACCAGAAACCAGTGGAGGTGGTCCAGGAGGCGGAGGGGGCGGAGGGGGGGGTGGCGCATTCCCACTGCCTGGCTGAGGCAGCGGAGGTGGGAGCACACTGGAATAGTCGACTGCTGGAGGGGGTGGGGGAGGGGCTGG
>JAWWTY010000059.1:6368057-6407227 GCA_035222235.1 Margarornis squamiger
GTGGGGGAGGTGGAGGGGCAGCAAACTCGGGGTGAGGGGGGAAAGAAGGGGGTGAGGGTGGTGGGGGGGTTCCCGGGGAGGGGAAGCCCATGGGAGGTGGTGGAGGGGGTGGGTTTCCCATCAGTGGTGGTGGTGGAGGAGGAGCCGGAGGGGGAGCAAAGCCCGGCCTGGCTGCTGAGGGGGATCCGATCGGAGGAGCTGGTGGTGGGTGGCTCGGGCTGACCAGGCTGGACCGTTTGGTCCCTCCAGAACCAGAGCCTCTTTGGTTGTCTGTAGGATAGCTGTGGCAACAGAAGGAGAGAGAGCAACAGGGAATTAGCTGTGAGGCCAGATCAGACTGTACAGTCTCAGTGTTAATGCAAATCATGTGTGTTCGCTGAAGTCCAGACAAAAAAATCCAAGTTCCAGCTTTAACTGGTGTTTCCATGAGACCTCACTCCTTGGTTTTAGTTCCCTCACAGTGTTTCTTTTGGCCTACACTTCCAGAACAAAGGAAAGCTGCTAGGGACGGGCAGGAATGCTCTCCCTGCATCCTATCTCCCAGGCTGACAAGAACACCATCCACCTCACCTCTCCATCAGAGGCCGAGCTCAGAGCAACCTCCTGGCTCCAGAACTCCTGCAGCAACACCCCTCCTCACCGAGGTCAGGCTCGTGACATGCCAGGCAGGGATGTCTGCTGTGAGGAATTGCACGAGGAGGGGCAGGGGAGCCAGGAAAGCATATGCTCTGAACACCTGCTAGGAACAGATCTCCTCACCGGATTCCACGGCTCAGAGCTGGAGTGCAGGAGCCACGTCTCATAGCTCACCTTGGGGAGTGAAGAGGAAGACATGGAAACCCAAGGCTGCTGATGCATGAGTCACTGAATGTCCCATGATGGAGGCTGTGCTCATACCAGAAAATTCTACTGCCTGTGTATGTGTAAGGGAAGCCCCAAACTGACACCTCCTTCCATGGCAAGACAGAGAAATAAGGTACATTTGCCACAAAAATGTCACAATTCCTAACAGTGCTGATCCAAAACAGACTCCTGGAGATCAAACCAAGCACCCAGGGTTCTTTATAAAAACAACCACCAAAGCAAAACCAGAGAGGGGAGATCTGTGTGGCTGGGCAGAGATCTAAGCAACTGCATAAGGCAGCATGAGCTTCATCTGAGAGCTTGTGTCTGCTCTGCCCGAGAGGCACAGGCTGCAGAGTGCAGTGCTGGGTCTCTCTGACACATCAGAAGAGCTTTTGCTGCAGCACTGCTGCCTTTGGATAAGATGGAGACAAGCCAAGCAGCCCTGTCTATCAGACAGACTTGCTCTTGTTACTCTTGACTCTGTTTTACTGTCTTTAAAACAAAAAGTCTACTCTTGTTTCACCCTTTGTGTCTTGAGCCACTGCTGGACCGTAACTCTCATCTCTAGAGGTGCCTGGGAGTTACCATCTCATCTGATCCCACATACATGCCCTGAACTTGCACCCAAGTCTCTGGGAAGGAGGCAGCTGCTGTGCTCAAGCCTTTCAAATTCAACTACATCTACACCTTCAGTGCCCATGTTGTGCATTTCCCAAAGATCAGAGGACAAATGGTAACAAAAAAGAGGCGAAAGAAACTGTTCTTTGCAAAGCTCAGTCATGGAATATCCCAAGCTGGAAGGGATCCACAAGGATCATCGAGTCCAGCTCCTGGCCCTGCACAGGACACCCCAACAATCCCACCATGTGCCTGAGAGCATTGTGCAAATGGAACATAAGGAACTTAAGTCCACACTCTGGAACAACTGCATTGGAAAACCCAGGCAATGGAGCCAAACCATCCAATGGGACCCTGCTGTGGAATAAATCTGCTCTTCGTTCTCCCCTTCCGCCTGGGAATGATGACAGTGGCTGGAATTCATGGAGAGCCGTGCTGCCTGTGCCTCTGCCCCTGCCTGCAGTTGCACTTCCCCTCCAGACAGGAGCATTCTGGTTCCCATACAACACCCATCAGGAAGTTCTGCTGAACTATCTCAGCCTGTCTCATGTCATCCTTTTACACCACCTACTACTCCTTGGTGACAGAAGGGATCCCGTAGGCTTACCTAAATTCCACCGGGGGTGGAGGCAGGCTGTCATCTGGGAATGAAGGAGGTGGTGGCACAATGGAGTCAGTCTGTGGCGGTGGCGGGTAGCAGTTCCCATCCATGCTTTCATTGGAGCCGATGCTGCCGTTCTGATACACCATGTTGGAGGGGTACCTGGGCCAAGCCAACGTCAGCAGGTTATTTAATGAGCTCAAGGCAATGTCTAAAGCTTGTTTTAACTCAGAGAGTTGCCCAGAGAAGCCGTGGCTGTCCCACCCCCCCTGGATATCTTCAAGCCCAGGCTGGATGGGGTTTAGGGCAACCTGGTCTAGTGGAAGGTGTCCCTGCTTGTGGCAGCAGGTGGAACTGGGTGATCTTTAACATCCCTTCCAACCCAATCCATTCCAGGACTCTATAACATTAAAAAACCCCTCTATTTCTCAAGGATTCCTACATAAAGAGCCATGTACACCTGTATTAGTCTGCTCTGCATAATTTTTTGGCTAAAATGTGCCCAGATGCTCTCCTGTTTATTTATTGCTGTCACACACCAGAACACTATGTATGTACTTTAATAAAGGAGAAAACACCTAAATAAACAGATTTTTCCTAACATTTCATTTTGTGAAAACACTTAAGAGTGTTTTGACCAACTTGGACATAAAGAACTTGCAGTTACACTGAGCATCAATCAGTGGCAAAAACAGAGGAGGTACTCAAAGATGCCAAAAAATTGAGAACAGACTATCAAAAGGGACCTCAGAAACAACTATCCAAAGCTGAAATGGTACTGAAGAAGAGACTCTCAATGAGCTCATTTCACTGTGGGGTGGTGGAACCACCCCATTTTTGGGGGTCTGGATCCCAAGTGAATTCAAACCCATGAACACACACACAAAAAAAAGGAGAAGAGCAGGAAAATGGTGCTGTTGTGCTGCTCGATTCCCCAGCTAGAAACCAAACCTGCTCTCCTATTAAACTAAAAGCAAGTTTTATTTTTAGCTGGAGAGTGTGATTTAAAGAGAGATTTTTTTCTTATATGAAAGGAAGCTGCAAGGGAGAAGAGCATTGTGGGGAATTCGGTCTGCTTCCAGCCTTGCTGGTGTCAAAAGTTAAATGAATTCCCAAGCCAGAAGTGCTAAAGAGAGATCTGTAGCTTGAAATACTTGGATGGGGACAGCCCCCGCTCCAACTTTGGGGTGTGAAGAGCCATTTGTGAAATGTAACAAAGCACTCACACAATGCCACAGAGATTCCACCCTCGGCTGGGTGTGAGGGGAGGGCACTGTTGTGGGGCAGAGCCAAAGCTCCCAACACCTCTGTGCCCACAGGCACCCGAGAGCAGCCTCGCTGCTGAAGCTGTTCCTGCCACCTTGTTCAAGCCGTGTAGCTCCCTGATTTATTTGGCAAATTTTAAATCAGCAGACGGATTTACTTTGGAGAATCTGATTAGTGGCAGTATCGATCCGCGCCGCGGATCCGGAGGAGCTGCAGAGCAGGGTGAACTGCATCCCAATCAACCAGCCCCAGACTTGCTTACCCAGCAGGACCGTGTTTGTCCTTTGACTCGACAAATTCTTGTCCCATTTTCAGCTTCTCCCACTCTTCTTTCCGCGTCTTGATTTTCCGTGGATTCACGTTTCCTCGGTTTGGATTCTCCTTTTTCTCTTTCTAAGGGAGGAAGAACCAAACAGAAACCATGTTTTGCTTTGAACTCACTGGGAATAAGGAGGGACAGGACACACCTGTAGCAGCTACAAGAAGACACATTCTCAAAGAGGATTTTTAGTTTACTTTCCTGATTGCTGCATGCTCCAAATATTTCCCATACAAGAAAGTTGGAGCACAGATAACCCAAAAAATGCCAAGCACCAGATTTCCCAGTGTAGCCCAGACATCAATGACCCCTGGCACAACCACCTTGAGGGCAGAGTGAAAGCTGTTTCCCACATCAATTCAGATTTTGGCCTCTCTGTTAAGATTCCCAAATCTCACCATCATCCTGATGGTGTTTGGGATGCAATATGGACACTTGTCCATAAGGAATTGGATTTAGCCTCACTCTGCATTCTAAAACACCACCCTATGTCTCTCCTTTCTTATTTCAATTGAAAAAATCATGATCTGTTTTGATATTTAATACTCCAGTTGCTCAAAAAGCCAAATCAAGCATGTTAAAACTAGAGCTTTTATGGTATGATATAATTTAACATTAAGGCCCAAAGATGATGGCATTTGGAAAAACCAATTAAGGGTATCTTTATTTTCTTTTTTTAATTAACAAGGATGAGGGTAAACCAGGTAAAAACTTCACTGAATTAATCCCTGAAGAGTTTAAAAGTGCAAATCTGAATTCTGGATGGCAACTTTGGAGTACAATATTTATTAACGCTTCCCACCTCCTAGTCCTCCCTCTCAATGCCTCCCAGTTCCTCACCCTATGTTTCCGCTTCTCCTTCATGATATCCTTGGTATCCTGAAGCATTTTTTCTTTCCAAAGGTCAAAGAAATATGAAGGATCCGTGTAGAATTTAAGGGCCTCTTTGCCATCATCCCTGGAACAGGGAGGGGAAAACGACACAGAAAAAAGGATCAAGTCACACATTTGAAGCCCAAAGAAAACACAGGGCACAACCTCAGATGACACTTTAAAAGTGCAGTGAGGTGGTCAAACGGGCTGGGCTTGCCTCTGTCCACCATTTCAGAAGAGGAAGAGACCCCCAGCCTTGCTGATCCCGGCTCTCCCACTTCCCTTTACTCTCCATTACTCAGCACCCGAAGAGCTCAGCTGCTCTGAACAATCACCAAGAGAGCAGCAGGTCTCTCACTTCAACTCCCTCTTGTTTGTGTTGTAATTTTGGTGTGAGAAAACCCTCATTCTCCAGCTCAGGAACCCTAAATCAGACCAGGAACGTCCTTGAGACTCCCAAGTGAGCGCACACACACACCCCCTCTCCTCCCACTTTGCAGTGCAGCCGCGTCTGGCAGGAGACAGCTGCCTCCAGCTATCTGTAATTACTTTTTACCTGTTCAGAAGATATTTATGGATGTGGGATAAGTCTCTGGATTCTGACCCCCTTTCCTTCTACTACCTACACGATGAAATCAGAGTGGGGCTGCTCAGAGCTGGTTACACAGCCAGTGTAGGCCCCACCAGATGTCTCTCAGACCAGGCACTGGAGGCCACAGGAAGCATCTCCAGGAGGCTGCTGCACCCACCTGGGCCAGAGCCACTTTCAGGGGAACACTCTGCATTGTGGCTCTTTGGAAAGGAGCCACAGGGCTATGGAGAAGCACAAGAAAAATGCCTCATGTGCAGCACGCCCAGCGTGGTTCTGCGGTGTCAGCCAAGCCTTGCCCCAAGGCAGTCACAAAAAGTGACAGCAGGGAACCAAAGAGATCATTTGCGTTCATTTGCACGACCCCAAAAGCAAAGTCTTATGTAATCCAGAGGATGGAGAATTCCTGGTGGATCTCAGTTTAGCAACTCAATTTCCCATTGGAAACAGGTACTTCAACACAGCATGGGATAGGAAATAACCTCCCTGGCAGGTTGGGAGGAAGAGGATCTCCTCTGCAAGAGAACAAGAAGGGATTGCAGCCATACCTGTAAGGTGAGAGGATGTTGAGAGGTGGAGGAGTATTGCAGGTCCTGTAGGTTTCAAGGACAGGCACTGGGAGAGAATCCCTGTCAAAGAGCTTCTGGTCCTGAGTGGTGGAGCTTTTGAAGGCTTTCCTGGTGTTAATGCCTTGCAGGGAGACTGTAAGGAAGAGGAGAGAGCAAGTGAAGAGCAGCTTGACCCAGTCCAATGACACTGAAGACCAAGCAGTGAACATCTGATTTCAGTTGGAGTTCTTGGCATGCTTCGCACTTTTTAAGGTCAGGTTCCTTTTCCCACAGATCCCCTGGGAAACCCATCAAATCTCAGAGTGTGCCGTGCCAAGATCTGCTGCTGTGTCGACACGGCTCTCTCTCTCTCTCTCTCTCTCTCGATTTAGATCCTCTGTGACCAAGCTCAAGCAGCTCACCCACCACTATCCAGCTGCTGGAAAGTGAGTTCCCACATGGGAGACTCACTAATGAGTAAACCTAGACCTGGCCAAAAAGGCTGTGTCCACATGAGGGGAGGAAACAGTGCCTCTTAGCTCCAGAGGAGACATTCCAGCACCCATGGCTGGTTTTATGGCATTGAACCCATCAGGCTGGCTCAAGGAGAACCTCTGTGCTCCACTCCATTACCTTCTTCCTCTTTGGGGTCCAGCTGAGTGACTTTGACTTGCAAGCGGTCAACCCTCTCGACCAGAACGCTCATCCGAGAGGCAAAGGTGTTGGCCTGAGTAAACAACTCCCCAAATATGTCTTCTGCAGATTTACCTGGAATATTAAAGTGTCCACGTTACCCCCATGAGCCACATCAAACCATACCTCAATCTCCCAGCTTGTTTTCTTGAAGGAAGAAGAAAGAAAGAAAGAACCAACCATGCTTCTTTTCAAGTTTGTCAGGGTTGAGTTAAACATTCAGGAAGAAAATGCTTTGTTCCACCAAAACCTGACATTTCCAAGGGATCTTCAAGCAATAAGGAAACAATTGAGACATACTTTAAAGTCTATTAAAGCAATGAACTAAAGAGGGCTGACAACACTACGCTGGTCTGAATCTGGATGGGTCTGAGGGTCCTTTAAGATTCTCTGCTGTTCTGTTTATTAGACAAGGAAATACAGTTAGATTTTTATTGCTCTGGAGAATCTCAAAGGCTCCCAGTCTCCAGCAGACCTGCCTCCAGGGAAACTGGCACATATTTACAAGCTCAAAGCACTCTGGAAGCAGAAAGCAGACCCAGTCCTTGATCCTGAAGCCGGAGCTGTAACCGCAGCCAAAAGCACTGACCCTGTTGTTCCTTCAGGTGGCAGTGTCTGAAAAATTGATGCATTCACGTTGATTCTAAATCAAAACCAAAGGGGAACTTCTCAATCAGGGACATTCTCTCTGGAACAGCTTGGATTGCCCAGTGGGCTGCTATGACAAACATCATCCATTGTTAGGGCTGGGGGTTGGGATCAGGAGCTCAGATCAGGAACTTGCTTGCTGCACCACTAACGGGAGTCACAAAAAGATGTCCTTGTTTAACAGGAGTTTAAAAACCTACGAAAGGGAGTTTAAAAACCCTACACAGGCAACAAGGGATGGCCACAGGTAGACAGAGGTGGGAGAGCCGGAAGAAAACCAAGACATTCCAAAGAGTCCTGTCTTTTTGTTCTGCTTTCGGGCACAACCCAAGCTGGGGAGCCCCAACCACGCCGAGGACAGACTTGGCACTGGCCGCAGACATGGGCCCGTGGCGTTCCCACTGATGGGAAACATTTCCAGCCACGGCTGCTGAGTACAAGGCTGCTCCCAATAAGCAGTCTGGTTTTGAAGTGCATCATCATATGGTCAACAGTTTGTTCTGGAATCTGTTACTCCTAAAGATCCTCGCCGACATTCAGGAGAGGATAACCAGTTGGGAGTCTAACTTCAGCAGCGATTTTGGAAAATGTGGTCATCTGCAGTCTCATCAGAGAGATGAGCATCCCTTGCACAAGGCAAGAAGAGGGCACACCCCCAAAACCCAGCTGCACAAACACTTCCAGCTATCTAACTCGACATATCAGCTCCTTGTTCCTGCTCCCAGAGCTCCTTGTTCCTGCTCCCAGGAGATCTCCTTACACTGCCAAGCACGGGGAACCGGCGAGGTTAAAATTCAACCTCCTCCACCCCTTTTGGTGGCACTGCCAGCTCCAAGTGTTTGTGGAAAGCAAACGCTGGAGGTTAACTTCAGCTGACCTCTTCCTTCCACCCTCCCAGACAGTACAGACTCCACATATGAGCCATTAACAAGCCCAACCAGCTTTCCCCAAACTCATGAGAAGGATTTTACTTCTGGAGACCAAAGGGCAAGATAGCCCTTGCCCTCTCCGTGTTCAACATCAGCACAGACCAGCTCTCCTATTTGACCAAAGAGAATAAAAACTCCTCTGTGGGAAAATCTGAAACCTTCTAGCAAGAGCTCAAGAAAAGAAAAGCTGTAATTTGGTTTCTACTTTCATGAGAAGTGAGAATACTTTCTGAACTTCACAAGGAACTGCAAGAAGCACTAGGGAAGAAAATGAAGTCCTCGGTTTGCAAAGTATGTTGCAAGTATAAAATAATATATAACAGCATTTTATATACTGGTCTCGACGCTGGAGGGAGAAGAAGGGATGGCCTGTGCTCCTTTGCCTGTGTAAGTGCACCTGGAGTTATCACCCAAGCACCTCACACACTGTGCTTCACATACACTTTTAGATGGGGTAAGACAGAGATTAATTTTTTACTTTAGTTACTTTGACTGCAAAAGCGCAGCTTACAATCAGAATTATCTTTGTCATGCACTGGCAGGAAGACAGACGGCATGATTTAATAGGTCCTTCCATCTTTAGCTTGTGGATTCTATAAAATCACACAAAAACGCACAGTCGACTTACACAAAGTGCTCCCAGCTGCGATAGTAACGAAGGGTAAACTCACTGGAATATGAAAGTTTGACAAGATTTATGTTTGCATCTTTGTAAAGAGACTGTGGTGCACCAGGCATGGCTGATTATTCACTTGACAGGGCTGTCACAGCCTACTGAACCCACTCTGCATTCCTGTAATAGTCAAGGTACAAGGAAAGAGCGGGTTTGTTTTTTGGAAGAGAGAGGAAAGGGTGGGGGGCAGGAGTTTGGGCATTTGGGTGAGAGCGTGGGCTAAATATTGCTTTATTTAAAACACTGCTGACCCTGGGGAAGCGGGTGGTGCTCAGCATTTCCTCCCCACCTGCCTTGCTCCCCTCTCACACCCAGTGCCAGCAGGAGCCACCTCTCCACAGTTTCTCCTCCAGGTACCTGTGATTGTTCCAGCAGCTCCCACCTCCTCCCCACATCCCAGCTCCCAGGGTACCTTCCCGAGGAAGAAACCAGGCTGCAATTTGGCTCCCAGCACTTCAGAAGCAGAGAAGCTTGGAATATCTGAGCTGTGCAAAGGTCTAAACCTGCAGGATCTGGCCAGGGCTCTGTCACACTAACCCACGGAGTGTCTCCAGACTGGGATAAGCTTTCCCTGCAGCTGGGATTTGCACAGCTTTACTGCCTCCTTCCTCACCATTTCACATACACGAGATGGATTTTACTCACACTCCACAACCATCTTGGCTACCAGACCTAACAAATGAACACCAAGGGCCAGTTGAACACGAGCACAGAGCCTGGTCTCGCCTGTGCAGTGACATTTCTCCAACCCAACAGAATGTGACACAGACTGGCAGCAAACACGGGCCCAGATTTCAGTGACAGCCATGGTTTGCACTGCTGGAAAGAGGCTGCACCCAAACTTTCCCTGCCACATGGTGGAAGACAAGGGGCCTGCTTTGCAGAGCAAGCAGAAGGGCTTGCAAACACCACAGAGAAGCTAAACAATAGATTAATTTGATTATCAAAGTCTTGCTTCAAGGACAAAGGTGGTTAATCAGAACCCAGAGCATTTCAACAGAGTACAGAGTCATCCCGGAGAGACCACAATTAACTCTTCGTTTTTCCTACGGCATGTAGGCCTGTGCTTTCCCTCCAGCTTTTCCAAGGCTATGGGTCAGCCCACTGGAGAGCTGAGCCAGGCATTGCTCCAGCTCGTGCTGCCATTTCAGAGCAGCCCCAAACCCCCGACGCTCCACAGGCACCGCTGGGCTCAGACGGGTCTTTGGGTCTCACAACACAACAAACACCAGCAGGGGCAAACAGGAGCTTCTGCGTGGGGGCTTTAATTATCTTCCATGATAAATAAGACTACTGACACGGTGTAGATCCAACAGAGTCAAGCTCCATTTAGTAGCGCGTGCAATTACAGGCACGTTCTCTGACACAAGATCCTGGCTGCTCCAAGAGCCTCCCATTTTACAAGCCTGAGTTGTGCTCCATCCTTCCATCTGCAGTTCCACTGCAGCCTCTCACACACACACACACACATCCACACACACCCCCCTCCCCATTTTCTCCTAGATAGGAAGGCAGTGGGACCGGGGATATGAAATTAGCATCGGATTTCTTTAGGAAAACATTTTAGCATTACCCAGGGAAGGCAGATGGGGGAGAAATAGGAACACGAGAGTAGAAAGGGAGCTAAATAAAGAGCAGTAGCGACTCCTGAGGGCAACGCGCAGGCTCGCCATGGTACTCACTCAGGCTGCCCAGCTGTCGAATGACATTTGCCAGGGTGATGTTGGTCACGCATTCCAGCTCGCTCCGAACGCTAGGCAACGTCTGACGGCACAGGTGCCTTGGCTCAATGTTCCTCGTTACTAACGGCATGGTGGACCTGCTTCAGGCACTGTTCTGAAAGATGAAAAACAACCCAAAAAAGAAACAGGAAAGGATTACTCAACCGCAAATTCCAGGCACACCAGAGCCATGGTGTTCGTTTTTCCTGCTCTCAAATGGCTTTATTTATAAGCCTTCTCTCCCCCCCGCTCCCCACCCTGAGAAAACTGGTTCATCAGAAATAAAGATCCTGCTGTTCTCTGACTTGCAGTGACAGCAGAGCCCCACCAGCTCAGGTACAGAGGCAGAGATGGAGAGCTCCACATCATCGCCCACACGCAGCCCTTGCTCCCTTCCTACCCATCCATGGTCTCCTTCCTCCCGTGCTCACACACAGCCTCTTGCTTGACTCTTACAAGCTCTTCTTCACAAACATTTCAAACTTGCAATCAATAGTTGCTTAAACCAAGGAGATGAAGATGGGAGATTATTAAAAAAAAAAAAAAAAAAGGAACAAAACAGCTTCTCCCAGCACACCAAAGCACACGCGGTGCCTCCCTCCTGGAGCAGCAGACAGGGCTCTCCTGGAACAACAGGAAGCGCTTGCAGCTGACCAGGAAACTTTCTGGTGACTGTTCCTTATCCTGCAGGCTGCACCCCTCTTCCCTTGGGAAATCCCCCGGGGATGAGGTTTACACTGCACCATTGTTTTCGTGCTAGACCAGTTGAAGGTTGAGGGAGCTCTAATCAGGATGCAGGACCGGAGCGCGCTCAGAAAGAAGTCAAGATTGATTGTACAACAGGCAGGACAAACTTCCAGTTCTTTAAAAAAAAAAAAAAAAAAATAAAAAAAACCTGAAGAAAACGAAGCATCCGGAAATCACACTTTGGACAGAAAACGCTTTTATGTGCAGGTCAGTGCCTTGAACTCACAAAAATCTCCTTTGCTAACAGGCCCAAAGGTTGAAGCACCAAACAGCTCCCTCTTGGATCATCCAGCTCCAAGAGGAAACCTGGATGACCAGCTCACTCCAAGGAGCGTGAGACACGCCTGAAATCTTTAGAAATACATCCCAACTTCTTGATTAATTTAGAAGGGGAAAGAATCACTTTTCTAGGTCAGCTGAGGAACAACCCAAGAGAAGCAGGCAGCTCCCATGTGATAGGCATGCGGATCTGCTCGGGCTGGGTGTAAAAATAAAACAGGAAGAGAACAGCTTGGGGAACATGGCTTCCTGTCACCACCAGCAAAAACCCAAGAACCAGAAAAAATCAGCTGTTTGCTCTTGACTTTGAGCCACCCTTTGATAGTCTCTGTGGCAGCTGGCAGCTTATCTTTGAGGTCCAGGAGTCCTTCCTGGATGCTTTTCTATCAGGGTGTTAAGAGGAAGAAGTGGGCATTATCCCTCCTAATTACCTCACAAGCCAGATTTTTAATTGCTAAATTTGACCCATTAAGGCAGAGGAGTTCAAGAGCCGCAGCACCCGGCGCTGGGATATCTCCCAGACAAGCAGATGCAGGTTGCTGCCATTTTGCAACATCTCTAAACGAGGGATTTCACAGAATCAGAGAATCACAGGATGGTTTGGGCTGGAAGGGACCCTTAAAGATCATCTCGTTCCAACCTTCTGGGCAGGGACACCTTCCCCTAGACCAGGCTGCACAGAAGGGGTTCCCAAACCAGACACTGCATAGAACAGGGAGATCTGCATCCAAATAAATAAAAGCAAGACCCTTTGAGGATCAAGTCCATGTTGTTCTTCACCGTGTCCAAGCACTGCTGCAGCCATCAGGATATTTAAAGAACAGGGTGAACTAAGGAAGGGCTCTGACCTTCGCTTCCCAACACCCTGTGTTTTATCGATTCCAGCCCAAGCCCTACAATCTTTTGTCAGCTTTAGTGCTTCATGCCAGACAAACTTTCCCAGCTCCCCCCAGACTGCAGTCTGCACCAAGAAGCAGCTCTCATAAACAAGGCAGCATTTGCAGGCTGCCTGCATCCAGCTTTTCTCCCCTGTGCTTCCCCAGGGCTCGGCCAGGGAGCACACGCGGTGGGATCTGCAGAGCCGGAGTGGACAGCCTGGCTGGAAACCTTCCAAGGTGTAGGACAGACAGAAGGAAAACAGCAAGAGGGAAAATAAGCCTGGAAGTGGGGGGTGAGATGTGAGCACACTGTATAAAAAGAGACAAAAAAAATCCCCAAAGATGATGGGTATTGTGGTCAGATAGACACAGGTAGCAGTGATCTCTGCATGGATGAGGAAAACAGGGCAGAAAAAGGAGTAGTGCCCCAAATACCCACAAAAAAAGGCTCAAAATATGTTCCCTATATACAGTCACACTGAAAGTGCTTGCCTACAAAAGCATGTTTTGAAACTAAAAGCAAGGAGTAGTGGTGAAAATTGCTTTTCTTAAAGAAAAACAACGGTAGAGCACCCCTACAGCACAAATTTGCACCGGTGCAAGACACCAGAGATAAGGGCTAAGAAAAACACTCCCTTTATAGCCCAGCTCATCCTGCCAGCCACCCCCACCCTCCGGGCACAGCCACACTCCACTGCAGAACCGAGAGTTTCGCACTCGTGATCACCATGACAGCCTCAGACAGCCTCCTCGGGCTTCCCAAGGCCACCGGGATGGCTCTGCTCCCCCTAAAACCAGCCAGGATCCAGCAAACTAAGGGATTAAATTAACCCTCTGGAGCACCGGAGATGAGCAAGGCAAGCAGGGCAGGATGGGCTGTGGATAACCATGCTGCTGCTCTAGCAGCTTCTGGGATAAGAGGCGTTTTGAAGCCAAAATTCCTCTCCTCCGAGCAGGACAAGGAGTGTCAAGGCTTTAGGAAGGAAATCCGGGACCCACATGAGCAACAAGAGCAGTCGATGCCCCCACAAGAACACTGTTAGACCTTGTTTTTTCCCGGGAGTGTTTGGAGGGTAGGGATAGAGATAACAGCTAATGGGCTCCTGTAAAACCTTCATGCCTCCTGAGTAGGTGGGACAAAGATTAATAGCGTGGACTGGAAAATAAGTGGTGTATTTCGAAAGCAGGAGTCAGGTAGGGCAGAAAACCAGGTGTGGAGAAGCACAAGGTGTGAGAGCAGAGGGGGAAGGATTAAGAGGAAGCAAAACACTGGAGCCAGCTCGAGGCATGAGCTGGGGACAGGGAGGAGACACAGTAAATGAAAAGAAGGGACAGAGCTGAAAGAACTTTCCGGGAGGCTCCCGCTTTTATTCTTTAAGAGAGTCATTAAGGAGCCGATTGACAGCACAGTGCCAAGCACGGGCCATCCAGAACCGCTTCACTTTTTGTGCTCGGGGCATGACAGCACAGCAGAATTCCACCCCGGCCAGCCTGGTCATCAGGCATTAGTCACTGTCACACAACCACAGCACACCATATATTATAACTAAATCCTACCATTCACATGCAACTTAAATGAATTGCAAGGCCGAAAATCCTTATCTTTGGGGCAAAGATAAGCGTTTCCATTTGCTTATGAATGCTGGAGATTAGATTTGTTTCAGGAGTAGAGTTTTGGGGTGTAGACACTGTTTTTAAGAAGCTGCAAGAACGACATGGGCACAGAGGACCTGCCTTGATCCCAGTGTAACAGGAGAGGAGATCAAGTATGTTAAAAGGAAACTGCCTCCAGAAACACAAAACTGTCTGCAACAGATTCCTAATGAATATGGAAAACAGAGAAAGTCATCAAACTGAAACACAGTACAAGTCAAGAAGTTCAGTGATCTTGGCTGGCTGGGAGAGCGGTAAGGAAAATCCACGAACCCTGCTGCATCAATGATGTTCTAAAGAACCCTCCCAACCACTGTGCTTGTCACCTTCTTAAAAGCAAGAAGGAAAGGATTCTGTTACACTAACAAATGATTTTCCTCTCCCACTTGAACCAAACCTTTCCTACCTGCTCCCAAGCATTTCCTCTGGAGCCTCCAAGCCATGACTTGAACCACAGAAGGCTCCAAGCCTTGTTGTGAGGGCAGTGACTAAAAACCAAACCATCCAAAAAGCCGGGCTTTGCCCTGCAGCTCCTCTCCCCACCTCCAGCCGGGCATTGCCAGGATTCCTCATAATTTCCCCTCTCCCAAAACGCTTACGCAGGCGTTGCCGAGCCCTGGCCCGCTCCAGCCCTGAAAAAAGTTTGCTGAGCATGACAAAAGCCCTGGAAGCTAACTCACCACTCCTACATTCCTACTGATCTTCCAGCCACAACTGGCACCTCGATTTCAATGTCCTCCAGGTTTTTACTCCCTGTCACCCTTCCTAGCGACTCCTGTGCTTTCTCACTGGTGGTCTTGGACACCTCGTGTTCCTCCAAGAAAGCAGGATCCTAGATCCTCCCAGTAGAGCTTCTTCCCATGGCTCCAGATCTCACACCCGCTCCCTCCACAACAAACTCTCACCTTGAACGTCCTGCTCACCGGTTTTTAAGAGGATTCTGACTTTGGCAATTAGTTCTGTAAATACTCTTGGGGCACTGGGGAACAAGCGTGGCCCAAAACATGCCCAAAAAGCAGGGGGAAAAAAATGCAACTTGCAATTTTTGCCTTTCCGAATGCAGCGCTTTGAGCAAAGCCTGAGGTAAATCCAAGATAAGTGTGCTGCTCCAAGATTTCTTATCAGCAAGTCATCGACCAGTCTCCCCATGAGCTCTGCTGCAGCAGATCACTCAGGAATCCCAGTTCTGGATTAGAATCAAGTACAATTGGTTTGTTTCGAACAAGAACTCCCAGTCTATAAACCCCTCGCACAAAGCTGCGCCTTATTGACTATTTTTAATAAATGGGGCTGGCACAGTAAAATTGGACAATTGTTAGGGACAATGAAGGAGACAGACTTTGATTACAAGTATTGAGAAGCAATAGAGGGACGTTTTAGGATTGAGTATTTGCTTTCCAAGGCGAGTTCTGTCAACTGAAAACAGCAACTCGGAGCAAATACTCCTTAACAAGCAGTTTAGAGCACAGCAGAAAACAACACTGCACAGCAAGGGAGGAACCAGACCCGGGATTTGGGGGTTTTTTGTAGATAGCACAGTCACCATGGTGGTGCAGAGAAGGCAGGCAGGACTCCAACAACGCACACAAAGAGCTGTAAATAACAGGTGAGTTGGAGGGAGAGATCTGGCAGGTTCTCCTCACTGGTATTTGACCAGTTAGCATAGCATTACTGGGAGTCACCTGGGTAATTCCCCACTCAATGTGACACACAACCTCTTAGATCAGGGACCATCTGCAAATAAATCTGGACCCCAGCAGTGAGATCATCTGTCATAGTGTCTGGTGTAGCACAAAGCACCTAAGGAGGGCAGAGAGCTTTTTTGGGGAAGGGGAGGGAATTCAGGCTCGATTTCCAAGTACGTCAGGGTGACCAACCACCCTTACAAAATCCTCTGCCTGGACACAAACAAGCAGCACAGTCAAGGAGACCAGGCCTTCAGCTAAGCCCCTTGGAGAGCTGCCTTTAGGAGTGCCCATCGGGGGATTAGGCACGCCAGCAGGTTTGGGAATGAGGGAGAAAGGAGATAATCAGATCTGAAATTCCCATCAGTATGAAATAAGACTTAACTCAGTAGCTTGCCAACGCAGACCGACTGTTCTTTCTAATGTCTGTGACAACTCTGCTTCAAATTTCAAGCTTCTCTCAGCAGTAACTACTCCCCCATGTAGCTGTAATGGCCAGAAAGAGACTGGCTTTTATGTAACCCCAAAAGACTTGCAGAAAGGGAAGCAGCAGCCACACACACACACAGAGGGAGAACTGAGGGGGGAAAAAAAAAAATCAGCAGAAGGCTCTGCTGAGTGCTCAGGGCTATATCCAAGCTCACAATGCAGCCACAGAGAAGTGGGATGCAGCAATCAGAAATGCTCCAGTTCCACGCTCAGAGAGAGACCCAGCAATCAGTGCTGCATCCGAGCAATAGGGAGCGAAATTATAGAGCAAACTGCCATGTGATGCCACAAACTACTCCATCCCGCCAGCTGTAACAAGTATTCATTCCCAAAAACGCGTCACAGGCTCATCTGTCATTACCAGCCCTGCCTGCCAGCAGCTGAGCAGGAGTCAGCAGTGAAGGGCAGCTGCAGGGCTGCTTCCTTTCACAGTGGGCTATTCTCCCAAAAAACCACGGGGGAGATGGATGGGTAAAACCCCCCAGGGCACCAGGGAAAACGCTGCCCACCATCTCTCACCAGCCGGTGGGATGGGAAGGGCATGCTGTGTTCTCACCCACCATCACACAAAAGGTCTCCTTGAAGCAGGATCCACCAAAAACCCGTGGGGCTTTCAGGAGAGCACACGGAGCCGATCACAAAAACCCACCTCTGTGTATTTACAACCCACTTCAACCACCAAGCACTTTGCAGATACGATCTGCCGGCGTTACGAAAGAGGCTGTTTGGGCAACAATGTGGGGCAAGAGCAGCGCTGCCCATTTCCACAGCGATGTTCCGACACCCAGTCAGCCCTGATCCGGCAGCATAACGAGGCATTGTACAGCACACCGTGGAGTCCTTGAGACAGCAAACATCCAGCCCTGCTCCGTTCCCAGAGTAAAAATACTCTTTTTTTTCTCCCCTGCCTTTTTTTTTTTTTCCCCTCCCCTCTCCAGTCTGCTGGCTCTGAAAAATGCAAAAGAGGCTCAGAAAGCCATTTTCTGCGTTTTTTTGTCTGGCTCATGCATTATCATCATCATTTACTGCCCTCAAGGGGATTGCACAGGTGTGACTGAAAATTTGGCTCTTCCTTTTAAACTTTTTGTTATCAGCTTTGCTGAAGATGATCTTGCTGGAATAAATACCAGGCTGCTCTCCTGGAGAGGGACTTGCTCGGAGCTGTTGGCAGAAATCAAGCTGGGGGTGGAAGGATGGGGGTGTCACTAATGGGGAACATACAGATCCTCCTGGCTTCTGCTGAAGTGCTAATACAGCCAGCAGTTTGACCTAGACTTTTATTTTTTTTAATCCCTAAAAAACACATCATTGCACTAATTAATGTTTCCATTCATTTAGCTGAAAAACAAGTTAAACAAAGAGGGTCACCTGGTGTTCCTATCAATACCTGACTAGGATACAGGCAGAACAAATGCATTTAAATAAAACTCTAGAAGAGATGTGACAAGAGAAAGGCAGTTTAGCTCAATTAAAGAGAGCTGTCACAGGGATTTGATTCTCAGAATACAGAACTATTGATTAAACAGGAATTAAAGCTCCGGAACAGAAAGGTTTCAAGGTCTTTGCCGTGAGGGTGTAGATCAGCAGAGAGACGCAGGGCTCCTTCAGCACCACAAGAGCTCTGGCTTTGTTGCTTCCTAGGAAACAGGAGCAGCAAAGGGAGCAGAATGCTCTCTGCTAAACCTGTGAATAACTTGGGCAAGGATACAAGGTCAGTGACAACACAGAGTGGCATCACGAGCATCAATCAACAGGTAGCTTGGACGCACTCGGGCACGGAAAAACCATGAGAGGTTCTAAAATATTTGAGGAGCACATAGTGAGACATCTGGTCAGTGAGCAGGTTTCAGTCCTAGAAAGGTTTGAATTTGAAAGGACATTAAAACTCATCTTGTTCCATCCTCCTGCCATGGGCAGGGACACCTCCCACCAGCCCAGGTTACTCCAAGCCCCGTCCAACCTGGCCTTGGACACTTCCAGGGATGGGGCAGCCACAGCTTCTCTGGGCAACCTGTGCCAGGGTCCCACCACCCTCTCAGGGAACAATTTCTTCCCAAAATCTAATCCCAACCTACTCTTTCAGTTCAAAGCCATTCCCCCTTGTCCTTTCCCTCTATTCCTTGTCCCAAGTCCCTCTTCAGCTCTCCTGGAGCCCCTTTAGGCACTGCAAGGGGCTCTCAGGTCTCCCTGGAGCCTTCTCCAGGTGAGCATCCCCAGCTCTCCCAGCCAGAGCAGAGGGGCTCCAGCCCTCAGAGCATCTCTGTGGCTTCCCCTGGACTCGCTCCTGGAGCTCCACATCCTTCTGCTGTCGGACCCCTGAGCTGGAGGCAGCTCTGCAGGTGGGGTCTCACCTGAGTGGAGCAGAATTTCCCAAGCCTCAAAGCCTGTAACAGCACTGAATTCACTTCAAAAGGTCTTGACTAGAAGGACATAATTCAGGTGGGAAGGCAATCAGTGTCCTTCCCAACAGCTCCCTGTGGGGGTCCTGCAGGAACGCGACCCTCTGGCTGTGGGAATGCCTGCACAGACCCAGAGCCCAGCTCCTGACGGGCTCAATCCCGGGCTGAATTCCCGCTAATGAGGAGAGTGGCTTTGCTTCCTCTCCTTCCCACCAGCCTCCTCAGCGACGAAAGGCTTGTGCCTGTCGCACTAACAAAGCACAACTCACAATACATCAGCACATTCCCATTCCCGGGCAGCGCTCGGTAATTAATACGGAAAGAGAGGGAGTGGTTTTTTTTCCCCCTAAATGACTTATTCCTTAAGTTCGAGCATATTTTAACCTTCCTTTTCAGCAGATAAACTCTGTCTCATTTGCAGCTAAGCTCAGCCTTCCCTTCTTTGCCACACACTAAACTATTTTGATTAATGAAAGAGTAGGAACAAACCAGTTCCAAGTGTTTTCTATAGAGCTCAACTGCTCTTTCAGTTTCAACTCACGCCTAGATAATTATATCACAGCTCTGAGTGCCCCCACCCTTCTGCTGCACTTGGGGAATACTGGAAAGATAAGTCTTTTCTTAATTATTAAATGTAAATAGCTCATTAAATATAATCCAATTACTTTAATTGTAAGAAAAAGGAAGTAATTACAATATGTACATGTATTCTTGCCTGAACAGTTTTAATATCTTAAATGAATCTTTGCAGCATTAATATTTTAAGTTAACCTTTGACATGAGGGGAGGGGGAAAAAAAAAAGGCATTGACTCCTTGATATTTTCCAGGAGTGTTATATCTGCTGGGATTTCGGTCACAAAAAACCAAGAGAATAGCCTTGGGCATCTAAATTAAAATGTCTATGAATGGTTTATAAAGTCAAAATAACACAGGGGTTTGCTATTGTGGAGGCAATAAATATACACACATGATGCCACATGAAGAGCCTGAATATGCTTTTGGGATGCATACTGGATCTCAGGAGTCAGGAGACAGGCACTACTGTGAACTTGGGAGAACAGACAGGATCCCACCACACCAGCACCAAAACCCACGACAGATTCGGGGTTTTCCAGGCAGTTCTTCCACACGCCTACAGATTTTCCTGACCAAAGACGGGAAGAGGAAGGAGGCCTGGGGGAGAAGGGGCCTGCTCCATGTCTGGGATTTCCCAGCTCCATCATGGAGGTGCCCAGTGAGGTGATCCCACAGAAACACCGAATCCGGTGTCAGTGTGTGCACCCACCATCTGTGCAGCACGGGAACAGCACATGATCCCGCGGGCTGCCATTTGGGATTTGCAGGCAGAGCTGCAGGAAGCTCTGAGTAGCTCTCCTCTGGTTTTACTCAACAGCATGACAATCCTTGGACTCACTTTCTCCATCCCTGCAGCCAGCAGGACCGAACAACCTTCCAGCAGACTCCAGCAAGGCCCCGCTGTTTCAATCAGCCCCTCTGGTCTGACAGAGCAGGGTCAGGTTTCAGCTTGGCTGTGGTGACAGATGCCTGTGAAATCTCCTTGGGACAGGCAGAAAAATACTCATTTTAAGCTGCAGTTGTTTCCATTTTGCATGTTCTGAGCCCAGCAGTGATCTCACCTTATGTAATCTCCACTCCAAACTCCAGGCTCTGAACCATCCAAAACTATTTCCAGAGTGTTTGAAACCATAAAATCCCAGAACGGTTTGGCTTGGAAGGGACCTTAAGGACAATCTCGTCCCACCCCCTGCCATGGGCAGGGACACCTCCCACCAGCCCAGGTTGCTCCAAGCCCTGTCCAACGTGGCCTTGGAAACTTCCAGGGATGGGGCAGCCACAGCTTCTCTGCCCAACCTGTGCCAGGGCCTGCCCACCCTCAAAAGGAACAATTCCTTCCCAATATCCCATCTAACCCTGCCCTCTGGCAGTGGGAAGCCATTCCCTGTGTCCTGTCCCTCCATCCCTTGTCCCCAGTCCCTCTCCAGCTCTCCTGGAGCCCCTTTAGGCACTGCAAGGGGCTCTCAGGTCTCCCTGGAGCCTTCTCTTCTCCAGCTGAACACCCCCAGCTCTCCCAGCCTGGCTCCAGAGCAGAGGGGCTCCAGCCCTCGGAGCATCTCCGTGGCCTCCCCTGGACTTGCTCCAACAGCTCCACATCCTTCTGGTGTTGGGGGCTCCAGAGCTGGATGAAGTACTCCAGGTACTGAAGTAGAGGGGGAATCATCACTTTACTGAACGGATCTTTTTGGGACAAGAGAGATTAGACCGTATTAGGGATGCTATGGATGCAGGCCCTTCTATCCAAGCTTACCACAAGGTCTATAATAAGCTGCTTTATGGAAACCTCTCATGTGGAGCCAGCCCCTAGATGTAACCTCCTTGATACAATATTGAATTCTCAATAGCAACCAAAAGGCTATTTTGTCTAAGTTAATTACAGCCGTTTTTAATTTAGCTTCCAGAAGGGAAGCGGCCAGTGATTTCATGCTGCCCTAGACAGAAGGTAAAGGTTTTCCACAAGCTGTGTTTATAGCTCTACGCCTTCCTCCAGCAAAGCACCGGCTCTGCAGCTGTTGGTATTGAAAGAACAGGATCTGGGTGTGTGCTCGGTTCTCTCTCGCCTGGTTGGGTTTTTTTTTGCAGCTGCAAGGCCAAACCCATGAGTGTGTGTGTGCTTTTTCTTACGGTGACAAAGGCAGGGTGCCTGAAAGGGAACTCGCTTCCGCTCTGGCAAGCACTCAACCAACTATTTGCTGGGCTAAGGGGTGGTCGGGGAACTTTCACCCATCCATTCAGCCAAGGCCGCTATTCCCCCTCCCTCCCAATTAAATCCCATTTTTTGCACTCCATGCATGAACCGCAGCCACACCAATACATCAGATATTGTGGCTGATAGTCTCCTCTGAATGCCACTTAAAGCCCTCCAGTGCAGAGAGCTCTGAAAGCAAAGCATCGTTCATTCTTTGAGCGACAGAAAGAGACTTTCGCTATAGAGAGACTCGAAGCAAGGCTCTAAGTAGTAGGAAAAGGACATCCAGAGAAAGAGGAAATGAGAAATTAAAACCACATTCAATCTTATTAGTGGTAATACAATAGGTCAACAAAAGTACTTTGCACAACTCCACAGCATGGGAACAATTTATGCAGAACTCGGAGCAGTGACACAAACGAGTCTGGCTTTCACCGAAACCAGCAAATTTTGTCAGTGCCATTTTAAACAGCCCAGCTGGGAGGGGAGAGGGCTGGAGGGACATATTACCTCCACGCCTTGCAGGAGAGCACACTTAGGAGAGAACATGAGGAATATTCCCCCCCTCCTCCTTTTCCATCTGAAACATTTTCTCTCTCAGGGGATTTCCAGCATCTTATGAGCGCAGCCTCTTTGAAGTGCCACAAAGTGGCATTGCTCATCATTTCAGTAATGATAGTAAATAAGCTCCAGTATTTTGTTGATCCTTTTCCTTTTGCTTTACAAACAAAAGGTCACAGTCATTAGCCCAGTTTGATGAGCGGGGAGAAATGGAGGCTCAGAAGAGGCAGGTCATCAGAAATGAATGAACAGGACGAGTCACAGGAATTAAAGGACATCCACCCTGGGTCATCCAGCCTCCAGATAATCCAGAGCCCTCTCTCTATTGTGGCCAGGTATCAGATGCATCAAGAAAAGAGCATGGGGACAAGGGAAGCACTGTTCTCCCTGCTCTCCTACTCCATGCTTCAGCATCCCACTGCATCTTAAGACCATGTGGAAACAAACACTATCATTTAATTGTCTTTTATGGATTTCACTTCCATAAACTGGTCTCCTCCATTCCTGACCTCAACTAAACAGTGCATCCGTGAGATCCTGGGGCAGCAAATCCCATATTTATCACACACTAGGGAAAAGATGCTTCCTTTTATGACCTTCACTTGACAATTAGGGGATCTTAACATCAAATTACGCGTGGCTTTGCTGCATAAAGGAATTGCTCAAATAAGTTTATCACTGATTGCATGAAAAAAGCCCCTTCCACACAGAAGGTTATCAGGCTGCATCTTCAAGGCCAGGTTAGACTGGGCTTGGAGGAACCTGGTCTATTGGAAGGTTTTCCTGACCATGGCAGGGAGGTGAAATGGGATGGGCTTTAAGGTCCCTTCCAACCCAAACCACTCTGGGATTTTATGATCAAACACAAGATAGGCTCTCTGTTTTTATGAAGCACTTTTAGCAGAAATCAAACTAATATATTCACAGTTTAGGTCTGATTTACAGCAGCAGTTAAGAAAAACTTCTTTTAGTGGACAGCTCTTTGTGCCAGTCCCATTCTGGGCTCTGCACAAGTTCCAATAGGCAGGAGAATCCAAACCTCACCAACAGGTCACCAGTGATTTGGGAACAGCTCACCTGAAGCAGTGACACAGCTACAGCCTCCCAGGCACAACTTTCAGCCCTCAAGAACAAACTTCAACAGCTGCTGCCTCACAGGCATCTCCTGCCTTCCTCACCCAGCATCACAGCATCCCTTAAACCACCACTTCTCCCAAAAAGAGACTGGGATACTGCTGTGGAAGAGGAGGTGACACAGAAGGCATTGAAGGAACAGAGCAGGTCATCACTGACCCATTTGTGAGAGACCCATCGAGATTCCTGGTGCTTTAAATTCCTTCATCAAAGCCCCTGGCAGATGCATACTTGAGATATCTGAGCTCCACCACTTCTCCAGCAGCAACCTAACACCAGAAAGCTTTCCTGCGATTTCAGGAATTAGGGTAGGATCTAGAGGAGCTATTTCCCAGGCTCATTACTGCGGGGAAAGGCGAGCTTGGGATGGAGAATGTGATTAACACTTTGCACGGCCGCTGCTTGCTCAACAAAATAACGTGGAAGTGCACATTTCAGTTCTTTTGGGAAGGGCCCTCCCCTCCTACTGCCTCCCAGGCAGGGAAAAAATATCCTGCAGACCTTCAGACGGAAAAAGAAATGTTATATAAATGAGAATCAGGCCTGAAGCTGATCACCTTCTAGCAAGCATATCCTTTGCTGTGAAGCCTGATCTGCTTCCCCTCCCCAAAAAAAGAACCAACATGTCTTTTTATTACACAGAGTTGCAAAAATACAAAAGGAAGTAAATGTCACTGGGGTGGTTCTGTTCTGAGCAGTCATTTGCTTATTACCCACAAGGCACTGCCACATGCCTTTTTTTAAATCCTGTGTTTATAAATACCTAAAGTATTTAAATAAATGTTAATCTGCAGTAACTAAGGCCCTGATCTCACAAATATTTATCCTTGCACAGTGAGAATAAACACTCAAATATACAAATTTCTTACTACAGATCCCATTTCAGTGAGAGTGTTGCTGCAAACAGTAACACACCAGAAGACAGGCTGGGAAAATAGTTATGTTTTCCTTTCCTGGGTTTCCACACAGTGGAAGTGTCACTTTTGGTTTGTCTCCTGCTTTAGAAACTGTACAAAGGAGCAAGGGCAGCACTGAGCCATCAGACAGGGCCTGTTCTGGCTGTTGGAACCCTCAGAGGGAGCTTTTGGCAGTGTTTTTTGCCAGTGTCCCATTCTGCACTGGGACAGCAGGAACTTTATCCACAGCACATGCGAACACAATCCCCATTCAATCCCTTTCCTGGTTTGTGTCTGACTCATGAACAACGTATTTTGCTCAGCTGAATGACCAAGGGCTCAGTATTATCATCAAACCCAGCAGAGGCAAAACCAAAACCCTGCATTTAAAGTTATTAAACATTCTGAGTCCAGAAAACCCACAGAGAGAAACTACCTAAAAGGATTAAAGCCAAGTCTTACACTTGTTGAAATCTTCCTTATTACAATCTGTCAAAGAAAACCTGATTTTGTGAAAAACATTAATCCTACCAACTTTCTTTGTTCTTCTATCACCTCAAAAACACAAAAAAATAAACCCAGGGGAGGGATTTGTTGCTGTGACTTTATGCATATGAGGCAATCACTGAAGTTTTAACCCCTCCACCCACACGCCACGATTATCTAACCTTGGTGAATGAAATCAACTTTTCCTAGACCAGCCCTGAAGAATGAGATATATTCAAAGCACGCTGAGAAACTGGGTTGGGACTGATCAGAAAGGTTGTATTCTCTGTCATGAATCACTGCCTGCAAATACCTTCTGAGCTGTAACTGAAAAAAAAAAAAAAGCATCATTTCTGTGTGGTGTGTCACGTTATTCATAGGGAAACCAGTTTTACACCGGCATGAGCCATCGGAATGCTTTTTATTGTTTTAAATTAAAAAAAAATGGAATTTGGGGCATTTACTTCTTGAGCATGTTACCAGACAGATAAAAAAATATCACTTTTTGAAACCAGTGAAAATGTACAGTTTAGGGAAGAGCTGACATTGAGTTCACCCCTGGAAGTTTATCCTCTTACAAAGTACAGTGAGGGTTCACCTTGTCTCAGGTGGGCTACACAGGGAGCTGCTAAACCCACTCCTCCAGGCTTTTAACCAATGCTTTGGAAGGTAAATCCCAGAAAGTCTGATCCCCTCCACCACCAACCCACCCAGGGACAACACTGACAACTCCAGTTTAAGCCAAGATCAGCGTTAGGCAGGTCCTGAAAGCTCAGGTCATGCTCTGTCACTCAAACTTCATGTTTTCAAGCACATTCCTTAAAAAAGAAACAAAAAAACCCCAAAGTGCACAGAACTTTTTGCCCGGGGGTTCCCCCCCACTGCCCCTCCTTGGCTGTGGATGTGAGGGGGTTTCAAAGTCTCTCCATGGACACTCATGGACTCTCTGTGGGGAGATGTTGGCCCTGGTTTGTTTTTAACTAAGTTTGGGATTAAACTCTGAGTCAGTTTCTATGGCAAAGCCCCACTCAAGGTCAACAAGGGACAAATCGGAACGAAAAGTGTCGCAACGCAGGGTTTTGGATTCCTGCAGTGTTGAGCAGCAACTGCTTCTGCACATGTTGAAAATGGGGGGAAAACATAACTGCACAACCATTCCCCTTCCTCATGTGACTGAACACACAGGCTTCAGTACTTCCCATAAAGTGGGACTTTCCTGGTCTCATGGAAAGTGCCCCTGCCCATGGCAGGGGGAGGAATGAGATGGGCTTTAAGGTCCTTTCCAACCCAAATCATTCCATGATTCTATAACAGCAACATTTTGAATCAGTTTTACCTCAGGGAAGCATCTCACCTCCCACCCCCCCATCAACTGGCTTCCAGCATCTTTTAATTTCAACTTCTCCATCTCACAATTCTTTGGGAAGGACACACCACTGTGAGGGTTACACCAATTATGACCCTGCCTGCAGCTGATGTACTTAATACAGAGGAGGGGTTTGATTATTATTATTATAATTTCATGTCCACCAACATCTGCAGTGCTGAAAGATTTAAGACTTTCAGTGTTTCCTGGTGCTGAACTCCTGACATTAACACAACATACAGCCCCACCAGTGCTCTGACCTACGTAGAGGTGCCCAATTCTGCTGTTGCTGCTACAGAAAGTAAAACAGCAATGGCCAAATGTGAAACTCTGACAGGGAAATCAAAAATGCTACCACAGAAAGGTCCTAGAGGTCAAATAACAGCTAACAGGGAGAAGCCACAATCCTTACCTTTCTGCAGATTATTTGTATCCCAAAGTAACCCCAACACAAACGCTGGTGAGTTACAACCCCAAGGACATTCCCTAATAACTTATTTCTTTTCTGCAAGAAACATGGGCTGAGGTCACCAAGAGGTCGGTGCACTTGACCAAACTATCCAACCATATCCCAAGCCTCTTTTCAGGAGAAAAAAAGCCCCAAAAACTTCCAAAAGCATTCTCCAGCACCCACAGGGTGTCACCCCAAGCAGTCTGTGCTTGTGTGGATGGTTAATGGCCAGGGGGCTTGGACACATCCTTAAAGCATTCCCAGACAGACCGAGGGGTGCACCCAGCAGTGGGGCAGGGAGACAAGGCAGGAGGGAGAAGTTTTCTTCGCAGCAACACCCCTGAGCTCGACCACCATCAGCGGCACCACCAAGGGCACGCAGGTCCCACCCCGGCAGACTTTGCACGCTGACACACACACATTCCCAAGAGCGCCGGTGTCCAACCCGGGCAGCAAACGCCAGCAAAGGGAGAGACCCCCCTCTGCCCCCCAGCACTGCCCGGCTGCTCGCCCCCAGGGGGGACCCTGCAGCCCCCCTGACCCCCAGGCTTTCCCGGCTCCCCCAGAGCCCCGTGCCGGCCCCAGGGCCGCAGACACCGGCCAGGCCTGGGGAGGGCGGCCCTTCCCTCGCCCAGCACGGCGGGGACAGGACCCCCAGGACCCCCAGCCCCCCAGCCCGGGCACACATCCCGCACCCAGCCCCGGCCCCCGGGAGGGGTTGCGCCACTGCCAGCCCGGGGATGGAGCCCCAGCCCGGGAGAGACCCCCAAAAACCCCGGCCCGGCACCGCAGCTGCCCGGGCTCACTATGTGGCAGGAAACACCGCGCGCCTCAGCCCCAGAGCTCACTATTTGGCAAGGGCCTAGAGGCCCACCCCGGCACCTCTGCCGGCCTCCCGCGGGGAAGCGGAAGCCCCGAGGGCTCGGGGAGGCGCTGCTCGCCCCTGTGGCACTCACCCTGTCCGCGGCTGTGCCCTCCGGGCCCCTGGGCTCGCTACCACCAGGGCGGGCCGGCCCGCCCGTCCGCCATTCCACGGCTCCCCCTCCCTGCCCTGACGGGGCCTCGCCCCGCCTCCCCGGGGCCGCCGCGCCGCCGCGCCATTGGCTGGGCGCTCAGAGACGCCGCCGCGCTATTGGTCGAGCTCCCTGTCAATCAAAGCAGCCCTGCGCCATTTGCGTACGCAACAGGCGCAGTGAGGGAACCGCACCCAAGGCGGCCGCGCAAAGAGAGTAAACAGGGAGGGGTGTACCATGAGGGGACGGAGATGGGGGGGAGCCCGGGGCGGTTTGGGGGCAATTCCCAGAGGAAGAAGAGAGAATGACGGCACCAGGGACAGCCGCGACGTGTTAAAAATGCTTATTTGTGTCTGTCGGGGGATCGATATCCTCCCAGGCCTCATTGGAGGAAAGGGATGTCTGCCTCTTCCGCACCCCCCTCAGAGACCTCTCCTTTGGTGGCGGCTGTCGCCTCTATGGTCTCCCGCCCTGCGAGGAAAGTTCCACCTGGGGGAGCGGGGGTGTCACTCCAGGGCGGGGCCACGGGAGGCGGGGGGGGTGGGATTTGGGGTTTGGGGTCTGGGGGGGGGAGCTGTGGGGCCGGGAGGGTGGGGAGGGGTTTAGGGGGCATGGCTGCGGGGTGGGAGAAGGGGTGGGGAGAGGTAGGGGTTGCAGGGGACAGGGACAGTGCTGGGCAGGGCAGTGGGGCGGCTGGCCAGCTCCCTAATGAGGGTGGGGGGGTCCCCAGTCCCCCCAATAAGGGTGGGGGGTCCCCAGCCCCCCATCCACCTCCAGCCCTCTAATGGGAGTGGGGGGTCCCCAGCTCCGGGGGTCTCCAGCCCCCCATCCATTTCTAGTCCCCCAATGAGAGTGTGGGGGTCTTCATCCCCGCCAATAAGGGTGGGGGGTCCCCAGCCCCCCCTCTGTCTCCAATCCCCTAATGGTGGGGGGGGTCCCCATCCCCGGGGGACTCCAGCCCCCCATCCACTTCTAATCCTCTACTGGGGGGATAGGGGTTCCCTAGTCCCCCCAATGAGGTGGGGGGTCCCCAGCCCCCCATCTACCTCCAGCCCCCTAATGAGAGTGGGGGGACCCCAGCTCCTCATACACCTCCAGCCCCTGGAGGAGGGTGGGGGTCCTCAGCCACCTCCAGGCCCCAAACCAGGATGGGAGGGTCCCCATCCTGGGGGTCCCCGGAGCTGGGGGCCATGGGGACAGCCCCCCACCCTCCTGTGTGGCCGTGCAGGGGGGATGGCTGCAGGAAGCGCCTGTGTGACGCTGATTTTGGCTCCTGCCTGGATCTCTCCCCAAGGCCTGGTGGGGCAGGGAATGGGGTCAGGGATTAAAAGAGCCTGGAGTAAGGAAAAGGGCTGGTGGGGACACAGGGACACGGTGTGCCCTGCCCTGAATCCCAATCCCACAGGGACAGCACAACAGGTGGGGGTCAAGCCAGGGCTCGGAAAAGCCCGAGCTGGGTGACCTCGGGCAGCACAGAATCAGAATCCTGGGATGGCTTGGCACGGAAGGGATCTTAAAGCTCATCTTGTTCCACCTTCCACTAGCCTAGGTTGATCCAAGCCCTGTCCAGCCTGGCCTTGAGCACTCCCAGGGATGGGGCCAGCATCCTGTGGCTCATCCCAGTCCTCAGCAGAGCTGGGGTGATGGTGATGCCCCCCTTCCAGAGACTGCAGGAGTAGAGTTTTGATCAGAAATCCCACCACATGGCATTCCACGTTTCTGCTGGCACAGCTGGATATCAAATCCTTCCTCCCTGCCTGATCATCCACATGGAGCATCGGGTTTGTACCCACAGAGAGGGAAGACAGAGTGGGATGAAGGGCAGGGACATCTGTCTGTCCTGTGCTGTGTGCTCCTGCTTGAAACTAAACCACAGGGAGTAAATCACCCACCAGGAAGTAAATAAATCCATGTCATAACCCTGATGGCAGAGCCAGCATCCTGTCCTGTCTGTGCTTCCTCTGCCCTGTGGCACAGCCTGGGGGTCTCTCTGCCACTGCCACCCTCCCTTTGGATGCTCCTGGGAGAGATGGATACACACTCGTGTTGAAACAGCCATTTCTTGCCCGTTTTGCATCACTTCCTCCATGCACAGCCCCCTTGGTGAGATGCTCAGCACTTCCTGGTGCCCCCTGCTCCTCCATCCTGCTGCATCCAGGCAGCATGAAATGGGACACATGGGGTGCCCGGGATGCATGGGATAGCCAGGATGAAATGGTGCACACAGGATGGATGGGGTGCCCAGGTGGGCTGGGATACATGGGCACCTGGGGTACCTGGGATGCACAGGATAGCCAGGATGAAGCTGTGCACGCAGGAAGGAGAGGGTGCCCAGGGTACCTGGGATCCACAGGGCATGTGGGATGCACGTGGTACCAGGGATGCACAGGACAAAGGGGATATCTGGGGTACCCAGGATGCAGAGGGGCACACGGGATGGCTGGGGTACATGGGATACTGCCCCAGGCCCCCTGCACTGCCCCAGCACCCCCCAGTTCTCCCTGTGGGTGCAAAGCAGGGGCCGAGGTGCTGCTGGAGGCCGCTCAGCTCCATGTTTTCCAAGCTGCCAGCGAGCCGTTCCCTTGAAGAAGATCTGCCTCTATCTCAAGGTGTCACAGCCTCAAGGGACCCACCTAATCTGTATCTGCACTGCAACCTTTATCTCTCCTGCTCTGTTTATAGCTGCCGAATAAAACCTGCTAAACTGCAGGATCCAGCCCCCCCTCCCTGCCGCGGTGCCCCCCGACACCTTTTTCCCTGATGCTCCCGCCTGCCAGGTGCTTCCCTGCGTTTTGCTGGAGGTAAATGATTCTCCAGGGAATGGGGAAGGGCAGCCAGGCTGCTCCTGCCTCCCGCCTCCCTCCCAGGTGGGCTCCAGCCACATCCAAGCACCTGATGACCCCAGACAGACCCTGGCACAAATTGGTGCCTCATCCAACCCTGCTTCCTTCAGCCTGGATTCTGCCAAAAACGAGGTGGGATCCGGCAGGTTCAGCCTCATCCTTTCTCTGTGTGATCTGGGGATGAAGAGGGGACATTCTCCACAGGAGGGAGGAGATGGCAGCTTGTTGGAGCCTTGGATGTCCCTTCCCTGGCCAACTGCCCCTATCCCAGCAGGCACAGCTGCATCCCTGCTCCCCTTGGGAAAGGAGCCAGGGCTGTCAGTACCAGAGCTGTGAGGATGCTTTGGAAACACGCACCCAGGCTTCTCTTGCATTCCTGATTTTCATGGACTTGGATCCACGGGATGCACAGGGTGTAAGGGGCACCTGGATGTGCCCCAGGGATGTGTGGGGCATGTGGGATGTGCCAGCTATCCAAGGTGCCTGGGATGCAGGATGCACAGGGATGCAATGGGGCACATGGGCTGAACAGGGTTTCCAGGATGCACAGGACAAATGGGATGCAGGGAGTACCTGGGATGCCCAGGACACTTGGGGTGCCCAGGGTGTGTGGGATGTGTGGGGTACCTGGGATGCACAGGACACGTGGGATGACCAGCTTGCCTGGGATGCACAGGATACCCAGAATGTGGTGGGGAACACGGGATGAACAGGGTGGCCAGGTTACCTGGGATGCACTGGACACATGGGATACCTGGGATGGAACGGGGCACAGAGGATGGACAGGGTGCCTGGGTTGCACAGGACACATGGGATCATGGGATAACTAAGATGGGATGGGGCACACAGGCTGGACAGGGTGTCTGTGGTGCCCACGATGCATGGGATATCTGGAATGGAATGGGGCACAGGGGAGGAATGGGGTGCCCACAGTGCCTGGGATGCACAGCACGCCTGGAATACAATGGGGCACACGGGACAGATGGTGTGCCCAGGGTGCCTGGGACACAGGGACATGAGGAGTACCTGGGATGCATGAACACATGGAGTACCTGGGCTGCACAGGATGCCTGGAATGCTCAGGACACGGGATGCAATGGGGCACAGCGGATGGGTGGGGGACACAGGATACCCAGGGTACCCGTGATGCGACAGGGCACACGGGACAGACAGGATACATGGAACATCGGGGGTACACGGGGTGGCCGGGACTCCCAGAGTGTCTGGGATGCACAGAAGGTGCCTGGGGGGTTTGGGGGGTGCCCGGGGCAGCCGGTGCCCGGCGGGTCCCTGCGCCAGCGTGGCGCGGGCAGTGGCTGTGCCGCTGACATTTACTAATCAGCTCTCACCCAGCGCACACCCGCTCCCTTCTCTTGCTGTCTTGTCTCCATGGAGACTCCGCAACCTTTGCTCACTCGTTAATGGTATCTCAGCAAACGAAACTCCAACGCCACCCAGCCTTCCCCTCCCGGCCCCGGGAGAAATCCTCGCCTCTCACCTCCATCCCCATCCCCTCCTGCCGCTGGGGATAAAAGGGACGAGTCCTTGTTAGCGAAGGACCCAGCCACGGGGGCAAGTTCTGACGGTGGCGCGGGGAGGAGGGAGAGCCACCATCATCCTCCTCGGCGCCAAAAAAACAAGGCCGGGGGATTTTATTGCTGTGGCAGCAAGGACAGGCTCCATCCATGCGGGATTCCGGCCAGCAGCCCTTTTCCTGGCTGATTTATTGAGCCACGAGGCTTGGCACGTGGTTGTGCCTGGGGTTGTGTGTTCCCCCATCCCAAATCCACCCCCTCCAGCATCTGCAGAAGCCACCCAAAAATCATCCAGAGGGAGCGGTGGGTGCCGGGAACATGCTCCGTCCCCGGTGTCCTGCTCTCGCTGATTCTGTTTTCAAATTAACATGGGAAAGATGCCCATTACCTGCTTCCAGATAATGACTATGATTAGGCAGAGCTCTGCTGCCAGCCGAGATCTGAAGGATTTCTGTGCTCTCCAGCAGCGCTTTGCCGGTGCAAAAACAAGAGCAATAAAGTGTAAATAAAAGACTAAAGGAAATCGTGGGTCCATCAGTGGATGGGGTGTGTGGAAGGGGCTCTAATGGCAGCCTCTCTGCAGCAGGGTGGTGGCTTCAGCCTCACTCCAGGCAAGGGAAAATGGGAGAGGGGCTGCCCCAGTGCCTGCACCCCACGTTTGAACCTGCCTCGGCCTCTGCTTGCTGGGAACTGGGGGATTTGGGAAGGAAAATTCAAGATGTGCCTGTGTAAGGCTGGTCCTGGGGGGCTGTGGCCCTGCAGATGGAGATGGGGGCTTAAAGAGGGGGAAAAAAATAGCCGGATGCACTGAGATGGCTGCAGTAGCTCCTGGAGCAACCAGGGTTGTGCCACACCTCTGCCCCATGGTGTGACACCCTGGGTGCGTGGAGAAGGGCAGGGGTGGCCTGTCTGTGCCAGGTGTTCCAGGGCAGCTCCATCCCCAGCCCACCAGAGCCCCCTGGGCAGGGGATGCTCAGGATGGGCAGGGAGCAGCACAGGACCCACGGTGCCCTGGTGGGTACAAGAATGGATAGGATGGGGCTCGTGACCCCACTGCGAGAGAGGACCTCCAAAATTTTATGTTCATGTGGGTCAGCTGGACCCTCCTCATCCTTCTGCCCCTCTGCCTGCCCTTACTGGGGCTGATTTGATGGATGCCACTTGTGTCCTCACATGCCAGCACGCCCTGTGACACCCCAGACCAGCCTCCATCCCCTGCATCCATAGGGATGCCCCATGACATGCCACTCCATGGCACATCACCCCACGGCATGTCACCCCTTCGAGCCACTCCCTTCCCCACCACTCCCCCAGAGTCTGAGGCAGGCAGGGCTGAGCTTCTACCCATCCTCTGGGGATGCTGGGGTGTCACTGGGGGCACTCACCCTTACCCCAGTGCTGAGGGAGGCACAAAGCCCCTGCCTGTGCTGCCAAGCTGAGCTCCAGCCCTTGCCAAACCTCCCAAGATCCCCCCACCGTGGCTGGAAGAGATGGAAAATCATGGCCATAAGCTCTCCCTCACCAAGAGCCTTCGAGGTGGTTGTCACCATCCCCGGGGCAAAGCATCCCTCCTGCCTCAGCCATGGGGACATCTCCCAGGGCAGGGTGACACAGTGCCCAGATGATCCCCACAGTCCTGGGGGAGGCTGGAAAAGGAGCTGCCATTCCCTCTGCCAACTGCTCTGGGCAGTAACTGGCACATCCAAAACCCGGTCCCACATGTGGCTCGCAGGCGAGGCAGCTCCTTGGGGACCCCATGGCCCCGTGTCACCCCACTGGGGTCCCACTGCCAGTGGGACAGACACAGGGGAACACCCCCCTGGGCCCCCATCCCATCCGGGCAGAGGCAGGAAGCTAATCTGTGCTCCGATTAGGCAGAGTTCCCAGCAATGGAGGTTTCTTCTTTTTTTCCTCCCCCCCTCAGTGATAACAAATAATAATATAATCCCCTTAATCCCTCCCCGAGGAGCCGGCGCGCACTCCCGGCCGGGGAGCACCGCGCTTCTGCCGCCGCTGATAACTCGCACCCGGGGCCCCTGCAAAAACAAACGCTTCGGATCACATGTGGCCCCCCAAAATTCCATGTGCTGCCCCGTGGCTTCCCCTCCCGGCATCCCCAGACTCTCATATCCAGCCCTATTGCCAGTTTGGGGGGATCCAGCATGGCTCCAGGCTCCTTCCCACTGGGCAAGGCCACCATGACCCCGCAGAGCCCCCAGCCCCAGCCTGGGGGTCCAACATCCCCCTCCCCAGACATGTCCCATCCAGGCTCTGCCCTCTCATCTCCTGCTCCCTTTGCAGCAGGAATATGTCGAAGCCCCTGGAAGCTGAGCCTCCCAGGTGTCCCCCTGCAGCTCCTGATCTCCAGAGGAGATGCCCTGGGTGTTCTCCCTGCACCCTCCTGGTCCTGGGTGACCCCCTGCACCCTCCTGCTCCTAAGGGGAGATGCCATGGGTGCCCCCTCTGCACCCTCCTGCTCCTAAGGGGAGATGCCTTCTGTGCCCCCACCCCAGGGGTGGTCCTGCCTCCCCCCAGGATGCCCCAGCTGAGCCCAGTGCTTTGTTTTAGGAGTGTCAGTGCGGGAAGCATCACTTCCCACCCCAGCAAGGCCCCAGGAGTGCTGGCAGTGCCCTTGCACCCCCCACCCATCACTGGGGTGCCGAGAAGGAACCCAGGCATCCAGCTGCCAAATCCCCTCCCTTTCCCAGGGATCCCAGCCTGCCTTTTCCCCTCGGTGCCGA
Organism: Margarornis squamiger; assembly: GCA_035222235.1. Lineage (NCBI taxonomy): Eukaryota > Metazoa > Chordata > Aves > Passeriformes > Furnariidae > Margarornis > Margarornis squamiger. The sequence goes on from JAWWTY010000059.1 coordinate 6,402,303, forward strand.
GCCCCCCTTCCATCACCATCCAGCAAATATTAATAACAACCCTGCAGCCGCCTGTGCTTTTATTCCCTGGCTTTGCTGGCCCCGGCTCTGCTGAGCTCAGCTCCTCTGGCTCCAAAACGCCTTTTAAAATTACCGGAGAGTGGAGACCCCTGTGAACACCCTGCCCTCAGCTGCCCCCTCCTCCCTGGCACCCAGCGCAGGGCCAGCAGCACCCATGTGCCACGCGGGGAGCTGGGTGCCATCCGCCCCCCTTATTTAAGAGGCGCCAGGCTGGGCTTGATTAAAACCAAGTGAAAGCCAGAGCCAGGGCAGAGAGGGGGATTAGATCGCTCCGGGGAATGTTAATGGACTCCAGAGCTTTCTGCCCGGCTGGCGGCTGGGATGGATCCAGCCCTGGATGGGCAGGGGGGTGCAGTGAGTGCGTCAGGGCTCAGCTGGACCCTGGAGCACATGGTGGAGCGGAAGGAGGATGGGGGGGACACACACACATGGGGGTGGTGGAAATATCTTCCAAGGGCCTGGCTGTTCCTCTGGGAAAAGCAGGGGTGGTCTGGTGCTCCAGCTGGGCTCCAACCGCCCCCGCTGCCGGCGCTGAGGCCGATCCCGTGGTGGGGACATGGCACAGCACGGGCTGCCCATGGAGAGGTGGCCCTGGGGGGCACTGCCATTGCCCTGTGTCCCCACCCTGGCTGCCCTGAGGTGGGGGACAAGGACATTCTGTGTTCACACCAGCCATGGGGGCTGCACAGCAGCTAAAGGGGGTGTTTGCTGGTGGGAAGAGCCAGTGTGGCATCAGGGGTGATGGTATTGGGGTGTTGGTGGCTCCTCACAGCAATGTGTTCCCCCATCCTCTCTGTCCCAGGGTGGAGGACAAGGACAATCTGGGATGACATCAGCCATGGGGAGCTACAATGGGGTTAAAGAGGCTGTTGGTTGTGGTGCTGCTGGTGGGAAGGGCTGGTGTTGAAGTGCCAGTGCCCCTAAGATGCTCCCCAGCCTGGCAGAGTGGGCGACAAGGACAGTTGGGGTGACACCAGCCATGGGGGGCTCCAAAGGGGCTGAAGGAGCTGTGTGTTGGGGTGCTGCTGGTTGGAGGGGCTGGTGCTGGGGCCGAGGTGCTGGTGCTGGGGTGCTGGTGCCCCCAACACGGAGGTGCTCCCCACCCTGGCTGCCAGATGCGCTGGATTGCAGGTCTGACGTGGGAAATCGCCTCCCTCCCTCGTTAGCTTGTGATTAGCATGTCAAGTGGTTGAAGTTGGTGGGTATAAAGGATGCGAGCAAAGAATAATGGCTTCAATTTTCTTCACGGCACAGCCATTAATTTGAAGGAGAAGGGGGTGTCCAAACCTCCCGGCAGCAACCAGGGGCTCCGCTGGCCCCGGCACTGCGGGGCGAGGGCAGGTCCTGCTGCTGCCCTGGCTGGGGTGGGCGACACGACCCTGTCCCCACTCCGGGTGCCGGGGACCAGGGTGAGCTTGGCACCGGCACGGGCATCCCGTGTGCTTCCCGTGCCGGGGTGATGGTGCACATGGAGGTGCAACATGTGTGCTTCCACTCACGCCATCCTCCGCCCCGAAACATCGTCCCGGGAGCAAGGGAATTCCCCTGGCTCCATCCCCAGGTGATGGGGAGGAGGAAAGGGCAGGAGGGCAAATTCCTGCCGTGTTTCCAAGGGGATGGGAGAGAGTGGAAATGGCGGCAGAGCTGTCTTTGCCAGGTGCATGCCGGGTCCTGGCACAGCACTCCGAGCATCCTCACATCCATGTTCCCCATGGATCGAGCGGTCAGTGCTCTGGCACTGACAGTGGTCCAGCTCTGGACCCCTCTGACGTGGGAGCATCCTTCATCCCACAGTCCTGCAGCATCCCTGGGCCCTGAGATCCAGCATCCTGAGAGGCCAGAACCCTCCTCCCAGCAGAGCTGCTTAATTAAAATCATCATTTCCATCCCGAGGTACTGCCAGGCACCAGGACCTGGCTCATTCCACATCCCCTGGCACTGCCTGGCCGTGCTGGGCTTGCCCTGGGTGCCCTCACGAGCAGCTCCCAGAAACCTTCAATAAATCCACACCAAACAAATAAAGGAACAGCAAACCGACCATTTCTCCCCTGAATTTTGAGGTCTTTTCTCCTTTCCCCGCCCCAATCCCAGGCAATGCTGGGCTGTGCTGATCAACCCCCAGCAATCAGCCCCATCACGAGGTTTTTCAGGCTCTGGAGCTGCTCACGCTGCTTGAGAGATATAATTGAGGCTTGGAAAAAAAGATAAAAATAATAAAATAAAGTAAAATCCAGCTGTGGTCCGAGCAGCCAGCTGTGCCCAGCGAGGCTCCGACCGTGCCAGGTGATGCTTCCTGGTGGGATTTACCTCCTGGGGTTGTGGGGGGGATGATTTCATTCCCTTTTGGTGCTGCTTGTTGTGACCTGAAAAAAAATAGAGGGAAAAAAAAAATGGGGTGGGAAAGAGTAAATTTGATGCTTGTGGGAGGCATCGTGTAGGGGGCAAGGTGAGGATGAATGTTTAGGGACCACCAAAAGACCCCCCAGGAGGGGCTGTGTGGGAGCCAAATGGGGGCTTTCAGCCCCTGTGGGATCGAGCACGGGAGCAGGAATGGTCGGACCCCCCACCCTGCTCATGTGCCTGTTTCCCCATGGAGCAATGTCACAGTCAGGGGACATTTGGTGCCCACCAGGGTGGGAGCACACCCTGAGGGCTCCCCTTTCCCCCCAGTCCTGAGGTTGGTGGGAAGGGGGGCTCCAACCCCCATCCCACCCTCACCCCGAGCCCCCCAGTGCTGTGCCCCCCCTAGGGTTGGGTGCCAGGGTGGGGGGCACCCACCAGCCAAGCTGGGCATGAGCAGCACCAGCCCCAGCCATGGGGGTGGTCCTGCAATGGCCCACCTGGATGGGGCCACCGGGTGCCCAGCAGGGACCAGTCCGTGGGGAGCAGGTGGAGCTTGCTGGGTGAAGTTTGGGGTGGGGTATTAGGGGTGCAAGTGGCCCCCCCAAAACCACCCAGCATCTCCAGAGGGCTCTCAGGGGGCATGGCTGGTCCCCAGGCACCCGTGGAACCTCAGGGTGGAGAGGCAGCACCCAGCCCTGCTCCATCATCCCCCCAGCTCACCCTGAGGGTCCTGTGGGGTTCCTGGTGAGGGCACAGAGGACCAAAGCCCCCTCCCACTTTGATCCCTGAGGGGATGTGGCTGCACCAAGGGGCACATCTCATCCCACTGCACACATGTGGCCCTGCTGCAACACCCCCAGCCAAATCTGGGGGGGTGAGGGAGGGTCCATGAGCCACCAGTGCTTGGAACCTGCCAAACCTCCACCCTTGGAGTGTGGGGTGGAAATAAACCCCCCCCCAAACGCCCACCCACCTCCACCTGAGGCACAGGGACAGGCAGGTGCCCCCCTCCCTCTCAGCACCCCCGAGGTGGGTGGGGGGTTCCTGTGAGCCCATCTCTGTGCTCAGGACACCCCAAATGGGGGGGCTGCATCAGACCCTGCTCCTCCCAGCTGGGGGTGGGCTTTGCTGCTCCCCCAGCCCGGCAAAGAGGGGGTCCCTCAGCATCCCCCCACCCCATTAAGCATCTTCCCGGGCTGCTGCGGCGCTGGCAGCCCCGGTGCCCCCCCCATCCATCAGTATGCGCCGTGTGTTCCTCTCCATAGCAACCCCCCTGCTCGCCCCCGGCCCCCCCAAACCCTCGGCTGCCGCAGCCCTGACCCCGCCGGCATCGCTCACCTCTCCCACCCACAGGTAGCTGGTCCCCCCCTGCCCACCCCGCGACCCCCCTCTCCCCTCGCCCGCAGGATGCTGCCGCCTCCATCCTCCCGGGCTGGAAGTTGGTGGATTTTTGAATTTTATTCGTTTTGTCCTTGTTTTCGCTCCTTGCTGGTGTTGATGCTTCTCCCATCCATCAGCGCCTGTATCCCTGTGCCCGCCCCTCCCCGCATTGGTGCCAGGGAGGGGTGGGCACCCATCCTGCTTGGCAAGCCAAGGTGTCACCCAAGGTGCCACCAGCCCCCCCTGGCATTGTCCCCAGGGACCCTCTGCTGCCACCGCATCCCCAGGGGAGCAGCAGCGGGGTCCTCCCGTGTCACAGCACACCCGGATTTGTACCAAAATTCAGCTTTCTTGCTGCAATTCCCACCTGAAGGCAGATCCTGGCATCCTCCCTAAATTGAGGGAGGGTCAGCACCCCTCCAACACCCCTCCTCCCCTGGCACAGCCAGGCCGTGCCCCCCCTCAAAAAAAAAAACACCAAAAAAGAGAAGCAAGAAAGCAGCGGGCATCGCTCAATATATAGGTTTCTTTTTAATATAAAAAAAGTGCCTATTAAAAATTCCTTCCTAAATAACACAAAAAGACCATTTGAGGGGCAAAGCGGGGGGGGCCGGGAGGGGGGTGCTCATGGGGGGGACCCCTCCGGCCAGGGCAGCACAAACACTGCGCAGGGCAGCTGGGGGGGAGGAGGGGGGAAGAGGGGCTTTTTTCACCAATTTGGGGTATTTTTCCCTTTTTTTTTTCGAATTTTGCCTTTTTTTGACCGTTTCAGGGTGTTTTCCCTCTGTTTGTGTGTGTGTGTGTGCGTTTTCTCGGGTTTTGCACAATCCACAAAGCTGTACAGAAGTTGCCAAATTCTTGAGGAAGGGGGGACACACACAGGGGATTGGGGGGGAGAGGACCCCAAAACCCCCCCTGGCACCCACACACGCACCCACCCCCTGAGCTCATGGCCACCAGTGGCCCCCCCCTTCACCCCAGTCCCCCCCACTCCCCCTCCCCACCAAGAGGGTCTGTGATTGATTTATTCCTTATTTTTTTCCTTTTTTTTTTTTTTTAATTTTTCTCCTTTTTTTTCTTTTCTTTTATTTTTTTTTTTTTTTAAAATAATTTTTTTTATTTTATAAAAATTTTTAAATTTT
>JAWWTY010000059.1:6408813-6433948 GCA_035222235.1 Margarornis squamiger
GGGATTTGGGGTCTTACCCACCTCCCATCCAGAACTCACATAGCCAGGGGTCTGGGGTCCTGTCTACCCTCCATCCAGCACCCACATACTCTGGGATTTGGGGTCATGCCCACTCCCATCCAGCACCCATGGACTCTGGGATTTGGGCGTTCCTGCCCACCTCCCATCCAGAACTCACATAGCCAGGGGTCTGGGGTCTGTCCCACCTCCATCCAGCACCCATATACTGTGGGTTTTGGGGTCCTGCCCACCCCCAACCAGCACCCACAAACCCTGGGATTTGGGGTCTTCCCATCCCCATCCAGCACCCACATACTCTGGGATTTGGGGTCATGCCAACCTCCTATCCAGCACCTGCATACTCTGGGATTTGGGGTCTTACCCACCTCCCATCCAGAACTCACATAGCCAGGGGTCTGGGGTCCTGTCTACCCTCCATCCAACACCCACATACTCAGGGTCCTGGGTATGCCCACCCTTGATCTGACACCCACATTCCAGTGGTTTGGTGTTCTGATGACCCTCAATCTGGCACCTATGTGCTCAGGGGTTTGGGGGCCTGGCCACCCCTTATCCTGCACCCACATACCCAAGGGTTTGGGGTCTTGCTCACCCCCATCTGGCACCCTGGGCCATCCCACATCCCCCTAACTCTGGCATACCCGGGGTCCAGTATCCCACCACCCCGGGCTCTGGTATCCAAATATTCTGGGCTCTGGCACCCCATCACCCCGGGGTTCAGCACCCCATCACCCCGGGGTCCAGCACCCCATCACCCCAAGGTCCAGCACCCCATCACCTCAGGGTCCAGCACCCCACAAGATGGGCTCCAGCCACCTCCAGACATTGGGACCAAAGGGATCCCCAGTTTGATGCTTGATGGGGTAACACCCGGGGCAAGTTCCCGCAGCCCAAAAAGGGGCTGGGGGCACCCAGAGGGTGGGTGCAATTGGGTTTAGAGAACCCCCCGGGAAGCACCGAGCACCCAGCACAGCCCTGCTGCCCCTCAACCCACTTCCCGGGGTGGGGACCACCACGGGGTGGGGGGCTCGCCTGGCACTCACCTGGTGGTGGTGGCGTCTCCGAGCCCCGCTGGCGACGCTGCCAGAGCCTGTTTGGGGGGGTCAGCGCTTCCCAATGCCCATCGACCTCCATCCGGCAGGAACAACCCCCGCGGCGAGCGAGCGGACGGGGAGGGACCGCAAAAAAGAAAAGAATCCCCAAACAGCCTCCCCGGGGGCGGCCAAAGGGGGGTCCCCGCGCCCCCCTGCCCCGGCCGAGCTGCGGGCAAGGGGGTACCCCAGCCGCTGACCCCTCCTGCCCTCCCTGCCTGTGCCCCGGGCTCGGCGTGGGGAGAGGGGCTGTGCTGTCCCTCTGTCCGTCCGTCCGTCCGTCCGTCCGTCCGTCCATCCGATTGTCCTGCTGCGGGGCGGGGGGTCGGCAGTCCGGAAAGCAGAGCCGGGCATTTTGGCAGGCGGAGCGGGTTGGAGTGCGGAGAAGGGGGGGGAAAACCGGGGTGGGGTTTCTCTCTTCGTTCGTTATTATTAATTTTTTTTTTCCTTTCGTTTCGCTTATTTTTAATCTTTTTTTTTCCCTCCTTTTTTTTCCTCTTTTTTTTTATTTTTTATCTTTTTTTTTTTTTTTTTTTTTTTAGAAAACAAACAAACGGTTCCAATCCCAGTTAAATACAGAACTTGAAAAGTGTTCCAGAAAAAAGTGCTGGCTAAATTACCTCTGAAAGAGAAACACAACACGGAGAGAAAGGGGGACACATGATGAGAAGGGCCCTGGGAGGGGATGGGGGGTGTCCCCCGTGTCCCCTTCTGCCACTCCCACCCTCACCCCCGGGTTCTCCCCCACCTACCCTGTAACAAAACCTCGTTGTCCGGTTGGCACGTCAGCAGACACTACAATGAGGTGACTGTAAAAGTGTCCTCAGGGTGTTGTTGCTCTACCATGGGTCCCAAAAACCCGCTCTTCTGGGTGGGGGCCATGACGGGGTGCCCTTGGGGTGCAAAACTGGGGTACCTGTAGTTGTCCTGCAGCTGCAGCATTGAGTCTCTCGGTACGGGGGAGATGTTCAAGTCATTGATCAAGGGACAAGCGTAGGGTCCTCGGTGGTGAGCCCGGGACATCTCCAAGGGCTCCTTCTCGCCCTTGGAGGGGTGGGTGCCGCTCGGGCTGCTCAAGTGGGGGTTCAGACACGGGGGGTCCGTCCTGCCCATGAAGTCTACCAGCATCCCGGCCCCCGCTTTGCCGTCGTACGAAGGGCTCCGGGTGCTGGCGTTGGGGGAATACCAGTACGGGGGGTTTTTGCAACTGGGGGAGTCGTAGTGCGGTTGAGGCATGGGGAGGTCGCGGCAAGCCAGGTGGGGGGCGTGCGGCAGGGCCCCTCCCTGCATGCTGTGTTTGAGCGAGTCGCAGGCCGGCAGCTTTCGGATGCTGCCCGCCCGGAGGTCCTCCTTGAAGGCCAAGGTCGGGGAGCAGTTGGGCGAGAAGGCTTTCTGCAAGCCGGCCTCGAAGACAGTCTGCTGGCCAGGGGCTGCCAGCTGGTGCGGGAGGGCAGGGAAGTGCTTGCTCTCCAAATCCGGCTGCCCCAGGCCGGGGGAGTCGCTCTGGAACCCCTGGACGAAGGTGCCGTCCGAGGGGGTGGAGGGGTTCATGGAGTAGGGGCCGGCGTAGTCGCAGGGGTCCCGCTCGCCCACCCCGAAGCCCCGGGACTGGGAGGGCAGGGGGGACATGCTGCTGTCCCCGCTGTAGTAGTCCAAGCCCAGGTCCGTGCTGTCCTGGAAGAGGGGGTTCACTGCCTGCGACTTGGTGGGGAACTTGGCCTTGCCCGTCCCCCTCTCCTTCTTGGAGGCACAAGCCCCCCGAGAGCCCCGGGGCTGCCGGGGTCCCGTGTTCCTCTTGGAGGGGTACACGGAGGAGGAGGAGGAAGAGGAGGAGAAGCTCAGGTGGGAGGTGTCGAACATATCCACCTTCTTCCGTCGGCCTCGCCCGGGCTTGGAGTTGCTCTGGAAGAGGACGCTCTGGTTCCAGTTGTAGCCGGGGGCGGAGGATGCCTCGTTCCAGTCCATCATCAGCTTCTCCAGGCTGGAGAGGCTGGACTGGCCCTCGCTGGAGGACGCCTCGCTGTTGGCGCGCCGGTAACCGGCCGGCTGGTTGAACTGGGTGCTGTCGGAGGAGGACTCGGAGAAGGTCTCGGAGACCGTCTGCTGCTTGGCTTTCTGCGGGGTGTAGTTGGAGATGTCCAGGATGACATTGGGCTCATTGAGGTGGCACTCGAAGCCCGGGTTGTAGAGCTGGCTGAAGGCTTCCGAGCTCCAATCCAACCCCCCGTAGCCTTGCCGGAAAGCCCACGGCGCCGCGCTGGGGAACTGCCGGCAGTTTTCGGGCGAGGGCTGGAAGGACGCCGACCCCTTGGGCACCATGTAGCCGCCAGGCGAGACGGTGCTGGCGCGGCTGTCGCAGCGCAGGGGGGTGTGTGCGGCGCTGGAGAACTGTCCCCCCTGCTCGGCGCTGTTGAAGAAGGCGGCTTTTCCCAGCGGCAAACTCGGGCCGGCCGTCGGCGGCGCGTAGCCGGCGCTGTGGGCGCTGCTGGGCGAGGACGGGAGGCTGTTGCCGCTGCCGTAGGCGAAGCTGCAGTCCTTGCTGTTGGGGCAGTCCTGTGCCGGTGGGTACTGCTTTCCCGGTGGGAACACACTGGCGGGTGCCACGCTCTGCCCGGCGCTGCCGTAGCTGCCGTAAGGGGAGTAGCTGGGCGTGCCGCTGGCCGCTGGGTGAGCTGTGGGCGACCTGGACACGGCTGATGGCGGTGCCAGTTTGGGGAAGGACTCGGTGCCCCGGCACTCTGACGACCCTTGGGTCACCCCATAGCTGGCGGCGGCACGGCCGGGTGGGAACGCCGGCCGGCCCTGCATGGCCGCGTGGAAGGCGGCTTCGGCACCAGGTGTGGCTGTCGCCACCTTGCCACCCCGGGCCGTGTAGGCGGCCATGCCCCGCTGGCCGGGCAGCGCGGCCGGGGGCGCCGTGTAGGCGGCTGCTGATTTACGGGACTCGGAGCGGGACGCAGAGAGGGCGAAGTCCAGCAGGTCAGAGGAGTCGTCCGAGTCCAGCAAGGAGCGGAAGTATCCGGTGAAGAGGCTGTGCCGCTCCGGACCGGTCTCCGTCTGCGAGGACGGTGCGCTCCCGGCGTAGAAGCCGGCGCGGCCGGAGGAGCCCGACTCCAGCCCCGCAGCATGGAAGGGTCTTGCCTCAGCCCCTTGGTAGCCACCGTTGCGTCCGGCCTGGCCACCGGGGTGGCCGTGGTGGGGGGCCCAGGGGCTGCCCTTCTCACCGCCACCCCACTCTCCAGTAGCGCCATCACCAAAGCTCTGCCCGGAGTTGGGCTCGGGGAAGAGCGCCCCGTTCTTGCGTGCCCGCCGCTTCCGCTTGGGTTTTCCCACGGGATCGGGCTCCGGCCGGCCACGCTTGCGTGGGTGCACAGGGTCTGCATGGAGGGCAGTGGGGGCTTTCTTCTTCTTCCCGATGCCCTCGAAGAAGTCGCTGAAGGAGCAGCGTGCAGCACGGGCAGCGTGGCCTCCCCCACGCCCACCGAAGCCCCCCGCCTTGCCGCCGCGCCGGCGAAAGCCCTGGACACGGTGCAGGAAGTGGGAGATGCTCTGGGTGTCGGGGGCTTGGTGGATGGACTCGGGCTCACTGGGGGTCCAGCAGCGGGGTGGCGAGCAGCGCCCCGAGCACTGGCTCTGCCGGTTGAGGAAGGCCAGCTTGGCCAACACGTCTGAGTAGTCGGCTTTGCTGTCGTTGGTGTCAGCGATGTAGGAGGGCTGGGGCGACGCCAGCTTCTGCTTCCTCCTTCTCCTCTTCTTCACCTCTGGAGTGGGCTCCTTGGGCTTGGCTTGGCCCAGCAGCAGGTTTTTGGGAGGCCGGCCCCGCTTGCGCTTCAGGATGATGGGCATCTCGCCGGGGGGGAAGACCACCACCACGTTGCGCCCGTTGTTCTTCATCTTGAGCAGCGGCGTGGGCTCCATGGAGGTGCTGGCCGCCAGCTCCTTCCCCTCCAGGTTCAAGTTGCTGCTGAGCGATGACACCTTGTAGGTCGTCTTGTTCCTCCTCCCCAGGGACACGGGGATCTTGGCCATCTTCACCACCATCTTCCTCACCCCCCGGCACTTGTTCTTCTTCCCCACCACAGAGGCCTTGGGCATCTCGTCGGGGTCCAGCGTGGTGGGGGGTGGTGGCGGTGGTGGGGGGCTCAGCAGTGGGGTGTCGGGCTCCTCGGGTCCGGGGGGCACCTCGGTGGGCAGGGCGAGGGGGGGCAAGACCCGGGTTTCAGGGGTGACATCCACCCGGCGCCCCCGCCCCGCCCTCCTCCGGCGGCACAGCATCTTTGGCTTGTCTGTCCGGCGCAGGGCGTACTTGCGGTGGTCCTCGCCGCACCGCCCGGCCCCCCGGCCCCCACAGGGACCCCGCTTCACCATAGTGCCCAGGGGACACCCCCCGAGCCGGGGCTGCAGCCCGTGGGGCCGCAGCGGGTCACCGGTGCCCGGCTGTGTCTCCAGCAGCTCTGAGACGGTTCCCAGAGGCTGCGACTCCAGCAGCGAGGGCTCGGTGGGCAGCAGTGGGGGCTCCAGCGCTCCGGGCAGCGGCTCCAGGGTCTGCAGCCCCAGTGGCTCCGCCAGCGGCTCCAGCGACTGCAGCTCCAGCGACTCGGACAGGGGCTCCAGCGACTGCAGCTCCAGCGACTCAGAGAGCGGTTCCAGCGACTGCAGCCCCAACGGTTCCAGGTTTTGCAGCTCCAGCGACTCTGGCAGCGGCTCCAGGCTCTGCGAATCGAGCAGCTGGGGCTGCGACTCCAGGGACTGGGAATCCAACAGCCGGGATTGGGAGTCCAGCTCTTGGGCTGGCAGCAACTGGGGCTGCGGCTCCATCGCCTGCGACTCCAGCAGCTGCGTCCCTGGGCACGCCAGGGAGGCCAGCTCATTCAGGATGTCTGCCTCGGCCAGCTCCGAGTAATCGCCGGCATCGGGCTGGGAGCAACCGGCTTCCTCTGCCGGTGCTTTGGAGACCCCCCCCACGCCCCCACTGTGTCCGGGGGGCTGCGGGGCGCTCCCCCCACCTCCATCAGCTTCTCCATCGCGCGCCGGGGGCCGGGGGTGCCGCGGCGGGTCGGATTTGAGGAGCACCCCCCGCTCCTCGGGGCTGCGGATGCTGTTGGCCAGGGAGGGCGAGGAGAAGAAGCTGTACTGGAGGTCGCGGTCGGCGGGCAGGAGGCGGCTGTCCTCGTGGCCCCCGCCGCCGCCGCGGAGGCTGCCACAGTCCAGGTGCACCCCACTGTTCTTGAGGTCCTCGGAGAGCCGGTTGAGGTCCTTCATGATGTCGATGAGCTGCACCACGGGGTGGAGGTTGATGTGCCCGTTGCCGCACTTGCTCCGGAGCAAGGCGAGGATGCTGTCGACGTTGCAGCGGCCCGAGGCCAGCGTCGCGTTGGGGAAGGTTTTGGGCGCCCTGTCGCGGGCGGGTGCCTCCTCCGCGCTGCCCCCCAGGATCCGGGGCTCCCCGGCACAGCCCAGCAGCTCCTCCGCCGCCTTGGTGCCGCCGTGGACGCTCTGGCAGCGGTCGGCGGGGTCGCCGTGCAGCAGCGAGCCTGCCTGGTGCTCCCGGCCGAGCGCGGGGCACGATCCCTCAGGGAAGCTCAGCACGCTGCAGGATAACGCCTTCTCGGCCGGGCAGGCTGGGGGTCGCTGCGCCGGGTGTCCCGGGGGGTAGAATTTGGGCTCTCGGACGTAGTCGGGCGAGCCACGCACAACGCTGGTCGTTACCACTGGGCCCGGGGGCTTCACGCGCATCCTGACCTCCTCCTCCCCCGCGTGCCGCTTGGCCAGGCAGTTGCTGACATGGGGGTCAGGGAAGGTGACACCGGGACCTGTGGGCGGCAGAGAAGGGGACAGTAAGGCTCTGTGGGCATTGCTGGCCAAAAGCAGCCTCGCTGCATCCCCGCTGTTCTCAGGGGTGGGGCTCCATATCCATTCCCCAGCTCATCCCTAACCTTGTCACCAGTGAGGACCTGGGTGGCACTGTGGGAATGTGCCCCCACTGCCCCCCGATGGGAAAATGGGGGCTGCCCCGCTCCCCAGCCCAGGGGTCTGCCCACCTTCCCACAGCTCAGAGGGGGCTGGACACCCTTGCCAGCTCAAGGGGGGCTGGATGGCCTCCCCAGCTCAGGGGTCTGGTCCTCTCCCCAGTTCAAAAGGGGCCGAATGCCCTTCCCAGCTGAAGGGGGTCTGGATGTCTTCCCCAGCTCAGGGGTGCTGGACACCCTCCCCACACCAGGACCACCTGTGCCAGTCCCTGGCACAGAGCCCACTCCAAGGTCTGGGCTGCCCCATCCTGCCACAGGGCAGAGTTTGGGGGACTGGGGTGGTCAGAGAGCAGTGGCTGGGACTTACCTTCGGCTTTGCTGCTGCTCCTGCTATTGCACTTGAGCTCTCTGCAAAGGAAAGGGTGTGCGGGGTTAACCCCACGCGGAGAGGGGACATTTGGGTGCCCACCACCCCTGTGCCAGTCCCTCCACGGGACATACCAGGGGCTGGTCCTCCCGAGCTCCCACGGCCGCCCATCACTGTGGCATCGGGACTGTGAGGGGTGGGGAGAGAGCGGGGAGGCTGCCTTTAATCTGGAGGACAGAGGGGACAGGTTTATGCCCCACTCCGAACCCCACCACCACCACCAACCCCTCCGTGGGGCTGGGGGGAGTCCGGGGGGTGACGGGGGTCCTTTGGTGGCTCTGCCACTAGGTGTCCCCGGCGAGCCGCGCTCCGGACACGCAGGGGGGTGGTCTTCGCCCGAGGAGGTGGCTCAGCACATCCCACCCCCCCACATCCCATCCCGGCTGCCACCCACCCATGGACACCCCATGCACAGCTCCAAGCCCCACCCGTGGTGACATCACCCGGTGCCAGCAGACCCCCCTCGCTGGGATGTCCCCGCGTGGGTTCTGCCTCAGTTTCCCCCCGCTGGCGATGAGGTACAGCAAGGGCTACGGGGGTGCGTGGCACAGACACCCACACGTGGGTGTCAGGCACCATGTGCTCACTGCACAGCCCATCCCGCACCCCATCGGGGGCCGCAGGCCCCCCTATTCACCCCAAAATCCCAAATAAAGATGCTTTGCAAAGCCACAGAGCATCCCTTCTCCATCTCCAGGGATGCCCAGACAGGGATGGGCAGAGCACTGGCAGCAAGATGTGCTGCCAACCCCCTTCTCGGTGCACCTCCCGCTCCCCATTTTTGGGTGAGGCCCCCCAGTACCTGTTCCGGGGGTGTTTGCAGTGCAGGTTCACTCGGAAGCTCCTGCCGTCGCCGTCGCTGCCGGGCTGGCGGGGGCCGGAGCCCTGGGCATGCGGGAACCACTCGGCTGGCGGGCTGGCACCGTTCTCCAGTGCGAGGGGCTGGCAGGCGACCGAGCTCCCATCTGCTCGAAAGAGACCCCCACACGTCAGCCCGCCGGCCCCCTCCCAAAGGGAGCACCCCCCGAGCATGGTGGCACCCCATGTGCCACCCGCTGACGCCTCCCCCTCGAAGCCACAGCCCAGGGGACACCCACGCTGTGCCCTCCTCCTCACCACGGGATGCCCAGGGTGGCATTTCGGGGCAGGGTATCCCTTTCCTCCCCACCGTGGCCGTGCCTTGAGCAGGGGGCTGTCCATATGAGGGGGAGAAGGATCTCCCCAGCAGGCTGTGGGCACACCTCTGTGTGGCTATGCGTGTGCGTATCCACACGGATGTTGCACACGCGTGTTCACGCTGCTCTGGCCCCCCACTCCCCTGCACGAGGTCGAGGCACCCACAGCCGCTGCCCAGGTGGCACAGGGGGGCACGGTGGAGCCCCCCAGCCCCTCGCAGTGTCCCCCTTGCCAGCATGTCCGCCTGTTTTCCCTCCCCAGATCCGCGTGTGAATCTCTGCCGGGTTGGCTCCCTCCCCCAGCACACACCCGCAGACACACACACACACACACACACACAGCCGCTCGGCGTGATCCAGGCTCTTCCCGGTGTCTGGATTAGCGTGACAACTTATCAACAAGGCAGGGAAAGAGAATTCAAACCTGTCAGTCCATCCGCATCCCCCCCTTTCCCTGTCTCCCCGCCAGCCTTTGGGCGCAGCGCTGGCACCGCGGAGATGCGGGCACCTCGGTGTAAAGTTACACCAAGGGCGATGTGCAGCAGGAAAATATGTGCTAGAAAGACCGGTCTCCGACTCTGCTGAGGCTGCTGGTGTGCCCAGGGAGCTGTCGGAGGGGAGGCAGGCAGGAAGGAAGCAAACGGGAGGTTTTCCAGAACAGCCGCCGGGAGCTGGTCCCCGCCGCACACGCTGCGCACGGCTGGATGGGGAGGATCGGGGGGTCCGGGGGGGTCGGGAGGGGGTCGGGGTGCAGCCCCCCAGCTCTGCGCCACGGTCACCCCCTGTGTCCGTGGCACACGGAGCTACGGATGCTTTGCATGCTTTTGGGATGCCCGTGGGGTCCCCACTGGGGGGTGTGGGGTGTCCGGACGCCCCCACCACCCGTGCTGTGCGTGTTCCCCATCGCCCACGTTCACCCCTCGGGTGCACCCGTGGGCACCTCCCCCAGCTCTTACCCCACACCACCAGTGTCTCGCTCCTGCCCTCGCCCCCACCGGGGCCACGTGTCCGGTGACACGCGGGGGACCCTCCCAGCGCCAGGACTCCTCCCTCACCCCGGCCAAACCCCCACCACCCTCCAGAGTGGAGACCACCTGCACCCACCACCCACCCACCCACCCACCGCGGGGCCGAGCAGCGCCCACCATCCCACCCCACCGCCCACCATGGCACGGGGCACAGGTGGGAGCCCGGCAGCGGCGGTGGGCAGGGGGCTGCAGTGGGGAGGGGGCTCCGGGGGTGGCAGTGGGGTGCTCGGGGGGACAGCGGGGCGCACCGGGATGTTCCCTGCGCTGCCGCGCTCACTTTCACCTCCCCGCTCAGCCCCAGGCAGCTGCCACATGTTTCCCATTAGGCTCTCCGGACCTCGCCATTCCTGGCTTCCTCGCCAGGGGTAGGGCCCTTTTCCTTCTTTTTTTTTTTTTTTCTTTCCCTTTTTTTCCCTTTTTTTTATTTTTTTTTTTCTCCTCGCTAGTTACAAAACACCAGCCGAGACCACACAAGCGAGGAGGGACAGAGGGAGAAGGAGAGATAGAGATGGGCGCCGTGGGCGGGGGAGAGGCAGCAAAGGCCGGGTGCTGGGGGGGCGGCTGGGGGTGATGATGAGGAGGACGGGGGGGGGGATGAAGCGGGCGAGATTGCAGTCACCTCCGCTTCCCACCTCCTGACCCCGCAGCCCTGCAAAGATAACAGCCCCTGAAGACTGCTGACTCGCCTCGCAGAAATCCAATATCCTCGCCTGGTGAACTAATCGACTACCTGGGCTCCCACCTCCCCTGCCCGGGCTTAATCCTGCTGCTGCAAAGCTTTAATTAGTTTAACGGTTTCAGGCTTGACAGAGGTTGGCGGCGAGAGGAATCAGAATCATGGAATGGTTTGGGTTGGAAGGGACCTTAAAGCTCATCTCGTTCCACCCCCTGCCATGGGCAGGGACACCTCCCACTAGTCCAAGTTGCTCCAAGCCCCGTCCAACCTCACAGAGGGGCAAAACGTCCCCCCACCTTGCCCCCTCCACCAAAACAGGACACCCCCTTGGGTGGCAAGGGTGCTGTGTGGTGGCACCCTGAGGGCGCAGGGGGTCGCAGACTCCCCCCCAAGCCCCCCAAAGCCTGCTGGCACCCAGCCCCGACCCCCAGCGCTGGCACGGGGAGGGGCACGGAGGGGCTGGCTTGGCACTGGCGTGGCGGCAGGGGGATGGAGCGATGGCCCCGCAGGACATGAACATGGTTTGGTGCCCGGCTCCGAGGCCACCCAGACGTCAGGGTGGGGCCGGAGATGCCACCAGGAGACAGGCAGGCGGCAGGGACACAGCCGCCACACAGATGGGGACACGCTGGCCCGACGCCTCCAACCCCGCCGGGGCGCCGTGCCCAGCAGCCCGCGGCGACAGCAGCGGGGACGGGGGGTCCTCGGGGGTCTCTGGGCACCACGGGGCGCTCGGAGGGCCTGGGGTGGCCCTAACTACCCCCACATGGGCGTGTGTGGGCGTCTCCAGACACCCCCGTCACCCCTGTCCTGGCTGGTGTGTGCCCTGACACATCTGGGGCACTGCAGAGGTGGCCCCCCTTGCACATACACACACACACGAGTGGCATCGAGGGGTGTCCCACAAGCCTGGGGATGCTGTGGCGGTGCCCGTCCCTTGCACACTCACACGCCACTGTGGATGGAGATTGTCCTCTCCTCCAGCACATCTGGGGGCACCACGGGGGTGCAGCCCCCTTGCACACGCCCCCCGCCCACCCCCATCTGGGGCATCGGGGAGGTTGTCCCCTCTGTGTCCCGTTCCTCGCACGCCCCCGCACGCCCCCGGTCCCCTCCCAGGGCCCCGGCCCCCCTTCCCCACGAGTCCCCCCCAGCCCGTCCTGCTCCTGCTGACACCAATGGAAAATCCCCTCCAGTGACAGCTTCCTGGCAGGCGCTTGCCGAGGGTTTCCGTGTTCCCTAGCCAGCCCCCACCCCGGCCACCTCCTCCCTGAGCCACGCGGGGGGTCCCTGCGCCTCCGCCCCCTCCACACCGACCTCCACGTCCACCCCAATTCAGCATCACACACCCCAAAGCACGTGGGTCCTGCTCCCTCCTCTTCCTCCCCACAGATCATCCCCCTGCCAGCACTCTGCCCTCCTCCACAGCAGGGGCACCCATCAGCACCAGGGAGGATTTGGGGTCCCCCCCGGGTACCACTGGCAGCTCCCAGGGCACCCACCCACCTTGGGAACCCACCACCCTGAGCCTGGGAGCAGGGCAGGAGTCAGGGGTCCAAAGGGTGGGCACAGATGGGTGCTGGGGCATAGGGTGCCTCCAGACAGCCCTGACCCCTCCTTTAGCTGTCACCCCGTGGTTGGAACCCCGCTGTCACCACATCCCCCCTGCCATCACCACATCCCCCCACTGCCCTGACTCCTCTGCCACGCTTGTAATTAGGAGACAGAGCAGATGGTGCCTGGGTTTCATCTTAGGTAACGGGTCCAGATGAGCTGCTTGGCCGCCAGTTCCCTTTGAGGAGCCATCAGAGGTTTTTTGGGGTGCCCTCCAAGCAGGGAGCTGGTGGAGGAACAGAAGCTCTACAACGTGGTGTGGGGACGTGGTGCCGCCGTGGGAGGAGACGGCAGTGCCGGGAAGGGCTTGGCTGGCACATGGGGCAAACACACCTGGGATCCGCCCTCTCACGCCACCCCAGGGTGTCACATCCCCGGGGCAGGCTCAGGCACCCGCCCTGGCACTGGGAATGGGGGTCCCAGACCGCTGGGCTATAAGCAGGGGGTGCACAAAGGTCTTGGCATCCCCCCATGACCCAGCGCTGCAGGAAGGTGGGTGGGGAGCTCATTGCCCTGCAATCCCACTGGCCCTGGCAGCAAGGATCCCCACACTGCTGGGGACAATGCTGAGTGGGGGACACAGCCCTTCTCCTGGGCCTGGTCCCAGGTGTGCTGCTGTCACCGGCTCTCCTGCAGCACAGCCCCCAGCCTGGCTGGTGGCATCCTCCAGGCCTGGTGGTCCCAGAGCTGGTGGGAACCTTGGTGGGTTCAACCCTCACCACCAAAATGGGGCCCTGTACCCTCAAGGTGGGGAGGGCTGGGGATGCCTGGTCAGGCCCCTATTCCTGCTGCGTCAAGAAACCATCTCCCCTGCAAGGACCATCTCCCCTTCAAGGACCATCTCCTCCAGGAGAAACCATCTGTCCTGAAATGACCACCTGCCATCTAAGAACCAGCTTCCCTGCAAGAGACCATCTCCTTTGAAGAACCACCTCACCCGCAATGACCACGGACCATCTCCCCTACAAGAACCATCTCCCCCACAATGACCAAAAGAAGCCATCTGCCCTGCAATGACCATCTCTCCTGAAAGAACCACCTCCCCCACAAAAGACCATCTACCCTGCAATAATCATCTCCTCCCCATGAAACCACCTCCCCTGCAACCATGTCCCTCAGGAGAAACCATCCCCCCTGCAAGAGCCATCCTTCCCGCAAGGATCATCTCCCCTGCATGATCCATCTCCCCTGCATGATCCACCTCCCCTTCAAGGACCGCCTCCCCCACAAGGACCACCTTCCCTGCAATAATCATTTCCCCCCTAAGAAACCCTCTCCCCTGCAACCATCTTCCCCTCAGGGACCATCTCCCCCTTAATGTCCATCTCCCCCACAAGAAGCCATGTCCCCCACAACGACCACCCCCCCTGCAATGACCATTTCCCCCCAAATCACCCCTCTTTCAAGAACCCCTTACCCTGTGTGAGGACCCTCCCCTCCCACACCACAGACACGCGTGCCTGCAGCCCCCCGGGGCTGTGTGGGGGTGCCCAGGTGCCCCCAGCAGCATCGCCCAGCGGAGACGCAGCCCCCAACCCCTTTGGCCCCGGAGGGGTCTGACCCTCCTCCCCGGCTTGGGGGAGCCCGGGGGGGCCGGGGAACAGCTCGACAGATGGACCGCAGCGATGGTGGCACCTCGGCCGGCTGGAGCCCAGCGCCGCAGTTCAGAGCTAGCAGGGAAACGGGCTAAATTTAGCTCTTCCCTCGGTGCCAGCTTTGTTCCCCCGCCCCGTCGAGCCGGCGCGGGAGGCGAGCAGCCGCTGGGCCCCCTCCTCTGCCCTCTCGCTGCCCGGGGAGGGGGGACACACGGGGCACCCCAGCACCGCTGCCCCGGGGTGCCAGCCCGGAGAGCCGGGTGCTGCTCGGGGTGCCGGGCTGTGTTTGCCCGCACATCTCTGCGCTCCGGGCGGTGCCACGGAGGGTGCTGTGCCCCGGTGTGGGGAGTGCCCCCCAGGGCCCCCCCAAAGTGTGCTGGCGGGCCTGAGGCTGCGCAGATGGCCACGGCCCCCCTCTCCGGGCTCCCTGTTATAGCCACAGCATGAGTCACAGCCCCGGTGTGTCCCTGCCCAGCGCCGGCCACGCCGGGTCATGTAACACCCGCGGCCGCGCCGGAGCGGAGGGGGCTCCGCTGGCTGCCCACGCCGCCCCCCACCCACAGCACGTGGCGCTTTGGGCGGCTCCACAGCCCCCCCAAAACCCCTCCGGGGGGACCCTGAAGGGGTCACGGCGGTGATGCCCAGCTTTCCCCCCCTCCCCGCTCCCCGCCGGTGCGCTGCGGGTTAACGCCAAGCGGAGCCGGGATCCTGCGAGGCCAGTAACATTTGGAAGGCGCCAGATGGACGCGTGCCCATGCCGAAGGCTCGCTCGGCACAGCCATGCTCCCCCGGCGCTGGGGCTGGGGGGCTGCCCAGGGCAGCAAAGGGGCGCCCGCCGGGATGGGGGGGACGCTGACAATGCGCCCACCGGGGTCCTGGGTCACCCAGCGCCCACCCGCACCCCCACGTCGGGCACTGCCGCCGCCCCCATCGCTCGCAGCCCCAGGCAGGGAATGGGGCGATGGGGTTCAGGTGCTGACACTGCGCCGGGGCGACCAGGTGGGGACCAAGGGGTGGGGGGGTCTGGGTGGGGGGAGAGCAGCCAGTTGCCTCCCTTGGCCAATTTTAGAAACTGGCTAGACAAGAAAAGCAGAATGAGCCGGGCAGGATTAACGGCCGGGCTTGGTGTCAGGGTGGGTTTTTTCTTCTTTTTTTTCCTTTTTTTTTTTTTTTTTTTTTTTTTGTGGGAGGCACACTCGAGTTGAGCGGAAACTCCTGGCTGTGGATCCTGTTTCCTGGGAGATGCGGCCGGTTGGGGCCGAGCTGGGGTGTGGGAGCCACTGGGGACGATGCCAACAGCGGCGTGACGGGGCAGGGGTGCGGGGAGGGGGAGCCCTGCCCTGTCACACGGTCAGCCTGGCACCCCCCAAACAGGTGGGCAGGTAGGGGATGCACCCAATAACAGCCGCATGGGTTGGGCACACACCTGTGTGTGCACAGGTACACGCGTGGGGGGAGGATTGTGCACATGAGTGTGCAGACATGAAGACAAACATGGTGCAGGTGCACCCACGCACACCTTCACGGGTGCAGGTGGACACACAGGCACAGGAACATGTGTGGGCACCGGAGTGTGCACAGGTGGGTGCACACACATGTGACAAGCATGGTGCAGGTGCACACACACACCTAGACAGGTGTGGGTGCACACCCAGGTGCAGGAACACACACAGACAGTGGTGAGGACATGGGTGGGTGCACACGTGTGTGCCAGGTACACACACAGGTGTGCCAGCACATGGATGTGCAGCACCCACCTCTGTGCACACTCAGGATTGCACCCACTGTGGGGATCCCTAGACCCCCGAAACACCAGCCCAGCACTGCAGACTCCCATCCCACACGCTGTTGGCAGCAGTGCCAGGGGGGACGCTCAGGTTTGACCCCAAAACACAGGTCGCCCTCTCCTTTGAGAGGCTGTGGTGATCCCCCAAAAGCTGGGGGTGCAAGGAAGGGGTCTAGCAGTGACATGAGGTGGGGACATGGATAGATATGGTGAAACTGAGGCAGGAGCAGAGTGGACAGCGCCCAGTGTGCTGATGGAAACATGGAGATACAGCCAACTATCCCAGAGGATCCAGGCGTCCTGTGACACCCCAGCCCCCTGCCTGCTCCCACCCAGCTGCCCCCCAGCTCCGGTTACCATTGCGGAACAGGCTCCCTGGGGACAGGGGTTTGGAGCACCCAGGTCTCCCTGCGCCCATCCACTACCCACGAGCACCACCAACCCAGCCCCCACGGAGCACACACCTATAGACACACCGATTTTCGTCCTCCCTCCCTCGCCGGGGAGCTTTCCATTAAAATTGGAAGAACACAACTTGCCGGCAGAGCCCCGGCGCGGATCGTACACAGCCTGTCACTCACACATCACTTTGTAGATGCCCATAAATTGCTTCATTACCTCTTCTAATTGAGGAGAACGCAGCTGCTGTGGGGCGGTGACGGAGCGCCTTCCCTTTGAAGGATGCCTCGCTCGCCAAAGACGGGTCCGGCAGAGCCGCAGAGCCCCACCAACATCCCAATAATAATAATAATAGTAATAATAACAACCATAATGACAGTATCCAAGCAAAAGCCCTTGGCAAAGGGCAGTGGGGCTCCCATGTGATGGAGCCTGCTCGAGGGAGGGGATGAGGGGCTTGGTGGGCGCTGTGCCGATGGGGAAACTGAGGCACGGGGCAGGTTGCACCATGCACGGGGAGAAGGTGGAGATGGAAACCCCTGCACACATGGAGGTGAACGCGGCCGTGACAACATTTAGGGGCAACCCCACACTCGGACCATGGAGCATCTCCTTGCCTGCAGATTTCGGGGGGCAGAGGGATTCATGGCACCACCCAAAACTCCCTGGAGAACTTCCCACCCTGCTCCAGGGCTGCATCCTCCCGGCTTCGCCGGCACGACGCCAGGGGTGCCTGCCACCCTCCGGTGGCCCTGTCCCCTGCGCCCCGTCCCCACGGGGGCCCCCCGGCTTTGTCTGGCGGCGGCGGGCGGCTGCGGCTGGGCTCGGTCCCCTTGCAGGATACTGCAGAAGGATTTACTGTATTGCAGCTTGTGCTGGCTGCAGCCCAGCGCACAATAGATTAGCTGTAGCCCAGGGCAGCACGTTGCGGGGGAAGGAAGGTGGGATTCATCCGGCTGCAGATTGCAGGGCATTTGCTGCAGTATCCTGCAGGATCCGGGCACTGCCTCCGGACACCCTGTCACCCTGCTCCAGGCTGGCAGAGGGACCTCGAGGGGCTCATGAGTCCCCCCTCCTCATCTCCTCCACCAAATTTCATGGCATGGATGTTTCTCGTGGCCACGTGGGGTGGGGGACACCCTGCTTGTTCCCCATTCCCATTTGGGGGTCCGGAGGAGCTGCGGTCCCTCACAGCACCCGGCTGCTGCTGGGGACACCGAGGCCCCCCTTGTTGGGTGCGACAAAGCTGGTGCAGGGAGGAAGCCGGGGACTGCAAGCAGCACTAATTGATCGCGATTAATTCAGCTCCTACCTCCCCGGGTGGCAGGAGAGATGCTGAGACACAAGCGCAGCCCACAGAGCTCCCCAAACAGGCTCTGCTCTCCCCCGTGCCCACCCCTTCCCCCCGTGGGGGATCCACGCTGCCAGTCCCTGCGGGTGTGGGGGGCTCTGGTGGGTGCCCGGCTCCTGCTGCTGCCCCAGAGGTGCTGGGGATGTGTCCTTGGGGGTGGACCCGCCTTCCTGGGGTGCTGTTTAAGGGTGGGGGATCCTCCTGGCACCCCACACCTCTCTGGGATGCAGGGATGGCACGCTGGGAGGCGATGCTCAGGTGATGGCACAGGGGAGCAGACGTGCCAGAGGTCACCGATGACCTCGTGGTGACACCGTGGCACCTTCAGCAGCGTCACCAGCCGGTGGCTGCAAAGCAGGGGACACAGAAGTGCTGCTGCCACCTCCTCCGGCACCCGGCTGCCACCCCGGCGGGGACATCAGGCACCCCGTGGGCACTGCAGGCAGGGGGGGGCTGGCACGGAGGGAAAGGGGGGGCTACCCTGGTGACCGTCTGGATTTCGAGGGGAGTTTGGAGCCTGCGGATTCCGGCTCCATAATCCTACGTGGGATGCAGTTTCCACAGCAACAGCGGGTCAGAGGGCAGCGAGGGGAGCCGGCTGCTCCGCTTGGGATTGCAATGCTGCCGGCGCTGCCGAAACGCCGCCGGGGCGCGGTGTCGGGGCGCGGTGCCGGGGCTGGACCGCGCTGGGGCCACGGTGGCGAAGGCAGGCGGTGCAGCGGGGGCCGCATGGGGCGCGGGGGCGGCCGGGCTGGTGCTGCCGGGGAGGCGGCAGAGGCTCAGTGTGGCGTTGTCAGCAAAGATGTCACTAATTGTCTGCAGGAGCAGCAAACTCTCGTTAACCCTTGGGCAGCCGGCGGCGGGAGCGCTGCTGAGGCTGGGGGCACCCAGGGACCCCGCTGGCGAGCACCCTGGGGCAGTGGCACCTCTGCCACAGCCCTGCTTGCGTGGCCCTGGGTGGGTCACCACACACACCCAGTTGGTGACCCTGGGCAGCCCATCTCCTTGTCCCATGGGCTCTGGCATTGTCCCCACTGCTTGTGGCTGTGACAGCACTTGGACATGTAGGAGCATGGACGAAAATGCTGGTAGTACCAGGGCCACCGGGGTCGGGCCACCTCCATCCCTGGTCACTTCCATCCCCAGTCCCTTCCTCTGCCTTCATCCCTGGCCATCTCCATCCCCAGTCACCTCTATCCCCAGTCTAACCCTCCACTTCCATCCCTGGTCACCTCCCCATCCATCTCCATCCCCAGCCACTGTCCCCACAGTGAGTGCAGTGGGGTACACAGAGGGACACAGCACCCACACCACAGCCACCACCCAACCCATGCCACACTCCACACCTCACCACAGCTCCATCCTCATGGGAAAAGGGCACGTGGCCCTGCGATGACACATGGGCACAAGGCATGAACACCCACCCTGCCCTGGGAGGCTTTGGCCATGGCTGGCAGAGGCGTGAGTGCCAGGGCAGAGGCAGAAATGGCTTTCCCACCTCCCAGCCAGCTCCAGGTAGGCCTGGGAGCGCTGCCGGGAAGCGCTGACGTCGGCAGGAGCGAGTGGGGGCAGCGGGGGGAGGCCGGGGCTGGGGCAGCCAGAGCGGGGTCAGCAGAAAGCCTCCGGCTCTGCTCGCCCCTGCCAGCCGCCCCACAGACCTTTTGTTCCCATTCAGCACCTTTCCCAGCACCTCCCAGCTCCCGGGGCTTCTATCCGGGGGGCCAGGGCAGGGGGACCCTCCAGTACTGTGGGTTTTGGTAAGCAGGAGGTGCCCAACTTGGCTCGTGGCACAGGGACCCATGTGGTGATGGGGATGTGGGCACATCCAGCCCCAAGGAGGGGTGACTTGGGGATGTGGTGGGGTGTCTGTGTGGGGGATCTAAACAGGAACCCCAAAACCTGACCCCCCAATAGCACTGGGAGGGGGCGAGGGGAGGAGGCCAGCACAGCACTGCATCCCTGTGTCCCTGAGCATTCCCAGATCCCCACTGCTGCCCCAAAGCACAGACAGCCTGCTGAGCCCAGCAAAGGGGATGGATCCTGCATGGCACTGGAAAATGGGTACAAAACCAGTGCTCCCATTGCCAGCAGCTACTGGGACTGGGAGGACACAGAGCACAGCCCTCTGCCCCCATTCCTGGTATCCCAGCAGCACACAGGGACACTGAACTGCCACCCCTGGGTGCAGCCCATCCCACAGGGTGACAACACCAAGGACGCCAGGAGTGACCCCAGCTCCCCCTGTCCCCCCACAGCCACCACTGGTGCCCGGGAGGAGCAGGGCTGGGCAGGTCTGGACACATCCAGGGACTCTCCCAGCCTCCAAGGACTTTTGTGGGTTTGTGGATGTCACAACGCTCCAGGATTTCTGCTCCATGAGCTCCTCAGACCCAGGCATGCACCAGCCTCGTGGGTGCCCATCAGTGGGGAGTCCTGTGGGATGCACCCACAGCCACCAAGATGCCTCCCTTTGCCAAAGCTCCCAGGGTAGCACTGCCAGACTGGGACAGCAACACCCTGCCCAGTATGGCCTATTGATTATATTGGACATCATGCAGTTGGCACTGGCTCTAAACAGCTTCCCATTTCAGCACAGCCTGAGAACCTTCTGGTCCCCAACATCCCATTATGCACCTTCCAGCTGGGGTGCAAACCCACCCCTGGGTGCAAACCCATTCCTGGGTGCAAATGCATCCCACTGCAGGGTGCAAACCCACCCCTGGGTGAAACCCCCCCAGACACAAACACACCCTTGGATACAAACTCCTCCCTGGGTGAATATTCATACCTAGATACAAGCCCTGCATGCAAACCCTCCCCTGGGTGCAAATCCATCCGTGGGTGCAAATTCATCCCACTGCAGGGTGCAAAGCTACACCTGGGTGAAAACCCATCCCTGGGTGATAATTTAATCCTAGATCCAAACCCATCTTGGGGCCCAAACCCACTCCTGGATGCAAACCAAGCCTCAGGGTGCTGCACCCCATTCCACCGCCCTCTCCTTCCCCAGCTGCCCCAGCCCTGTGCCACCAGTCCCCTCGCTTCCAGCCTCGCCCTCCGGATCCGGCAGACAGGTCTCTCCCCCCACAGGCTCCCTGCTCGGTGTCTGGCTGAGCTAAGCGTATTTAGCGCTTTTAATTGTTCTTAATAAATCAATCCCGCCAGCCCCTTAAATCATTTTTGTGGCTTCCCTCGCAGCCGTCCCCGCGGCCGTGCCGGTGTGGAGCCTGCTGTCTGCAGCACTGCCGGGGGGGGATGGCACCCTGCCCACCCCAGCACCCACCTCGCTGCCCCTCAGCCCCCACAGGCTGGGTGATGGGCGGCTCTGCCTGCCCTGGGGGGTGCCCCGTGCCTCAGTTTCCCCCCCCCTGCATGGGGTGTTTTGGGGTCATGCCAGCTGCTTGCCCCCTCCCTGCTCCCCGGGTTCAGTCACCCTGATATTGCAGTGTTTTGGGGGACACTGAGGGAGCACAAGTCCCTTCTCTCCCTCCATTCCCCTCAGGGCTGG
This sequence comes from Margarornis squamiger, assembly GCA_035222235.1. Classification (NCBI taxonomy): domain Eukaryota; kingdom Metazoa; phylum Chordata; class Aves; order Passeriformes; family Furnariidae; genus Margarornis; species Margarornis squamiger. The sequence continues at coordinate 6,429,454 of JAWWTY010000059.1, forward strand.
GTGCAGTGGGAAAAGAGGTGGTGACAGTGGATGTCACCCTTGTGGCACTTCTGTCCCTGTGTGGCACATGGTGGTGCCAGACAGACACGTGTCTTGTCCTCTGAGCCCCTGGTGCCACTGCAGACCCCAGGGACACGCGGTGTCCCCTGCCCATGCCCAGCCAAGGGCTGAGTCCCTGAGGGTGCAGGATGAGGCCAGCCCCATGGTGGGATCAGTGCAGCCTCCAGCCCCCTCCAGGTGACTTCCCTGGGCTGGGATGACAGTGACATCCAGCTGGGTGACAACCCTCCTATTTTTGGGGATGCACTACAAGCCCACGCCATCACCAACACCCTGAGGCTTCCCCTGGGACACTCGGCTCCACACCCTGCCCATCCCACCGCCCAACCCTGCATCCCATCCATCACCACCTCACCAAGCACTCCAGCCCCACTGGCATTTCCCACGGCAGGGATGAACACACAACCCAGGATGGTTGCTGGGGGACATGTCACTGAAAAGACCAAGCTGGCTTTGGGCAGAAACCAAATCTGGCAGAGTGACAGCCAAGAGGGATCAGCGCAGCCCCCACCTCCCTCTGGGTGCCTTCCTGGGCTTGGGCTGCACAGGGGTGACAGTGACACCCAGCTGGACAGTGGCAACATTCCTGTTTTTGGGGACACATTACGCACTGACACCATCATCAACACCCCACAGTGTCTCCCAGCACACCCAACCCCACATCCTGCCCCATGCCACCATCCAACCCTGCATCCCCAACCATCCTACCACCCAATGCTGCACCCTGCTCCAACCCACTCCCCAACCCTGCATCCTTCTTCACCCCACCACCTAATCCTGCATCCTGCACCATCCCACCACAGAACCCCACATCCCATCCATCTCCATCCCACCAACCACTCCAGCCTGCTGACATTTTTCATGGAAGGGATGAACACCCAGCACCCAAGTGGGATCAGCACAGCCCCCAACCCTCTCTGGGTGACTTTTTGGGGCTCAGTGCTGCGCAGGGGCGACGGTGACACCCAACCAGATGACAACACTCCTATTTTTGGGGATGCATTATGCACCTACACCATCACCAACACCCCACAGCATCTCCCAGCGCACCCAACCCCGCATCCTGCTCCATCCCACCACCCAAACCTGCATCCCATCCATCACCCAATCCCACATCACCATCCCACCAGCTGCTCCAGCCCCGCTGGCATTTTCCATGGCAGGGATGAACACCCAAAACCCAAGACGGTTGCCGGGGGACATGTCACCGAACAGCCTGTGCTGGCTTTGGGCGAAAAACAAACCCGGCAGGGCTTGGAGGGAGAGAGCTAACCTTGACACAGTTGCAGCAGTCACTAATAGCAGGCAATATGCCTGTTCTTGGGGGACTGTTGCAGTTGCTAAGATACTGGCAGCCGTGTGAATGGAAATGGGTCAGTAAACCTGTGGAGAGATAGTGTGACACTGTAACCGGCACAGCTGTTGCAGCCTACATCGAAATCCCACCCTTTCAATATTTATCACTCTCCGCCTTCGGTTCCTTCCTCCCAGCAATTTTTTCCACGTTGGTTTTGCCCGGGGTTGGTGAAATCACCCCGAAGACTTTAATGAGATGAGAGGTGGAGGAGCTGGGCGATGGGATGGGGTGGGAAAGGCGCGGTGCAGGGGGATGAGGAGGGAAATTAAAGCCCCCGCTTTGGGTGGGTGTCCCTCCCTCCCCACCCTGCTCCATGAGCAGGATGGAGCCAGTTCTTGGAGAGATTTAACAGGAAACAGGCTATAATCCCCCTGGTAGGAAAACGGGTGAAAAGGTCAATTTACTTCTGTCCCTCGTTTAGGCACTGTGGTGAAATTACACACTCGCAGGAGCTGCCGCGCACGGCTGGGAGAGGAGGGAGCTGTGGTTGTGTCTGTCCTCGGCTGGCTGGCCGTCCATCCCCACCTGCTGTGTGCCCTGAGCCTCCCCAAGGCTCCCCCAGCACAAGCAGCATCCATATGGCCCACGACCAGCACCCATGATCCCCATGAGCAGCATCCATGATCCCCACAAGTGGCATCCATGAACCCCATGAGCTGCATCCATGAATCCCATGAGCAGCATCCATACAGCCCCACAAGCAACATCCATGAACTCCATAACCAGCATTCATGAACCCATAACAGCATCCATGAACCCATGACAGCATCCATGAATCCCACCAGCAGCATCCATGAACCCATGACAGCATCCATGAATCCCACCAGCAGCATCCATGAATCCCATGACAGCATCCATGAATCCCATGACAGCATCCATGCACCCCGGCATCCCATCCCCTGTGGCTCATGCCACATATGCTCATGCACCCGTGAGGGTCAAGCATGCACATGGATGCCCCATCCCAGCATCTCCCCAAGTCCTCCAACACCTCCCCAAATGCTCCACCAACCCCCAAAATGCTCCAACATCCCCACTCCAAATGCTAAAGCACCGGCCCAAATGTTCCAGCATCCTCCTTAATGCTCCAGCATTTCTCCAAGTCCTCCAGCATCCACCCATACTACACTATCCCCACCCAAACACTCCAACACCCTCCCAATGTTCCACCATCCCCCAAATAATCCAGTATTTCCACACCAAATACTCCAAAATCTCCCCAAAATACTGCAGCATCCCCCCAAATACCCCAGCAACCCGACCACAGATGCTCCAGTGCCTCCATAAATGCTGTAGCATCCACTCAAACGCTCCAGCCTCCCCCCAAATACTCCAGCACCCCAACCCCAAATGTTCCAGCATCCTCCCAAATGTTCCAGCATTCCCCCAAATGTTCCAGCATCCTCCCAAATGTTCCAGCATCCTCCCAAATGTTCCAGCATCCCCCCAAATGCTCCAGCATCCCCCCAATACCAAGCCCTGGTGCTGCCATCCTGTCACCACGTCCTGCCCCTAGCCGGGCTCAGCTCCCTGCTGCCTTTGGAGCTATCACAGCCCAACTGGGGCGGGACAGGTTGACACTGGGGAGCACTGGGAGCCAGGACACAGCCACAGGGCACCATTAAGTGTCTCCTGTCCCCTGTCCCCGGCTGCTGTCCAGGTGCAGGGCAGGAGGAGAGATCCCGGCAGGCGTTTGCCGTCCCGGCTCTGGCCCGGACCCCGCTGGGGGGAGGAGGGTGAGAACATCTGGTCGCAGGGAAGAGGGACAAGTCCAGGGAAAAATGCCGAGCTGTTGGAAGAGGCCCTCACAGCCACGGCTGGGGTGGAAGGAGCCCCAGCACCCCTCCTGCGCCGCAGCTGCACCGGGGACGGGAAACTGAGGCACGGCGGGGTCAGACAGGCATGTGGAGTTGTGAAGCTGCCAGAGCCAGGGTCACCCCCATCTCCCAGGCACATCCCAGGTGGCTGGAGGAGCATCGCCCACGATTTATAGCCCAGGGTCTGGCATCCTGGGGGGAGCAGGGAAGGAAAGGGAGGCTGCAGGGAGCGAGGGGAGCGGCAGCGAGCTCTCTCCTCCTCCCAAAGGCACTCCCTGCCACCCCCCCGCAGGTGGCTGGAGCAGAACGGTTGATATGGAGACAGGGAAGCACAGACTGTCTGGGTAAGGTGACATTCGACAGATGCCAGGTTCAGACTCGCTCCAGCCAGTATTCCCACCCCCCCACACCGCCTGCCTCCGGCCCCTGCGCAATGGCATGTGCAGCCATGGGGTGGGGGTCAGGGTGGGCAGGGGGACATGGGGAGAGTGGGGCACCCTGAGATCTGCTGGTAGGGTGAAATGCCACCCTGTCCCCATCCAGAGGCACCAGCACCCAGCGTGTCCCCTGTCAGGGGGGTTTGGACCCTCTGGATCCCCACCCTTGGACCTGGGGTACGAGTAAAGCTGCCACATCCCCTGTGAGCACCCACCCAAAATGATGGGGGACCCTGCCCAGTGCCAGGCAGGCAAAACTGGAAGATTTGGGGCACACCTGGGGAATAGACCTCTCCCCATTGCAAAGGGGGCAATTAGCTGATGCCTAATGAGAAACACCCCAACTTTGGGGGGAGCACAGGCTTTGCACCTCCCACCCAGGCACGGTGACACCGGGCACGGCAGCCCCTCATCCCCAGGTTCATTGCCCAGGGAGGCGTCCCAGGGTGCCAGACCCCACCCAGGCTGCAGCCCAGTCTCTCTGCACCTCAGTGGGGCCTCTCACGCCCTCTCATCCCTCCGGGCTGCAGATCAAAGGGATGCTGGAGGGATTCCTGGCATGCAACTGGCCGAGAGACGCTGTTCCATGTGGGCAGGGAAGGACAGGGCAGTGGCATGCAGCAGGGGACAGGCACCTCCCTGCACCCAGACCAAGGCTCATGGTCTGCAGTGAAGGAAATGGGGTGATTTGGCAGGGAAGGGAAGGAAGAACCACAGCAGGATGCAGAGCACCGGGTGGGGGGTGCCCCCCAACACCATGCCTGTCAGATCCCCATCCAGCCATGCTGCACCCCCAGACCTCCAGGAGCTGGGACAGCTCACAG
>JAWWTY010000059.1:6434048-6456041 GCA_035222235.1 Margarornis squamiger
GCAGTGAAGGAAATGGGGTGATTTGGCAGGGAAGGGAAGGAAGAACCACAGCAGGATGCAGAGCACCGGGTGGGGGGAGTCCCTGGGGAGCTCCCCAACACCATGCCTGTCAGATCCCCATCCAGCCATGCTGCACCCCCAGACCTCCAGGAGCTGGGACAGCTCACAGGGGCCTTTGGGAGGGACAGCAGGGGCCACCAGAACACACAAAGCCCCTGCAGCCTGTCCCCGTGCCCCCCGGCTGCTGCTCCCTGACCCCCTGTGCAGGGAGGCTGGAGCCTGCTAATGAGCTCGGCCCTTTCCCAGCATCCCAGTCCCGGGTGGCCCCGGCAGGTGTGGGTCACCGCTCACCCTGGGATGGCAGGGACACCGTGGTCTGGATCGGTGGAAACGGGAGGCACCCGGTGAGGGGGCTGCAAAGCCTTTGGCACTGCCTGGATGGGCTCCAGGGCTTGCCCAGGTTCTGCTGCCTCCTCTTCATCACCCGTCTGTCCCTGCCAGATATCCCCAATCTGGTCCGTGGTGATGCTTGGCAGAGCCCCAGATGGGACACAGCACCAACCCAGGGACAGCCAGCACCCCTAGATGGGGGGGAGGCAGCCCCTCTCCCTCCTGATCCCCCTGCTGCATCTTCCTCCCTCCTCCTCCTCCTCTCTGCCCTAAAGCCAGACAGATTTCACCGCTCTGTTGAGCTCCAAACTCCACTTCCAGATTTTCAGTGCGACCTTCTGGCTACCTGGATCCGGCACTGCAAGATGCCCCCTCTGATCCCCCCTCCCCTCCGGCCCCCCAGCATCCCCGGGGGAGCCAGGGTTGGATGCAGCCAGGAGCTGGATGCAGGGGGGAGCCGGGGGTGGCCGAGGAGGAGGAGGAGGAGGAGGAGGAGGGAGAGGTCGAGCTGCACCTGGATGCGAGACCAGCCTCGGGGGGCTTGGGTTGTTGTGTTTAACCCAGCCTGGCCCAGGGAGAAGCAGGAACGTGGTCAGAGGGCGCCTGGAAAACTCGTTGCATGTGTGGGAGGTGCTGCCGTGGCTCCTGGGGCAGCCTTCGGCCTCACTGCCTGCACAGCAGGTCCCCCCGGAGGGCCCCCGCTCTCCCAGGACACCATCCTGCAGGGATGTGCCCGTCCTCCAGGCTGGTCCTGGCTCCCTGAGCCTGGATCCAGCCCCAGACCACAGGCAGGGGTCTGTAGGACCCCATCGCCCCACCGCCACTGATCCCGGATAACCAGGGAAAAGAGGGGGGAAAGAAGGGAGGAAAGACATAAAACCTCCAAAATACTCCAATCCCCCAAAATACCCCAAACCCCCACTCAGGCACAGGCAGCACCGCAGGGTGCAGAAAGACAGCCAAAAAAAAAACCCAGGCAAAGAGCTGGAAAAAGCCCCAAAGCACCACGTCCCCCCCACCCGCTGCCCCCTGCCCTCGCTGCTCTCCCCGCCGGTTATTTCGAGCCCTCTGCATCCCCCCCTCCTCCTCCTCCCCATTCCCTCCCGGCACCCTGCTCTCCTCCGCTCGCTCTTGCATTCTGGTATTTGGTGTGTTCCTCAGCTGCAGGAAATTCCTGATGCTCTCCATCATGCAGCCTGCGCTCGCATCCCCCGCCCTGCCCGGCTCCCCTCCAAAGGACAGCCATGTGCCGGACAAACCAGCGCCGCCGCCATCGCTCCCCTCCCAAAAACGGGATTTACTTCTCCCTCTCCGCCTTCTCTTTCTCCTGCAGCTTTTTTTTTGTTTTTTTCCTCCTTTAATTATTTTCAACTCTAACCCTGCAAAACACCCCCTTCTCCAACCCCGCCGGGGGCTGAAGCTGCCCAGCTCTGGCCATTCCCCTGCCTGGCTTTTCCCTCTTCGTCCTCCTCTCTTCGCGAGACCGCTCCTGATCTTATTTTAATTCGTCTCAGACGGTGTTGGAGTGTTATTTTAAGAGAGAGGATATGCACAGACATTGTGTTTTCTGCTTTTTCCTGGCCCCAAGCCAGGCTCTCTGGGCTGTCAGCTACCCACTGTGTTGCAGTCACGTGTGGGAAGAGGCAGCCAGAGCCAGCCTCACAACTCCTGGTAGCAACATGGAAATCAAGTGTGCACTTTCTTCCCTCTGTATGTGTCTGTATTATTAATAGCGTCTCTCTCCGTGAGTTATCCATAATGTATCTTAATACCTGTCCGTCTGTAAATGATGTATTACGGTGCCCGCACCCACAGCTCTGTGTGCTGCCAAGGGGGGAACAGTGTTGTGACGGTTCTGGCGTCACCCCCAAGGTGTGGTGTGGGGATGGGGGACAGGAGAGAGGGATAGGGATGGAATTTGAGAGCCACGAGCTGCTCCAGTGTGTCACTGTGGTGAAATGGGCATGTGGGGGGAATGGGGACAGCTGGCACTGGGATGGCACTGAGTGATCCCTGGCACTGGCCAGGGGGTGCTGGGGGCCATCAGTGTCCCACCCTGTGGACACCAACGCTGGCTCCTACAAGCTCACACAGGAATGGGATGTGTCACTGCACACCTGAGGGACCACAGGAGGCCAGTGGGTAGGAGGGAAGGCACAGGATGGATGAACATGGCATGGGCTGGAGGGGCATGGCACAGGTTGGATGGACATGGCACCAGCTGGACAGGCATGGCACAGGTTGGATGGACATGGCATGGGCTGGAGGGGCATGGCACGGGTTGGATGGACATGGCATGGGCTGGAGGGGCATGGCACAGGTTGGATGGACATGGCACCAGCTGGACATGGCATGGCACAGGTTGGATGGACATGGCATGGCACAGGTTGGATGGGCATGGCACGGCACAGGTTGGATGCACACAGCACAGCACAGGGCTCAGGGCTTGGCTTTGCAGGACACAGGTGTGTCCCACGAGGCTCCACTTTGGCTGGAGCTGCCTGGAGCAGTCCGGGGGTCTCCCAGCCCCAGGAGGCTGAGTAGGGCCCCCCCAAATCATGCACATACACCTGGAATTGGGACGGCACCCACATCCCTGTTGGCAGGGCTGATGCTGCCCCTCTCCAGGTGTGGGGTCTCCTGTCCCCACTCCACCCTGGGGATGGGGACACCAGGGCAGGGAAACACCTCAGGACTGAGTTCTTCCCAGTGCTAACCAGTAACAAACAGACTGCATATGGAACCTTACTGTTCCTACACTCCAGTGGCACCTACAAAATACATATGTCCATGTAGAAGCACATGTGCACCTACATCACACCCACCCTTGTCCACCAACACAGATGTGTGCAGGTGTTTGAAGTTGTGCATGGTGCTGCCTGCAATGTCCCCTGCCTGCAGTGTCCCCTGCCTGCAGTGTCCCCTGCCTGCAATGTCCCTTCCCTCAGTACCCCCTGCCTGCTGCACATCCCTGCTGGCACCCCATGCCCATCCCCACACACCATGCCCACGGATGCTGCAGCAAGGACTCAGGAGCATCCCAACCCCACAGGGTGCCCAGGCGGGCCAGCCCTGCACCCCGACACGGTGGGAGCAGTGTGGGTGCCAGCACCCAGCCGGGGTCACAGGGAGCAGGAATCCAGGAAGGCGAACTGGAGCTCAAGGCTTCGCATTTCTGGATTCTGGTTCCCGTTTCTGCTCCCGGCTGTTTCCATGGAAACTGGCGTCGGACCTGGGAAAATAAGGTTAGGGTTTGCAGCAGAGGCCCACTGCCAGCGCCTGCCCGCCTCCATGCCCTGCCAGCCCCTCTGGGGGCACGGGGCTGGGCACCCCCTGCTCCTGTGCCCAGCAGTGATGCTCAGGTTTGGGGCCTCAGTGGCACCAGCATCCCCTGGCATCTTCTGGCACCCTCCATCCTTCCACCTGGTGACCCCTGGGAACCCGGCACGCGCTGGGTAATTTGGGAACTGGGACCACTGTGCTGCTCCCTGGCACCCCTGGTGAGGGTGGAGAGCTGGTGGTGGCGCCCACTGGACTCACAGCCCTTCCCCGCTATCCCACTCTCCTCCCTGGTGCTCCAAACCTGGCCCAGCTCAGCCTCAATGGGAACTTCCCAATGATGCTCATGTGCCCATGACACGCCATCAGCCTCACCGGGACAGGGGACACTGAGATTGTCCCCATCCCTGACACCCCATCCCCAGGTTTTACAAGGACCCAACATCACCAGCACCATCACCCTCCCCTTCCCCAGCTCAGGATCCCCAGTTGCTCCAGGGAAGGTGGGGAGTCGGAGGGGGGGGGGGCAGAAGAGAACCAGGACACGACACCTCGGGGGAGCCGTGAAGACTAATGAATGGAGGCTTTTAAAAAGCACTTTGACTGAGAAGTGCTATAGTAGGAACTAATTATTCCTCCCGCCTGCGCGCACCCTCGCCCGCCGCCGCCGCGCAGCCGCGGCCCCGCTCCCTCCCGGAGCCACAGCTGCAAAATCCCAGCCAGCCCCAGCACCCGGCACTGCCACGGCAGCCACTGCACCAACCAGCACCGCCTCTGCCAGGCATGGTCCCCTCCGAGGCCTCGCTTCTGCCCCCCGTGCCCCCCATGTGGCTGTGAACCCGCTCTGCCGCCACCATCCCCATGGGCTGGGGGCATGGGGTGGTGCTCACCCCCCTGCTCGTGATGGGGTTGGGGGGATGTTTTGTTTTTTGTTAAAACCCACCATTTTATAGCCATGGGAGGAAGGTCAGGGTGGGTGGAGGGTTGGGGGCGGGTGGCACCTGGCATGGCAGGGTGGGTGGTGGAGCTGGCATGGCCCCCTGGCCTCCCACAGGTGTGACCCCAAGCCCCGGCACAGCCCAACCAGTAGGACCAGCCCTTCACCAGTGCCATTATGGGCTGGCTTGGAGCGCGGCCCAGCTCCCTGCAGTGGCCACGGGCAGCAGGGAGAGGCAGGGAGACTCCCCAAATCCTCACCCCACTCCACAGGCGGGTCCCCACGTTGCCAACCCACAGCACCCACAGTTTTGGGGCGGTGCTGGGGCAGGACCCGGAGTGATCCCGTCCTGCCGCCCCAGCGCTGCCCGCTGCCCCATTTCGCATTCCGGTGCTGGCCGGCCCCGCTGCCCTCCCACTCCCACCCCCACCCCGGGCTGCGTTTCAGCTGTTGTTGAATTCTGTCCAGGCTGGATTCATCACAAGAGCCCTCAAGCGGCTGCAAACAAACAGAAAAAACAGGGAGCAGGAGCGCGCAGAACGATCGATCGGCGCTGGGGGGGCCCAGGGCCCTTTGGCGACGCCAAGCCAGCCTCAAATTCCCCACTTCCAAGAGAAAAGGGGCTGGGGATGAGCGGCAGGAGGAGGGGGATGGAGAGCACATCGGCCACCAGGCGCTGGACCGTGGCGGTGAAGCCCCCCGGGCACGGTGCTGCGGTGACGGGCACAGAGTGGTGGTGGCTCTCCCTTCCCGATGGAGACGGGCTTGTGCCGCTCCAAAACTTCCCTCTTGTGGTTAACTGCAGTTAAAAAAGCAAACAGGAGGTTTGGGTGCATTAAAAAAGAAATAGGAAACGGTGCGGAGGGTGGGAGTGCCTGAGGGTTAGGGCTGACTCGGAACCGGTGGCACTGGGATGGGTGCGGGGTCACGGTGCCCATCCTTGGGGTGGGGGGAAGGGGAGATCCCACACCCTGGCACTGCAGAGGGGGTCAAGCAGTGGGGACATGGTGGCATGTGATGGGTGGCTGTGGCCCCATATGCCAGGGGTGGACAGTAACAGCAGGGGAAGCAAACACCAACACCCCTCCAGTGGGAATTGCCAACACCAGAGCCTGTGGGGTCAGGTTGCTGTGCCTGGGTTTTTAAGAGGGGCTGGATAATTTTTACCACCACTAACGATCCCATCTGTGCCTGACACGCTCCAGCTCCGAGCCTGGTATTCCGGCAGGGCTCCCACACCTCCCTGCCCAGTCACTCCAACTCCCCCTGCCTTGACCATTGATGGCTCAGGGCATGGATATGGCCTGTGCGTGACGCCAGTGGCACAAGGGACAGCCGTGCTCCTGGCATCTCCTGGTGTCTCTGCTGTACCCACAGTGCTCTGTGGGACTTGTGGGTGACACCCATGGCATGGCCAGCAGGGACAGGGTGGCAGTGACAAGGGACACTGCACAGTCTGGGGACACAGAGGGGCCTCTCTTGGTTGAAGAACACTTAACAGGGGTTTTTTTTGGTAGTGGTGCTTCGCAAAGTGCCACTCAGCATCCTTCCCACACAGGGATGAGGATCCCGGGATGCCCTGGCACCATCCACCCTCTTCCCAGCTCCAAACAAAGGCATGCCAGAGGATGCTGCTTTCTGGGGAGGGGGTTTGCATCCTCCCTGCAGGGCCCCCCGCCAAAGCCCATGCAGGCAGCAGGAGCAGGGGGGCACAGTGCCGGTGCCTGCAGCACAAGGCTCCTCTCCCTGCAATGTCAACCTGCTGCTCCGCATCCAAGGCTGCCCTTGGAAAAGCTGTCGGCTGCGCCGGCTGGTTTGCCAAGCCCAGGACAAGCTCTTTAGCTCGACTCTGCCAGAACAGATGCCTGGGCGACTGTAATTCTTCCTAGCATGGATGGAGAGGGGGGGGATGTGTGGAAAAAAACCCAACCTCATTTAAGCATCTCAGCGGCCGCTCCTCCCATCCCCACCATCCACAGCCCCACAGAGGGTCCCCCAAAAAATGAGGAGGGGTGAAGCAGGGGGGAGGGTGGTGATGCTGGGAGGGAAGGCAATGCCCAGAGGGAGGATGGCGTGGCACAGAACACACCAGAGCCGAACATGGCTCTGCTGCCAGCTGGGGAGGAGAGAGCGACCCGCTGCAAGGACAAGTGGGAAGCGCGAGCTCCGCGTGCCACCGGTGTCCTTGCAGCCGCCCGCCTGCTCCGTCTCGATGCTCCCCACAAAACAACGAGCCCGTTCTCATGGCAATGCCCTCTGCAAAGAGCACGGGGAGGGGAGCACGGTGCCACGCTCCGGAGGGGCCATGCTCCTTCTCCCCCCTCGGCACCCAAAATCCCCTGATGCCACGCTGCCGCGGGGCAGGAGCTCCAACCCGGCTGTTGCACTGCTGGAGGAGGCCAGCAGCATTTCCACATGGATATTTTCTTCCACTGGCTGCAGTTTGGGGCTGCCAAAAGCCAAAACAAGAATGGAAACATCCCATTTTGTTGGCAAAAATTCAAGGCAGGGTTGGGGTTTTTTTTTTCTTTGGTTTTGGCTTTTTCTATTTTTTTTTTTATTTTTTTTTTTTGTTCTTGTCTTTGGTTACGAACGGAAATTCCCTGCCATGAAATCATGACGAAACCCCAAACCAAAACACAGCTTGGACCGAAACCTTCACCCACTTCCCTGGGGATCCTGTGTGGGGCTGGTCCCAGGGCTGGGGATCACCCCCACAGGGCCCCAGGATGTAGGATCGAGCCTAGACCCCAATGCCAGCACCAGCCACACATGAGGTGAGGGGATGCTGTGCTTTGGGGACCCCTCCTGAAACTCAACATGATTCCCAGCTTGGAATGTACCACTTCCCAGCCCTGGCTGCACCACCCTGCCACAGCAATGGCACCCAGGGACTATCACCAGGCCTGGCAAGGCACAAGTTTGTCCATGGGGAAGTCAGTCCCTATGGATGGGGCCAGGCAGGGATGGGGATTGAGGTGTCAGCAGCTCCAAGCATGGACTTATGGCAGCGTTTGCTCCCAGTACTCCCAGAAAGGTGACAGTGCCTGGCTGTCCTGAGCTCCCTGTGGATCCCGGAGACCTCCACGCTCCTTTGCAGGAGCAGTCACTGGGAATGGCCTCATCCAGCCCATCCCAGGGAGTCCGGATGCAGCCAAGCCCTGGGGCTCACCCTTGCAACCCGCCCGGCATTCCCCCCTCCCATCCCCTCTTTCCACCAGATGTTGGGGCTGGAGGATGAAACGGCTCTTCCCACCCCAATCCCTGCCGTGTCTCTCTCCGGCTCCCGTTCCGGAGCCTGGATCCGGCCACGCAGGCTGAATAAGGCTGAGCCTTTGTCCGGCTCCCCCCGCCGCGCTTCCCTTATCTGGCCCGGCCGCCTTGCCAAGAGCAGGCAGGAGGATGGCGGCAGCACCAGGCTGGCGAGGCCCTTCTCCTCTCCTCCTCCCACCCCAGAGCCCCTGTGGTCGTTGTCACCCCTTGCCAAGCAGCACCAGCACCTCTCCTCCATCCCTGCCTGCTCCCAAAACCAGGAGACCCCTCCTCACTGCTCAGTGCTGCACCCCTGACTGGGCACAGCATCACCCTCTCTGCATCCCTGTCTGCTCCTCCACCCTGGGAGGGGATGAGCATCCCTGGGGGTTCTGAGCATCTCTTGGGGACTGCAGCCAAGGCAGGGCTGGGAAAAGCAGGGGTCCAGGGGCAGCGTGGAGCCGGGTTATCTATCTGCAGAGCTCTGTGTGCAGCAATTAACCTCGAGAGAGCAGCCGCAGCTCCTGCCAAGAACCACATTAGGTGTGTGTGGCAGCGTCTAGACATGCAAGAGACCAGAGGCCTTGATCTGGAGGAAGGCGGCTCCATCCCTGCCCCCTCTCTTTGCCCACCTTCCCCACAGGGACCCCCTCGCCAGGGTCCGGCCAGAATCCAGCATGGAGCACCAGAAGGGATGCTGGGATGGGAGAGGGAGGTTGGGATCAGCACCACATCCCTCTGTGTGGGTGTGGGTCCAAACAGCTCCATGCTGGGCTATGAAACCAGGACTCTACTCCATGGCACAGCATGGCACACTATCCTCATGGATCCAGACCCCCAGGTGCCCAGCCAGTGGGAGGAGGAGGAAGGTGGTTGCAAGCAGTACCCGAGCCATCTCCCACCAGGAGACGCAACAACCATCCCATGGAGCCAACAGCAAACCCTGGGATGAGCCCTGGAGTGAGGATGGAGCTGGGAAGAGTCCTAGCTTGCTGCCTCCACACACCAATCCTGTCACCTGAGGCAGGTGGGATGGAGCTGGGTAGGCAGCCTGAGGGCTGGGCACCCTCTCTGCCCATGCCCCTCACACCCATGACACCCCCTTGCTCTCACCTCCCGGGTGCAGCCACCCCAGACGGCTGCAGGATGCTGGGGAGAAGAGATTTTCCCGACGTTAATTAATTAAAATAAACAGCAAATTAAATACAGCAAAATTAAAATAGCTCCGGAAATTAATTTTCAACAAAACCCACCTGGAAAGGCTGGATATTTAAAGAATTAATGGAGCCCTCTGAGACCATAAAGAACCGCCGAGCTCCCGGCATCCACCAGTCCCCTCCGAGCCCTCCTGGGGACCCAGTGCTGTGGGGAAGGTGGGATGGGACCCTGGCATGAGACCTTGGGATGGGACCCAGGATGGGACTCAGGATGGGACCCACACCTCCTGGCAGCCGCCTCTCCTCGCTGCTGCCTGCACATGCCTGATGCTGCCACACTGGGAGGGAGGGATGCCAGGGAAGGATGCAGGGATGCTGCACACCACATCCCAGTGGGAAGCACCAAACCCAGCCCTCGCACAGGGCTCTCCAGGGACACCAAGCTCCTGCCTGCTTTGCCCCATGGCTGGGGACAAACAGCGCAGTTCCCAGTCAGTGTGACCTGCTCCAACACAAGGACGTCCCTGTCACCCTCCTGGCCAAAACCTGCCGCACCGAGGGAAACCCGGACCTCCAAAACCCATCTGCCTGGGCACTCCGGGCCCCCCACAGCTCTACCCACGCATAATCCCCCCAGCCAAGGCGGGATTACTGTACAAACTGGCTGTGCAGCCGGACAAAGCTCCTTACCAGGCAGGACGGGTGGATCGAGGGGCTCCCGAGGGGCCCGGCAGGGCACGGGTGGAGCGCTGGGTGGGCAGCAGATGGGGCGAGGTGCCAGGCAGCATCCCCGTGCTGGGACAGGCTCCGGCCTGAGGCCAGGCACAACTCGTCACACGGTTTGGGGTGTGCCAAACCCAGCCAGGGCAGGAAGGCCTGTCCAGTGTGCCCCAGCCCTCCCCACGGGCACCGGCGGCGTTTCCTCTCCCCGGGCCCGGCGAGCGCACAGGCGCAGCGGCACCGACACCGGCGAGCGAGCAAAGGCTCCGGAAGGAAATGGAGAAAGCAAGAAGAAGCTGGCAGGTGGAGGGCAGGAGGGGCTGCGGTCACCTCCACCCCGGCGTGGGGGGCGAGGGGGCATCCGGGGGTCCCCACCTCGCCAAGGGTGCCCAGCTGTGCTGCCAGCACTGGGATGCTCCACTCCATCACCTGGGGAAACCGAGGCATGGTGCCCACGTGGAGCCCCCCGCCACCCCGGGGAGGGAAACGCTCCCCCTTGCCGCGGCCAGGATGACACCAGCTCCCCATCCTCCTCCCGCTCCACCCTGTTCCTGTAGGAACCCAGGAGTCCGGGCTCCGGGCAGGCAGCCAGAGCCTCCCTCCTGCCTGCACCTCCCGCCCTGCCCGCTCCACAGGCGCCCGTGGCCGGCTCCGGCCCTCGCACCCGCATCCGTGCCCGGTTCCCACCGGCGCGCACCTTCCCACCGCGTGTCAGGGCGACCTTGGAGCGCTGCCGCGGCCGCTCCGTGCCAAACTTCCCGGCGATGCCCACGGCACAGCCCAGGGGTGACCGAGCAGCAGGAAGGGGGATTTCTCCCCACCCCCCCCGTTTATTTATACGTTGGGTGGGTTTTCCCCCCCTTTGCTGGAGACAAAGGCAGGCTGTGTGCCCAGGCGCGGGGTCCGGGGGGTGCCGGCGGTGCCGGGACCCGGTGGCGATGCCGGGCCAGCCGCGCCGGGGGCTCTGGGTGGCCGGTTTCCTCCGCACACAGATGGCTGTTTCGACTCAGTCGAGCGCTTGACCTAAATCTCCTCCTGATCCACGGGAGCTGCAGTCCCTCAGCAGCACAGCTCAAGGCAAGGAGGAGGAGGAGGAGGAGGAGAAGGAGGAGGATGAAGGGGGGGACCATGGCCAGCTGCGGACCGGCGGGAGGGTCGTGCCGGAGGGCCCCCACCCCGGGTTTGGCAGCGGGGCTGGCGGAGGCGGTGGTGGAGGGAAGGAGGGAGGGAAAAGAGGGGGGTGGAAAGAAAAAAAATCTCCCACGCTTCGAGCTCCAGCACCGGCCGCCTGCGCTTGCGTGCTGCACCCACCGGGACAGGGCAACCGCCCCGTCGGGCTCGACGCCCCAGCAGACCACTTCCTCGGAGAGGGGCCCTGCTGGAGGAAGCTCCAACGGCTCGAAAGTTTCGCCTGTGACTCAACTGCTGGCTGGGGTGACCGAGCCGACCCCCGCAAAGGGGGGCCCATGGGATCCCAGGGGTTCGGGGCGCCGGGGTGGGGGATTTTTTTGGGTTCCCCAGACGAGGGTTGTCTGCGAGGCTTGGCGCTCCACCCCCAGTGTCGGAGCAGCCCAAACCGGCTTCCCAGCGACAGCAGAAAGCTTTTAAAATCCCCTACGCGCGGCATGACTCACTCCAGAGCCAGTGCCCAAAACAAGCTCCGACACGGAGAGGAATGGCGAGAGCAGGGATGCTGGGGGCGGGCAGGAGGGGCTGGGGAGGGCCAGGGAGGGGGAAAGGGGGAGACAGAAGGAGGGAGAGAAAAGAGAAGAGGCAGAAATAACAGCATCTGAAACTCTGCCTGCTGGAGGCTAATTGGTTCCGGCACAGCCTGGTTTGTTTGGCAATGTTTCCTCTAATCCTTCAGGCTCCGCGCTCCCAGCCCCAGGGACATGGGGACATCTCGACACCCGGCCAGCGCCACTGCGGCACTCCCAGCTTGGACCTCTTCCCACCCAGGGATGCAGAGGGGTGATGCTGTAACCAGCTGTGCCCACCCTGGGGTCCCCCTGAATCCTTCAGGCTCCGAGCTCCCAGCCCCAGGGACACGGGGACATCTCAACACCCAAGCCAGCACCTCTGCGGCGCTCCTGGCTTGGATCCCTCTCTCACCCCGTGAGGCAGAGGAGTGATGCTGGGACCACCCTGGAGTCCCCCTTGGGCTGCACCCCGCTGTGGTGACACGCTGGGGATGGGAGCCGTGGTGACACCCTGGGGATGGGGTCCCCTTCCATGGCACTGGACGAGAGGATGCTCAGAGGACCGGGCAGGCGATGGCCGGGACAGTGGAGGGAAGGGAGGGGAAGGGAAGGGACGGGAAGGGACGGGAAGGGAAGGGGGGCCCCCACGGCCCAGCATGGCCGAGCCAGAGCACTAGCCAAGAGTCGGCAGCTTTGTTCCAGGTGCCGGCTCCCTTTTTTTCATTAGGCTAATGGGATGCGGATGCATTATTCCATTCCACATGCTGCTAATGAACCACTCAGGCCAGTGCATTTGCATTAATGTGCAAAGCACTGGAGGAGGGTGGAGTGGCTGCATCTGGCCAAGGCTGACCTTCCCCACACCGCCCAGCCTCCCCGAGCCATGCTGTGCTCCCACCACGCTCCCACCACCCCTCCGGACCCTGGATCTCCTTGGGATGGCTCTGACACACATTCCATGACACTGTAAGCAGCCCTGAGCCACCCCAAACTTGCTGCCTGTGTTGTCCTCTTGCCTGCACCAGGCCTGGCCAACTTCACCACCCCTTCCCATATGGATCCTGGATGACACCCCACTGCTGGCACCCCATCCCAGACACAGAGGCAACCACAGCATCCCTCCCACGCTCCCCAAAAAAGTGATCACTCCCACCTCCCTCAAGGAAACCCTCTCAGAATGTCCCTTCTCCCTGGTTAGTTGTTCTGGGACCTCCCAGCACCACCCCAAAGCTCCCCTCCAGCACCCCAGGGGAGTGGGGGGCTGTCTCCCAAGGCCCACCCCCCACCCCGGTGCTGGCAGGCAGCGCTGGGCGCGGGCGTCATCGGAGCCCTTGGGTTGTTTGTTACGGCTCCCAACTGCCTCCGTCCCCGGAGAGGTTTCGAAGGCGAGTGACCCACGAACTGGAATGCGCAAAGCCTCCAGCAAACAGAGCCAGCTGCCTGCGCCCGCACAGGGGGGGCGGCGAGGGGAGAGCAGCCGGCCCCGTGGCATGGCACGGCACAGCAAAGCATGGCACGGCACGGCACAGCATGGCACAGCACAGCAAAGCACAGAAAAGCATGGCATGGCACAGCATGGCACGGCACAGCTTGGCTTTCCCAAGGTAGGCAACCACCCGGATGGGGTGAGATGAGAGCAGTGCATTGGCCTTGTCCTGTCCCCAGCGCCGCCAGCTATCACACCAGGCCCCCAATCTTCTACGTTCTGCTTCTTCCCTCCCTCCCAGCCTGTTTTTTTGGCAGCACGTGGCCTCCCAGAGCTGTGCTGGGATGATGCTTCGCCCCTCGCCTGGCTGTGAGACACTCACCCTTGGATGGGCTGAAGGGCCTCTAGGACACAGGACAACCTGGTGGCAGTGACAGACCCCAACCCTGGCCTGTGCCACCCTCCCCAGGTGCCAGAGGGCTCCCAGTTGGAATCGGCATGGATAGGCATGGCTCTGCCCACCCTGAGGGGCACGGTGGGGTCTCAGCAGCTCCCTGCTCGGTGAGTGTGCGAAGCCCCTGCGCCCAAGTGCGTGCACGCGGGTGTCTGGGTTTGTCACAGCCTGGTGAGCAAGTTAATCTCAGGCTCCCTGACACGTGGAATAAAATCGCGATCCCGTAATGGAATTCATTCATCTTCCTGTCCAGGCTGAGAACAAGCCCCCCGCCGCCCGCCAGGGCTGGGGCCGGGCCAGGGCAAGGTGGCCGGTGCCCAGCTCCCAGCTGGGGGTCCCTGCCTGCACCCACCCTCCTCCCTGCCATGGGACCAGACTGGCACCAGAGCGACGATCCCACGAGCGGAAGCCCAGAAAGGTGCCAACCACTGGGTGTTGCAAAGCATCCCCTTCCCAGGGGACACCAGCCACATCTGTGGGGTTAGTCAGGGTCACCAAGGAGGGCTGGCATCCCCTCGGGGTGGTCTGGGGTCCTGCCATGCAGGAGGGCAGCCACAGCACTCAAGAGGAGGGAAAGGGAAACTGAGGCAGGCGGCGTTGGGAAAGGGCAATCTGGGTGGCATGAAGAGGACAGGGAAAACTGTCCCTCTGTCCCCATGTTGTCCCTCTGTCTCCACAGCTCCTCTTCCACTGCCAGCACCTTGACCAGCCCTGCCAGGTAGGACCTGCCACAGGAACCCTGCAGGGTTGGCACTGGCTGGGGTACCCATGGGGACCCCAGCGTGTCCTCAGGGTCTGGCTCACCCAGAGCCACAGGTATAAGTGACAGGGAAAACCTCAGGAGCCTGAGCGTGGCAGGAGGCCACAGGACTGCCACACTGTCCCGTGCCTCAGTTTCCCTCTGGCACCCACATGGAGGTCACCCCCAGGCGGGAAAGTGGCCCCGCAGCCAGGGGAGGAGGAGGAGGAGGAGGAGAAGGAGGAGGGCTGCTCCTTCCCGGGCACACAAAGCCCCTTTCATAGGGGCCGAGTTTGGATTTCCTCCGCCAGCCCAGCACCTCGCTGCCTCCTGCCCTGCCAGAAACGCTGCGGTCAGAGCAGGGGGCTGGTGGGTGGGACGCCTTGGGGGGGGTACAGGGACCTTCATGTGGCTTCATCCCTCACCCCGACCGTCCCCGTGATTTTCCCCTCCTGTCAGCTTTTAATTATACCCCTAATAAAAGTCGCTTTGCAGGGGAACAGGAGCTTTGTTGCTCGGGAGCTCATCTGCTCCCGCTGCTCCTTCCCTGCTTTAAACCGTAATCCTCAGCTGGGGACACTGCAATTAGCCACCGCGGGGCCGGGCACCGTGTCACCGAGGATTAGGGCTCCCTTCGGCGGGGAGCTGGGGGACCCGGCCCTGCCGTGGGTCGATGGCCCTGTGCGGGGTGGGCTGTCCCCCTCTGCAGCCCCCAAAGGGGGACAAAGCCTAAAAGCCCCCCTGAGCCAGGCGGCCCCCAGCCCACCTCCTCTGGGTACCCACCACCCTGCACTGCATCAGAGCCACTGGGTTGGTTTTGGGGTGCACGGGAGCCATCGACCCTCAGCTGACCCCTCTGGACCCCCCCGTGCAGACAGAATTCCCAGGAATTCCCAGGGGTCGGGTGGCTTTGTGTGACCTGACTTTGGGGACAAAAATGGGGCTGGGGGCACCAACAGGAGCCTCAACCCACACCTCTGCACGTCTGAGAGCCCCAGGGTGCTGTGTCCCCAGGAGGGGAAACTGAGGCACAGAGCACCAGGTGCCCGTGACACAACACCTGGAGGAGCCGGGGAGAGATGTGACACCGGCATGGTGACAGTGACGTGGGACCCTCATGCTCGGTGCAAAGGCCACATCTGCAGCACGGCAGAGGGGTCACTGGACCCCTCGAAGCCCCCGAAAGGAGCCCGTGCGTTGCTCCCGGGTGCCTCTCGCCAATCAGCCTCTTCCCGGGGCTGAAGGGGAGCGGGAGCGCTCGTTAGCAGCCGCTCATTAAGAGCCCTCCGGGAGGATGAAGGTACCGGGGGCACCTGCACCTCCGTTTAATGAGCTGCAGCGCCATTAAATGCTGGAGGGGACCTTGGGCACGGCGCGGGCGCTGGTGCGGGGGGCTGACCCCCACCCTGGCCCCCACCCCGACCCCCACCCAAAGCACGGTGTGGGTCCTGTGCTGGCGTGGCCATGGGAAAGGGAGGGACGCGGCGAGTTGAGTCACGGTGACAACTGCAGCAGTGGTGGCAGCTGCTGCTGCCAGGAACACCCTGAGCTCCCCACCAGCCCCGGGGGGCACCGAGGGGGCACACCTCTACCCCTTTCCAACCCTGGGAGGGTGACGGTGCCAGGGTGCGACAGGACCCCTGGGACCTCACGGTGGGGACTTTCCCACCGTGGGTGCCCCCAAACTGGGAAGGGGACTGACATCCTGCCACCAGGGATGCACCCAGCGCTCCCAGCCTGCCCACTAAAGCACAGCCTCACACAGCACCTAGAGGGGACCCCCGGGGGGGGAATCTCCCCAGCGCACCCCACGCGGGGGCGATGCCACGGCCCCCACCCCAGCACCCATCCCGCAGGACGCCTGGGTCCCCACCCTCGCACCCACCCGCGTGGGGCTCTCCCTCGTTAATGTTTACTCGGGCTCGTTAGCGCCAGCACATTGCCATGGCAACCCTGCAAGCTGCGCCGTCGCCATCCGCGCCACCGTCGCGAGGTTTGGGGACGTCCCCACGCGTGGGGTCACCGCGGGCACCCACCACCGCGGGCACCCACCACCGCCAAACACCCACCCGGGGGCGCGTGGGGCTGTGGGGCAGCGTGGGAGGCAAGAGGGACACGCACACACACCCCCCACTCCACACCACACCAGACACAGACCAGGGGTGCACCACCTCCCCACCGGGGTGACACGGCTCGGTGTCACCCGGCCGGGGTGACAGCGCCCGCCGCCGCGCCAGGGCTGCAGGCGTGTGCGGGCGCTGCCAACACGCCTCGGTGCTGCATTATTTATAAACCGGAGGAGCAGAGGGCTCGGCAGCAGCTGCAGAGCCCTCGCGGGCCACCCTGCCCGGCGTCACGCAGCCACCAAGCCCGCTGGCACGGTGGCACCGCGGCCCCGGCAGCCAGGAGGGACGATGGGGACGAGGCTGCCCATGGGGCTGGCAGAGCCACGGGGCGCCCAGATGCCACCCTGGTGTCCACTTGGATGTGGTGGGTGGCTGGTGCAGCGCGTGGGGATGTCCGGTGTGTCCCCGTGCCCACTGCGATGGCACAGCACCCCAACTGCCTTGTGCCACCTCAGCCTCCCTCCTGCCACCTCAACACCTTAACCCGCCTCCTATCACCTTAACCTGCCTCCTGCCACCCCAACCTGCCTCCTGCCACCCCAACCTGCCTCCTGCCACCTCAACCTGCCTTGTGCCACTTCAGCCTGCTCTTGCCACCCTGACCTGCCTTGTGTCACCCCAACCTGCTCCTGCCACTCCAACCTCCCTCTTGCCACCTCGACCTCCTTCCTGTCACCCCAGCCTGCCTCCTGTCACCTCAGCCTGCTTATGTCACCCCAACCTGCCTCCTTCCACTGCATGACCTCATTGCAGAGAGGGCTGGGTGATGGCAGCGAAGGGGTGCCCCCACCCCAGAGCCAGCCAGCGCCCCATGGCCGAGCCCTGGCTGTACCACAGCTCCGTTCCCCGGGAGCAGGATGCGTCCCTGGCGCTTTCTCCCACCACGGGCTCCGTTGGCTACGGCAAACAGGTTTTCCTTAAGCTTTGCAGAATCCACCCACCTCCTTCCCCCCTACGAGTCCCACCTCCAGGCTGATGGGGAGCAGGAGGGAGCGGGGGGGTATAGAGGGGGAAAGGCTGAATTGGGGCTTTTAATTTTTCATTATTAATTTCCCATCGACGCCAAGAGGCGCCGGGGCTCGCTCAGCCGCCCCCAGCATCGCCCCCCGCGCTCTCCCGGAGCTCTCCCGGAGCTCTGCACCGGCTGAAGCCGAGCCAGGCTGCCGATAGGATTAATTCTGCATGACTGCCCATCTCCGCGGGGGGATCTAAGACCCTCAGGCCTGCAGCAATCTTTAAAATTCCTCCAGCCCAACTTAATTCCCTCTTCCTGCAGAGCTGGCGCATCTGCTGCAGTCAGGCACGGAGAGAAGGAGACGGAGGGAGAGGGGGGGACGGCGGGCACCCAGGACCGCCATCGGCTCCGGCGCCAGGCGGTGGCCCTGCTATGGTGGTCGTGGTGCTGTGTTGTCACGGAGGGGTCACCCAAAGCCACGCCGCTCACCCATCCCATCCCCGTGGGTGGCTTGTGCTGGGGATGGGGGAAACTGAGTCACGCTGGAAAGCAGGGACAGATGCAGCCCCCTGCGCTGTTGTCACCCTCCTGTCCCCGCTGGGACTCCCCAGAGCAGGAGGTGGATTTAGAAACGGGGTTTTGCCACCCCCTCTGAGCTCTGCCTCTCCGACAGAGGGCTCGTTCAGACCCCACCCTCACTCTCCACAGCCCCACAGGACAGACCCCCAGCGAGCACTCAGGCTCCAAGATCCCTGGATTTTGGGACAGCTCATGGAAACACAGCTGGTGCTTGGGAAAAGCAGCCTGGGGGGGAAAACCCCTCATCCTCAGCCCTTCTCCCAGGGGACCGGGATCCGGCATCACCATCACCCGGGGGCCGCACACAGCCATCCCCACGCCCGTGGGACCCCCCGCCCACGGCAAGCCATCACCGGAGAGAGCGTCAGGACGAAGAGCCCGGCCAAGCCTGGGGGGTGGTCCCCCCCCAGCCCCGCCATGCACCGCGGTAGCCCAGGGACGGTGGTGGCGTGTCCCCACGCTTTGAAGGCTCAGCCGCCGCCACGCCGAGCCTGGCAGCCGGCGGGCAGAGCTAACCTTCAGGGGGTGACAGGGAGAGGCAACCGCGGGATGGAGGGAGGGATGGAGGGATGGAGGGATGGATACAGCCACCACGCTCCAGCCCCTGCTGCGCCCACCATCCACCCGGCATCCACGGCCACCTTCCCGAGGTGGATCCAGGAGAACCATCCCTTTTTTCCTCCTTGCCTCCAAGTTGCCCGGCTCGCCAGGCAGCCGAGGAGCGCAGCCCAGCCCAGCTGCCGGCGGAGCTGCGGATACATGCATTTAAATCACTTATATCTTTACTTTCTCCTGCGCTGGCTGTGAGATGGGCTTTTTTTTGCATGCGTAATTAGGGGGTGGAACAGATGGCGGAGGGTTCGTTTAAAGTAATGCATCCATTAAAATAACCTTCGCTGTCGGGGACTGCGCTCCGACAGGGGCCTGTTTCACCGGGGGCGGTGGGGAGGGTGGGGGGGGGGCTTTGTTTGGCGAGGAGGGGGGTGTTGGACTTTGGGAAGGGGGCCGGAGCGCGCATTCCCTCTGGGATGCATCATCCCACATCGTGGGATGAAGGCTACACCAACCTGTGTTGCCAGGGATGGGTTGTGCATGAGAGCTGGGGGCCAAACTGGGACCGAACTGGGGGCAAACTGGGGTTGAACTGGTACTCTCCAGGGCTCAGTTTCCATAGCAATATGATGGCAGTGAGAAGGTGGGGACGCAAAGCCCAGGTTGGGGAGGATGCCAACAGTCCTTGTGGTGGGCACAGTCCTTGTGGGTACCCCGGGCTTCCCCATCCAGAGCTGCTCCCCCCACGGGGACCGTGCCCACCTCTGTCCCCCACCCACCAGAGACTCCACAACAAGCTGGAGGAGGACATTGCCACGCAGCACCAGCCGCTTCTCCTGTTTCAAACCCCGGGCTCCCGGGAGAGGCAGGAGGGCTTTGTTCAGGCACCGGAGGAGCGGAGGCCAGAGAAAGCAGGAGTGCCCTGCCAGCTCTTGTGTTTCACTCCCAAGGAATGCCGGGGAGGGGAGGGGAACGCTGCTCCCCCCGCTTCCCGCCCCGTTGGGCGCCCAGCCCGGCTGCAGGGTGCTGGGGCTGGGAGGAAGAGGAGGGATGAAGGATGGGGAGGCGGGCGTCGCGCGGATGCCGTGGTACCACCACGTGCAGCCGGGGCTGGCAGCGGGTGGGCTGGGAAAAGGGGGGGGGACACACGGTGACACACACACCCAGGGTGACACGGCCGTGCCGAGCCCCACACCAGCTCGGCTGGAGCAAATAATTCCAAGCAAGAGCTGCCGAGCAAACATCAGACCCCTATCTGGGAGGAAAGGGGGAGCCCCCCGTGGGTAACCCCTAAATTTGGGGGTGTCCAGAGAGGCCGGGGAAAGGGGTGGGGAAGGGCAAAAGCAGCAGCGACGCCAGAGCCACCCAAGCGTGTTCAAATATTTAGTGTGCACTTGCAAAGGTGCTTCTGCTGCCTTTAGGGCATTGCTTCGTTGGAAGCATTGGAGAGGTGGGAACTGGGGGGATGGGGACCAAATGCCAGGGATTTGCTGTGAGGGGTGTCTCTCTTTTCCAGCTGGGCTGGGAGGGCCAAGGCACAGGGAGCTCAGGGAGGGCTGGGACGAGCTCAGCTTTGCCCTGAGCTTGGCCACTGCCTCACCGCCTGCTCCCCAGCCACAGCCCATAGACCCCATGGGACACATCTCTCCATCCTCCTCCTTCTCCTCCTACTCCTCTTCTTCCAGCCCCTCTGTGCCTCGCTAGTTCCCCACACTCCCACTCATCAGCACCCTGGAGTGTCCCCAAGCACCGTGGTGGCCCAGGGGACAGCCGGGGGCTGTGACAACGTGGCGCATGACGCCGATGGCAGCCCTGGTGTGCCGAGGGCGGCGATGGCAGGCGCTGGGGCGAGGGACCGAGGGGACACGCGGGATGGGAGGGCTGGGGACCACCAGGGAGACGCCAACAGCCAAGAGGGGATCGCAGCAGGATGCGGATCACGGGGTGACAGGACTCCCCAGAGCAGGGAGAGGAGAAGCCCCTTTGGTTTGCCCTCCCCAGACCCACAGATGCACCGAGGAGGAGCCGCTGTGCCAGCAAAACGAGGGACACCGGGTTTCACGCCATGCCCACACCACGCTCCGGCGCCAAGCCCCTGCCCCACCATCCCCACTCCCGCTCCCTGATCCGCCACTGCCCCGGCTCACCCCTGTCCTCTCACCTGCCATCACCTCCCCATCACACGCCAGGCTCCCCCTGCGCCTCCATGGGCGTTTCACCCGCTCCCTTTGGTGCACCCCAACACCATGAGCTCTTCCCGCTCCCCAGCCAACAATCCGCCGGGAAAAACCGGTCCCAAAATCCTTCCCCACATCCGCGCCAGCTCTGCGGGTCTGGGGGGGCCGCGGCCGGCCCCCCGCTCGCCAAGAACAATAGCGCCTTGTTCCAGCCCGGCTCCGTCCTCTCCTCCCTGGGCAAAGCCCTGGCCACTCTCACCTCTACGTTCCTCTTGCTGTTTCCCAGCTCCCTCCTGCCAAATCCCCGTTCCCGAGCGCTTCTCCTCCCCGCGGGTCCATATTAAGCTACATTCTCCTTTCAGCTGGGTGGAAAACAGCAGTAATAACCATGTGGAGAGAGCCGTGCCCCCCACCTCCACTTCCCTCCCACTTTGGGGTTCAAATTTCATTTCAGCAAAAAAGCTTCCCCCGCCTCCAATTTCTTCCCCCAAACCGAGTCGCTGTCGTCGCGTCTGATCTCGGCAGGGGCCGTATGGATGCTCAGCTCCTCCTGGTTCAGGATCTGCTGCCAATCTGGACCTCGCAAACTGGTTCTCACACAGCTCCCGCCTAGCACCTCCCTCCCAGCAGTTATTGTCCCTCCTCAGCCACCCGGACCCAGCTCTCTCCCTGCCACCCCGCTCTGCTGTCACCCTGCCACCCTGCTCCTCTGTCACCCTGCTCCTCTGTCACCCTGCTCCTCTGCCACCCTTCTCCCCTGCCACCCCTTTCCACTGTCACCCTGCTCCCTTGTCACCCTGCCACCCTGCTCCCTGCTATCCTGTTCCACTGTCCCCCTGGTTTCCTTCCACCCTGCTCCATTCCAGCCCTCTCCCATGCCACCCTGCTCTCCTGCTCCCCTATCACCCCATTCCCTGCCACCCTGCTCCACTGTCCCCCTGGTTCCTTGCCACTCCACTCCCTGCTACCCTGTTCCCTGTGACCCTACTCCGCCTGTCACCCAGTTTCCCTGTCACCCCACTCCCTGCCACCATGCCCTTCTGTCCCCCCTTCCCAGTGCCATCCCTGCTCCCCATGCCCCTCATCCAGCGCCTCCCAGGGCGCCACACTCCCCTCCCACCCCTGCTTCTGCCCGGGCACATCCATCCCAAACCAAACCACTGACTTCGCCAGGCAAGATTTATTCCCGGCAAATTCCCAGGGGGCCAGCGGGGCTGGCAGCTGGCGGGGAGCAGAGCGTCCCTGCTGCCTCCAGCCCAGCAGCCTCCCTCTTTCCCGCAGCTGAGGAGCTCATCTCCCTCGCCCAAGGCGCTCCATCCTCCTCCAGATATTTTAGGCCCAGGTTTTGCGAGGAATGTTCAGGCGCTGAGCCCAAGCCGATGCGCTGAAGTCAGCAGGAGGCGAAGAGCGAAGAGCGAAGAGGGAAGAGGGAAGAGGGAAGAGGGAAGAGGGAAGAGGGAAGAGGGAAGAGTGTGCGTGGGGCTCAGGGCCCCGGGGGCGGCAGCAGTGACAGGGGGACAGGATGGGATGGGATGGGATGGGATGGGATG
>JAWWTY010000059.1:6461060-6500655 GCA_035222235.1 Margarornis squamiger
TTTTTTCTCCCCCTCTTTTTCCCCCTTTTTTCCCCCTCTTTTTTTTCCTCCTCTCTTTTTTCTTCCCCCCCCCCCTTCGCCTCTCACACACACACAAAAGGCAGCGGAGCGGGAGGCGGAGGGGAACCGACCTCCCCTCTGCGCCTCCGCCGCTCGCCGCCTGCGGAAAGCAAAGAAAGACACAGCGCAGCAGAGCCCTGGCTTGCCGCTGCCTCCCCCCTTCCTCCTCCTCCTCCTCCCTCCTCCTCCTCCTCCTCCTCCACCACCTCCTCCCTCTCTCTTGCCTTCTGCCGCTCCCGGCTTTGTGGGGGCTGGGATAAAAGGGGGGGAGCAGAGCCGGCGGCCAGGCGCGCCCAGCCCCTCGCTCCTCTCTCCGTGCGCGGCGGGGACCGCGGCTCCGCTTCGCTCCGCTGTCAGCGGCACGGCCAGCATCCGGCACCCCGGGGAGCCGTGCAGCACCGCCGGGGCATGCCGGGCCTTGTAGTCCTTCCTTTCCCCCCCCTCTTTTTTTTCCCCTCCTTCCTTTCCCCCCCCGCCTTCCACCACCTTTTTTTTTCTCCTCCCAGTCGCTGCGAAGCGCGCAGGGAGGGGCGCAAATGGGCGCGCAGTCGTTGCGCGCTGCTTTGGGAGAGGGGGGTACTTACGGAGAGGGGGTACTTTGAGGGGGGCACCCCCGGGGGAGGGTAACCCCCCACCACCACCCGGGTTGCCTCCCCCTCCCCGAGGTCCCAGTGGGATGCGCGGGGCATTGCTGCCCTCTCCCGGGTTGCACCCGCACTGCGCACCCCCTCCTTAGGGATGCAGGATTTGGGGATACACACACACTCCCCTCTGCAGCCCCCCGCCCACAATCCGGGGTGCACTTCAGCACCCTCTCCAACTCAGCACCCCCGTGCCCTCACACACCCCCCTGGGGCCAAGTATCCCCCTGGGGCCACGTATCCCCATGAAGTCAAGTATCCCCCTGGAGCCAAGCACCTCCTTTCTTCTTTCCACATCCCCCCACTTTTAACTCTTTTTTTTTTTAAAATCAAAAGCTCTATCTGAGGCCTGGAAGCATCCCTGCTGCTTGCTAGCACTCTGCTCCTCCAATTTCTTTGGGATACAGCACTGTGTCCCCTGTTGGCCACATCCCAGAGGGAATGCCAGGAGGGAAGGTGGCGACCAAGATCCCTTAGGACAGAGGTAGCAGAGCAGGAAGCTGCCCCCCAGCTCCCTCATCACCCCATAACCTCTCCCCCCATGGCTCCATGGAGCATCTCCCCAGCACCACCTCTCCCTCGCTGTTAATGTTCCCAGAGCCAGGTAGATACAATATAATTAAAGTAGATAATACCAGTGATGTTTGTTATGACATCGTGTTTTTGTGAGTGACGAGTGAAGGGTTAACTCCAGGGAATTGGGAATATTGCTTGGCTGCTAATAACAC
Organism: Margarornis squamiger; assembly: GCA_035222235.1. Taxonomy (NCBI): domain Eukaryota; kingdom Metazoa; phylum Chordata; class Aves; order Passeriformes; family Furnariidae; genus Margarornis; species Margarornis squamiger. The sequence continues at coordinate 6,462,490 of JAWWTY010000059.1, forward strand.
GTGAGTCATTGATGGAATAACACAAGGGTGCAGGGAGAGACACAGCACCTGGCTCCACAGCAGCCCTCTGCCTTCATGGGGCAGCTCGGGGTTGGATGTGTGTTTTTGGATCAACAGGCAGCGAGGAAGGAATCTGTGCTCTGGATATGGGCTGGGCACCCCAGTTTCGCTGCTAAAATGGGATGAACTGGTGAGCTGGGGTCAAGCTGAGAGTCGCCTTCCAGCAGGGACCTATTGCAGCTGGAAAGGCACCAGCTCCGTCCCCTCCGGGCGCCCCAACGGGATCAGTGGTGCTGGATTTGGGACTGGCTGGACTCTGCACGCCCTGGATAAGGATGGGGCATGGACTGCATCGCTCCTGGGAGCAGAGCAGAGAGGAGGCCTGGGCTCCAGCCCGGTCAGCAGAGGAATCTGCACACGCAGACAGGATCGCTGCAATTGCTGGTGGCTGAGTGAGCAACTTTGCAGGCTTCCTCGTCCCCTCGCCCTGAATGTCAGCTTTGAATTTTCTTGCTATTTTTAGGGACGGTTCAGAAAAAAAAAAAAACCACCGAGGAGGATCCCTCCCTTCTCGCCTTGCAGGGCTCTGTGCCCCATGAATATTGCAAGGCTGTGGATCACTGTACCTGTGCGGGGATGGGGGGAGTGGGACAGAGGGATGGGGCAGGGAAAAGAGAGAGGTCATGCAAAAAACATGACATTGCAAGCAGAATGGGTTAGAATGTAAAAGATTTATTAATTTAATCCGAAGCATTAAAAGGTCATGTATTAATCAAAGAGATGCTTAAAACTGTCAAAGTCCTTTGTCAGGTTTGAAGTGCATCTCTATAGCTATCATAAAATATATATATCAGTCTGGCATGGAGCCCTGGGCAGGGCTGGAGGAGGATGAGGAGGAAAATGAGGCACTTCACAGTGGGATGGACACCCCCACCCCAGCCCTGCCAGGCTCCCGTGGGTGCCCAGCACCTCCAGGCTGAGCTGGGTACCTTGTGGGTCACCCCACTTGTCCCCAGGCCTGGGTTTGTCACCCCTCAAGTCGGGCTGGTGCCCTGCAGTGTTTTTGGGGTTGTGTTTGGGCTCTGGGTTTGGGGTAGAGATGGGGAGATGGGTATGATGCGCTTGGGAAGGTTGTCCCCCACTTGTCCCCATGGGCACAGGTGGCTCCCAGCCATGGCGGGGGACACTGAGGTGGGTGAGCCGTGTCCATGCCACTCGTGTCACAGCTCCGCGGGTGCTCAGCCCTGCCAGGATCTCTTTGCAGCTGGGGAGGTGGGTGGCGGAGCCGGGTCCCCAGGGCCACCCGGGTCACCCGGGCACCTTGTCCCCTCTCCCAGCCAAGTGCTGTGTCAGCAGCGTTGGCGTGGACTTACGCTACCATCTAGCGGCTGCTTTGCCGAGCCGGGGCCACCGCTGTCCCCGGCTCAGCCCGTGTCCCCGCACCCCACAACCCACCCCCCTCCCCAAACCCGGGGGGGCAAAGCCACCCCCGTGGCCAGGATCAGGGCGACCTGCCTGGGTTTGTCGCCTCAAAGCTGGGCTTGGCTTGGCTGGGGGGTGGTGGTGGCAGTTGTCACCCCGAAAGCCACCAGCTCCCCCGTGGTGGGAGCAGGGGGTTTGGGGGCAGCGGGGTGCCGTGGGGGGGATCTGCGGTGCGCGGGGACGGGGGGGCGAGGAGACAGCGAAAAGTGCTGGATGCTTTACTGGGATACAGGAGTTGCCGTTGTGGGGACCGGGGTCCAGAGACCACAGTCGGGTTTGGGGGAAGTCCGGCCCCTCCGACTTCTGTTTAAGGGTTTGGGCCAGCCAGCCAAATTTTACCTCCATAAACGTAACTGCGGCAGAAGAGTCCCATTTATCCCTGAATTCCAGCCTCAGGCTGCCCCGGAGCAGCAGCAAAACCATCCCAAATTTCTCCCAGTAAAACCCTTTCCGAGCAGCCCCGTGCCCGGCAGAGCGGGGCTCCCGCCGTGCCCCCTCCCCATCGCCTGTGTCTGCGCTGTCACCTGAGCCTCCCCACGCCCAAGAAACCTCCGTCCCCAAATCCTGCTGCTCCCCCACTGCTCTCACAGATGCTGCTGTTGCCGGAGCACGGCTCTTCCCAATTATCTGTTGTTTTTCCATGGAAAAAGGTGTCCCCTCCCAGCGACCGGTGCCGAGCTGCTGGACTACTGCAGATAAATCCATCTGTGCCTCAGTTTCCCCTCTGGGGACACAGTCCCTGCAGGCCTGGACCAGCAGGCTCAAGCCTGGTCAAGCCTAAACCCACATTTTTGGCCATTTTCCACTGTTGTCTGGCCATTGCTGCCGCGGAGACGTGGCTCCGATCCACGACCCGGGAGCAATGCGGGCTCTGCCAGTCCCTGGGGAGCCGGGGCCGAGCGGGACAGGGACAAACCCCCGCCCTGCTGTGGGTGGGGATGGCTCCTTCCCGACCACGAGGGTCCCCAGCAGCGTCTCGGGGGCGCGGAGACCCCCGGGGAGGGCGGCAGTGCCAGGGTCTGCAGCGCCGGCCATCTGCGGCGGGCTCACACCTGCGCCCACCGCGCTTGGCACCGGGTGGGCACTCTGGCTCCAGCCCCCCCTGCCGTGAGCCCCCACGGTGGGGCCGGGCTGGCACGGCGCTGGCAGAGCAGCCAGCCGAAGAGGGGGTGGGCAGGGTGTGCGGGCAGGGCTGGGCGCTGTGGGCACGGGGGTCCTGGGGAGCTTCAGGAGGACCGGGTGATGCTGGATCAACCCTCGGGGGCAGGCAGGGCAGGGAGGGTCGTGCTGAGCTGCTCTGGCTCTGCTCTGAAGATGCTGCAGCTGTGGTGCCGCAGGGATTGACCAGCCAGGAGAGGAAGAGCCCCCCAGCCTTGCCCTCCCCGCCACCCCAGCCGTCTTCCCTTCAAGCCCCCAGCCCAAACTCTGCAGCAAAAACGAGCCTGCAGCACTTTGGGGGATCCCAGCCTCCTTCCCCACCTCCCCGTTGCTCCTGGCTCCAGGGCGGACCCTGCTGGGAGCTGTGAGGGGTGACCCCCGGGGCAGGGGGTGGCCGTGCCCCACAGCAGTTGTCCCTCCACCCTTGATCGATGCAGCCCAGCATTAACATAAAATCGATGCCCCCTCCTCTGCCCAGCCTGCGGTCACCCCACAGCAAAACCCCTTAACCCCTTCGCCCCTCCTGGGGCACCCATGGAGGGAGGGGGGGAAGGACAGGATGGGGAGCCCTCTCTTCAGCCCTCTCACGCATGTCCCTGAAATCTTGGTCCCCTCTCTGTCCCCAAGAGCTTTCGCACTCATGACACCAAAGGGGAAAATCGGGGACACACTCCGGTGACATGACCATGGTCACACAGGGATTGTGGTGGCAAAACCGCACCGAAAAGCACGTGGCTGAATCCACGTGGATCCCCGGGGCACGGCAGGGTCAGCACAAACCCTGTGCCTCCGCCCTGACCCGCTGCTGCCACCAGGACCGCTGGGGACAAGGGACCTTGGCTGGGGATGTGGAGGGGTGGCATTGCTTCCAGTTGGGAGCTGGACAGAGAATGGTGGGACCAGCCTCTCTGAACGCACAAGCAAGCAGGAATGGGCAGGATCCAGACAGGAACCAGGAGGGAATGGGCAGTAACAAGGCCGAAATGGGCAGTAACAAGGCAGGAATGGGCAGGAACCAGGAGGGAATGGGCAGGTACAGCAGGAACGAGCAGGAACCAGGCAGGAACGAGCAGGAACCAGGCAGGAACGAGCAGGAACCAGGCAGGAACAGGCAGTTACAAGGCAGGAATGGGCAGGAACCAGGAGAGAATGAACAAGAACCAGCCAGGAACAGGCAGGAATGGGCAGGAACAGGGATGGAGTCGGGGGCTCAGCACACCAGGGTCCATGCGGCAGCATCCCTCAGTCCTGGATGGGATGGGGGTCCCTATGGCCCCCCCGAACCAGCCCTGCTCTGTGAAACCTTCAGTTGCAATTAAGTGGGAGCTTTAATTACCGGGGATGAGTCACAGATGGACCCTGCCCAGAGGGGGGGACCCCAACCCTGCTTTGTCCCAGTGCTGTGCTGGTGGTTGAACTGGGGTGCTCCCCCTGTCTGGAGGGCTCTGTGTCCCCCAGGGATGTGGAGGGACAGCATGTGTGTCCCCTTGGGCCTGGGGACAAGGGGCACATGGTGTGGGTGAGACATGTGAGCCCCACACAGCGGGAGGCTGGTTTTGGGGTGCTGGGTGAGCGCCAGAGCCTGTGTGTGCCAAATACCAAGGGGTGCTGGTGATGGTGCCAGGCCTGTGGGGTGTCCCTGGACGTGTCCCCCGGTGTCCAGCCCCAGGCGTGGGGTGGCCAGAGCCGATGGCCACAATCTGGCACGGGGGCTGTGCCCACGGCCGCCTGGTGCCAACCAAATCCTGGCCCCGGCTGGCCCTGCCACGCAATCTGCTCTGCCCCCCCGGCCCCGGGCAGCCTGCCACCCTGCCCAGCCAAGCCTGGCCGGGGGCCTGGCCCTTCCCCAGGGATTTTTCCCCGGGATGGGAAAGGAGGGGGCACATTCAACCCTGCTTTGCTCCACAACCATGTGCCCGGGGGGATCTGCAGCCCCTCTAAGAGGTGGGGTGAAGCAGGAGCTGGGAGATGCCTGGTGATACCCAGGGATGGTGGCGTGGCCCCAAGCTTCTTGGTATGTTCCCCAACCCCTCTGGCACATCCACAATCCCCCCCGTTGTGTTCCCAAACCCCCTGGTATATCCCCAAGGTCCCTGGCACGTCCCCAAACCCCCTGGTATGTCCCCAATGCCTGGTATGTCCCCAAACACCTCAGCACGTCTCCATAACCCCCAGTATGTCCCCAAACCCCCCCTGACATGTTTCCCAAACCTCTGGTATGTCCCCAAATCTCCCTGGCATGTCCCCAAACCCACTAGCATTGGCCCAATGCTCCCCTCCCCACCTGCTCAGGGCCTCCCCCCAAACCTGAGCCCCCCCTGGTTGGGGCAGGGGCCAGTCCCCCCTTCCCACCAGTGCTGGGGAATTCATTAACCGGCCACAGCTGGGCCCTGCTGGGGAGGCCAAGCTGCAAGGAGAATTAACCTCTTCCTGCCCAGCCTCCAAGCACAGCCCCCCCCACTGTCAGAGCTGGCAGGAGGGGACGGTCCCCACTCAGGGAGTGCTGGGGTGCTGTGGGGTGCCCAGTGTGGGGACAGCTTTGCAAACCCAAATGCTTCCCAATCCAGGCTTTTATTTGCAAGGGAAGTTGGTGTGTCCCCTCCTCACATGGCCTGGAAGGGCAGGGGGGGCTTTCTCTGCTCACCCCCGTGGAGGAAGCCCCCCAAACTTGTGTGCCCTGGGGCTGGAAAGGCTGAGGGTTCATCATTCAGTGTTGGCTTGGCAGAAACTGGGAGCCCCCCCTCCATGGGGATGGGTGCCCCCCACCCTAAATCTTGTTGTCCCCCCAGCTCTAATCACCTGGCAGCACACCCTGCAGGGTGACTGTCCCCAACTGGGGCAGTCCCTCTCCCTTGGGAGGGGAGGCAGAAGAACCCAGACTACTCCCCAGCTTGTTAGAAAGCTTTTATTTCTCTCTATTTACAGACTTCATTAAAAAAAATAAACAACAAACCCCTCCCCTCCCCATCACCCCCCACCCGTGGCACTGCCCACCCACAGCCCTGCCCCGTGGGTGCAGGGGGAGCTCCTGACTATGGGGCTTGGGCCAAGCCTGCGACCCCACCCAGGAATGGGGGAGCCCAGGGGGAAGTGGAACCCCAGGAGCCAGCTGGCACCCCCCTGCAGTGCCATCACATTCACATTGACCCCCCAAGTCCCCCCCTCAATGCCACAGGGGGTTGAGCCAAGTTGCCACCGGGACCCCCACAAGTGCCATGGGGGGTGACCCCTTCCCGTACCCCGCTCCTGCCCCTCATGGGGCAGGAGGGAACAGCCCCTGGGCCAGAGCTGCCCCCCACCCTGCGTGGGCCCCCACAGACCCCTTGTCCTCCCCCAGGACTCCTTGTACCCCCCACAGGACCCCTTGTGACCCCCAAGACCCCCTGCTCCCCCCCCCCAGTGCAAGCAGAGGTTTATGGCTTTCAGGAGTTGGCTCTACTATGAGCAGAGGAGATAAAAACGGGGGGACAAGAGATCCCCCCAGATACCAGGATCCCTTGGAGGGGGTGTGATGGCTGCTGGGGTGAGGGATATAAAACTTATAAATTAAAGACGATATAAAGGGCAGGGGGAAACTGAGGTGACCTTCCCGGGTCAGTGCCAGGATTTGGGGGGCTCAATACCCCCAGGTACATTCCCAGAGGAGATTGGGGTCTCTGCTGGTGTGGGTCTGGGGGTGTCTGGGGGGTCCCCCACACTCCTCTCGCCCAGGCAAAGCCCTTCTCAGGTTCAAAGCTGGGTGTGAAGGCAACAAGTGGGGATGGGGAAGGGAGGGGCTGGGGGCACGACTTTGCCTCCTCTCTGAGTCCAACATCCTTGTGCAAAGCCCCATGTCCTGTCTGGGGCACCCTGAGCACCCCCCAACAGACCTTTTGGGGGGGGGCACAGCCAAAGGGAGCAACACCCCCCTTAAAAAAAGGGAGAGATTCACCCCAAAGCCACCCCAGAGCCTCCAGGGGGTCACTGGTTGTCCCCAGGCTGGTACTGGGGCTCGGTGGCAGTGAAATAGTCCTCGAGGAAGGACTGGAGGTACTCGAAGGTGGGGCGTTCCTCGGGCTCCCGCTTCCAGCACTGCACCATCACCTCGTGCAGGGACGAGGGGCAGTTCCCCGGGCACTGCATGCGGTACCCCCGCTCCACCTGCTCCAGCACCTCCCTGTTGTTCATCCCTGTGTGACAAGGACCCCCCTGCTCAGTGACCAGCACCCCCATGGGACAAGCCAGCGGGGAAACTGAGGCACGTCGAGGGCCACAGCGGCATTGCTTAATGCTGGTCTCTGTGATGGGCAAACCGAGGCACAGGGCAAGCCTTGGCAGGGAGGGTCAGTGCCCACTGACCCGGGGGGGACCGTACCTGGGTAGGGCACCCGGCCTTTGGTCACCAGCTCGGTCAGGAGGATGCCGAAGGACCAGACGTCCGACTTGATGGTGAACTTCCCAAAAAGTGCAGCCTCTGGAGCTGTCCACTTGATGGGGAACTTGGCACCTGCGAGGGCAGGCAGGTGAGCCCTGGCTGGGGCACCCCGCTGCACCCACACCTGGGTACCCCCCACCTGGGCATCCAGATCTGGGGTCACCCCACACCTGGGACATCCTGCACCTGGAGCGCCCTGTACTGAGGGTGTCCTGAACCGAGGGTACCATGAAATGGGGTTACTCAGCACTGGGGGTACCAGCACCCACGGAACCCTCTGCCTGGAGCACCCCACACATGGGGCACCCAGCACCCCAGATATCCTTCACTGGGGACACCCTGCACCTGGGGTACCCATCATCCAAGGTATCCATTACCCAAAACACCCATTCCCTGGGGTACCCATCTCCTGTGGCACCCATTATTTGGGGTGTCCATCATCCAGTCTACCCATCCCCTGGAATACCCATTTTTTGGGGTGTCCATCACTCACAATACCCATTCCCTGGAATACTGATCACCCAGGACACCCATACCCCTGGGGCACCCATTATTTGGTGTGTCCATCACCCAGGCCACCCATCCCTGGGGGTGACCATTTCCAGGCTGAGGGTGGGACACAGCAGGGAGGGGACAGGTCGGGGGTCCCCACCCTGCCGTGCTGTGTACTCATCATCCTCGATGAGGCGAGCGAGGCCGAAGTCAGCGATCTTGCACACCAGGTTGTCCCCCACCAGGATGTTGGCAGCACGCAGATCCCGGTGGATGTAGTTCATCCGCTCGATGTATGCCATGCCCGCCGCGATCTGGGGTGGGGGGAAAGCAGTGAGGGACCCCCAAAACCTCTCCATGGGGGCATTCCCACCCCCTGCCAGCCCCCCTGTACCTGGGCTGCCATGTCCACCAGCTGGGGCAGCTTCAGGTAGCGACCATCCCCATCCTTCAGGAAATCCAACAAGCTGCCTGCAGGCAGAGGGAGGATCAGTCAAAGAGCACCAAAACTCAAGGGTGCCCACAGGAACTGTGCCCAGGCAGGGTGAGGCTTGCAGGAGAGGTGGGGAGTCCCATGGGCAGTGTCCCCCCGCTCACCCTGGCTCATGAACTCGGTGACAATGTAGATGGGCTCCTCAGACACCACGGCGTAGAGCTGCACCAGCTTGTCGTGCCGCAGCCGCTTCATGATCTGAGCCTCCTCCAGGAAGGCCTCAGGGGACATTGTCCCCGGCTTCAGCGTCTTCACTGCCACCTTTGTGGTGCCATTCCACGTGCCTGAGGTGGGGACATGGGGTCAGCAAGAGCCCAGGGCACAGCCAGCCCTGGCAGGGCTGGGATGGAGGGGTGTGTGGGTGGAGGGTGTGTGGATGCATGGATGGATGGATGGATAGATGGATGGGTGCATGGATGGAGGAGCAAGGAATCAGGGCAGGGCAAGGAAGGGCCATGATCCCACCATACCCCACCCAGGACAAGGGGTCCCACTCACCCCAAGGCACCCATGAGCTCACCTCCTGATACCTCACCCCATTCCCCATCCCTCCACGGGGGATCCTGTGTGCCAAGCTGCCATCTCCCCCACACCAGTGGGTACCACCTGGCACCCCGTGATGCTCCATGCCAGGGCAGGACTAGGCTTCTCCTGCTCACCCCATGCCCCCCTCCCTGGCCGGCTGGGCCAGCCTTACCCATCCACACGTCTCCGAAACATCCCATGCCGAGTTTCTTGTCGAGGGTGATGGATTCCCGCTCTATCTCCCAGGCGTCCTTAGCTAATCCCAAGGTCTGGGGCTTCATAGCAGGGCACGGGCGGGTGAGCAGATGGCACAACCCATCGTTATACTCTGCAGGGGGGTCGGGGGGGCAGGCAGAGGAGGAGGAGGAGGAGGAGGAGGAGGGAGGGGATGTGATGGGATGAATGATGAATGGAGCATGCATGCCAAGCGGGGGGAGCGCGGGGCGCTGGAGGAAGAGGAGGACGAAGGTGGGACCCCCTGGCCTGGTCTTGTAGTCCCATCTGAAATGGGGGGCTGCTTGCCTGTATGTCATGGGGCGTCTTGGGGTACCCATTGTGAGCCCAGAGACATTGGATATTTCTCTGTGTTGGTGAATTGGTGTGGCTCAGCCTGTCCCAGCAGGCAGGAGCTTTTCCAGGGGGAATGCCAGGCCTGGGGGTACCCCCATGTCCCCCCACCACTCGCCCTGGCTTGCCCACAGGGCCCTACCCATCCAGACTTCCCCGAACTGCCCGTTCCCCAGCTTCTTGAGGAGCTGGAGGGACTCTCGGGGGATCTCCCACACGTCTTTGGTTTTGACTGACAGGTCGGCCAGTTTGGGGGTGCCCTTGTGGCACGGCACGGCCAGGCGGCAGCACAGCCCGGCCGCCCGCTCTGTGGCACCAGGGCAGGGGGACAGGGCTCAGTGTGGGCATGGACCCCCACTGGACCTCTGCCCACCCCCTGCCAACCCAGGCATCGCCCAGGATCCTGTATCATCCACTCACCCCCCAACATACATGTAGAAAAAAGGGGTGCAGCTCTCTCTGCCTCCCCCTGGGACAGCCCTGCACCCCCTCGGCTGGGCTGGACCCCCAACCCCCCCAGATGTGCCCAGGAAATGGGTGATGCCCACCCACACCTTCTCCAGCAAGGCCAGGTGCTCCCTGCACCCAGGACATGGAAGAGGGGGAGACCCTTTTGGAGCCCCCTAATGCCACCACCAGAACTGCCCACTCCTTACCCAGCTCCACCCAGTTGACCCACCCAGTCTCTCACCAAAAGCTCTCCTGGGCTTTCCCTACCCCTCCCATCTCCCACCCACCCCGTGCCCTCCATCCCACCCTACCTATATAGTGCTGGACCAGCTCCTGGACGGTTTCAAACTGGGCACGGGTGGTGATGTAGTACCCCCCGCTATCCAGCTTCCGAATCTTATAGTGCTTCACATGGTCCCCCTTGGCCTCATCCCAGTCCCGGATGGAGAGGGAGTAGGCACCTACATGGGGGGCACAGGTCAGGGAGGGGCACAGGTGTGTGTAGAGGGGCACAGATGTGCACACCCAGTGTCCCCATCCCTGTCCCTGTACCTTTGGTGGTCTCACTCTCCCGGATGAGGAAGGTGCCCCTGCAGTTGCTGTGGCACAGGAGCTGCCGCTCCGCATCCTTGCGCCCGATCTTCCCAAAGTACCACCTGCCACAGTGACGGGCTCAGTGCTGGGGGGGCACCACCGAGGGGCTCCCATGGGGACCCCACACCAGCACCATGGCGCTGCTGGGGCTCACCGGGACCACCCAGGTCACAGGCAGGTGGGGTGGGGGTCTGCCTCCATCCCTGTCCCCCCTACTCACTCTTCAGCCTGGATGGAATCCACAGGGGCCACGTAGTTGCTGGGGATGTAGCCCGTGGCACCCGAGCTCAGCGACCTGGCCTCCCACCAGTCCCCCTCTCTGAGGCAAAGGAACAGAGAGTGAGGAGGAGGAGGGACAGACAGGCAGACCTGGCTGTCCTGCAACCCTCACCCTACAGACAGCACCCCCAGACCCCGCTCTCTCCCACCCATCTGTGCTGAGCCCAGCCAGCTCATGACACACGTAGCCCTGGTACCCAGCAAAGGAGAGGAGGCAGAGCTTGGGTCCCCAGCCTGGGTCCTGCAGGCGGTACCCACGCCATGGAGGCACCTTCCTGGGGTGGCATGGGGGCACTAGGGGTGGCAGGGGACATGGAGGGGCTCACGTGTTGTTGATGATGTGGAATTTTTCCCCTTTCTGGAATGTCAGGTCATCCTCTGTGCGGGCCTCGTAGTCATACAGGGCGATGAAGAGCGTCACCCCCCCACCTGTGGCACACAGAGGGGACTGCGGTGAGCCCCCGGGTGCTGCCCACACCCTGGCACTGCAGGGTGACTCTGGACCCCCCTCCCCATCACCCAACCCCCCCCCAGGCTGACCTGTGATGCCCCCACTCCGCATTTGCAGCGTGTTGGAGGTGAAGACCCCCGGCCCTGCAAAGGATGGAGCCGAGGGCACCGCCGGCCCCTGGAAGTTGTTGAAGTCGGGGATGCAGGTGAAGTTGGCCCCGGGCTGGGTCGGGTCGGGGTCGTACTGGGAGGCAGGGGGCGGGGGGAAACCCACCTCGCCCCCCGCCTGCCCTTTGCCAGCCCCCTTCTCCTTGCAGGGCACACAGCCCATCCTGGGCACCACCTGCGGGACAGAGGGTCCGTGAGACACACGTGGTTAGAGGCACCCGGGTGGCTCCAGGAGGAGCAGGGTCCTGCCACCCCCCTGCACAGTGACATGGGGACACACAGGGGTCCCTGTGTCCCCCTGGCACCCAGAGGGGCTCCACGGCGGCTCCACTCACTGCGAGGGCTCCTCGGGTCACTTCAGCTGCTCCATGTCACCTCGGGGAGGGGAAGAGGCACCTGTGGGCACCGGGGAAGGCGTCAGGCAGAGGGCAAGAGCCTTGTGTGGGCTGAAACACCCCACTAAGGGATAAAATACCCCTGCACAGGCTGAAACACCTCACTAAGGGATAAAATACCTATGCACAGGCTGAAACACCCCACTAAGGGATAAAATACCCCTGCACAGGCTGAAACACCCCACTAAGGGATAAAATACCCCTGCACAGGCTGAAACACCCCTGCGTGGGCTGGAACACCCCACAAAGGGCTGCAGCATCCCTGCATGGGATGTTACACCCCTCCAAGGGCTGAAACACTCCTGCCATGGGCTAAAACACCCCTGTCATAGGCTGGAATACACCACCAAGGGCTGAAACATCCCTGTATATGGTCTGTAACACCCCTGCTGCGGGCTCAAGCAGATCTCCACAGGTTCAAACAGACCTCCAAGGGCTGAAACACCCCTTCCATGGGCTGAAACACCCTTGGATGGGTTGAATTACCCCTGTATAGGCTGTAACATCCCTAAACAGGATGCAACACCCCTGCCACGGGCTACAACACCCCTGCCATGGGCTATAACACCCTGCATGGACTTCAACATCCCTTGCACGGGCTGTAACACCCCTACACAAGTTACAACAGCCCTGCGTGGCCTGAGGCACCCCTGCATGAGCTGAAACACCCTTGCACGGACTGAAGTATCCCTGCATGGGCTGTAACACCCCTGAATGAGCTAAAACAACCCTGCACAGGCTGCAAACCCCCCTGCCTGAGCTAAAATGATCTGCAACACCCCCACAAAGGCTGCAACACTCCTCCAAGGGCTGCAACACCCCTGCACGGGCTGAAACCACATCCTTGAGCGGGTTTTTCTCTCACTGTGTCCTCACCACACCGCTCACGTCCCTTCAAGAGCAACCGTGTCCCTGGCTGCCCTGAGGCTGGAGGGAGCCAGGGTGGGTGTGAAGGAGCCCCTGAGGGTGTCCCTGTCCCCACACCCTCTGCTCGGTGGGGAGGGGATGTTTAGGGGAGGAAGGTCCCTGCGGTCAGGTCATGCTCTTCCGGCCACACGCGGCATGAAAGTGTCACGGAGGAGGAGGAGGAGGAAATTGGACCTCTCCTGCCATGGCTGCAAGACAGTCTGTCCTCAGCTGTGTCACTCCCCTTGGTGCTGAACAGTCACACCAGTCTGCCCAGTTTGCACTGGGCAGAGCCTTCCACTCTGCAGTCTGGCAGAGCTCCAGCTGAGGGCAGAGGGAAGGAGCAGGAAGGTGTCCTGTCCCCTGCACTCTGGGGAGCAGGAGGCGATGAAGGTTTTGGGGTGGATGAGACATTTCAGGTGGGTTTCCCTCATCATGGTCACTGATTCCCTTTTCTCTCTCTCAGTGAGGGTGGAAAGAGCCCAGCTGTCCCCTTCCACCTCTGCTTTCGACACCAGTGGTGTGGCAAGGCCATGGCCGTTGCCGATGGGGCAGTGTTGCCAGATCTGAGAGCACTCAGCTGGTTGGGGATTTTATTCTTGCCCACAATTAGTGGCTGTTTCAGCTGACGAACATCTCTGGTTCTCACAAACCCTGTCCCTTCTGTGTGGGAACCAGCCACCCACCACACTCAGAAACTTCCCATTTTGCCGAATTTCGGTGCTGAGTGTGCAGAGGGGTTGCCAGGGCTGCCAGCAGGGATGGGCTGGCAAGGACCATCTTCCAGGCAAGCATTAGCCCCAGTATCACAGCACCGAGGGTTTAGGTGCTGTGCAGCAGCGTTGCACCCACAGTTCGCCTTCCATGTGCACCCACAACCCCACGGATCCAGTCCCAGGATGGGTCGGAGCCGTCCCCTCGTGCTGTCCGTGGGGAGGGGACGCAGCTGGCGCCGTGTCCGGTGGCTGCGCGCTGGTGTCTGGCTCCAGCTCTCCCGAAAAGGAGCTGCTCGGAGCCCAGGAGCAGATGGCAACTGAGCCCTGCCCACCCCAGCTCCACCGGCACCAGTCCTGGTCCTGCTGCCAGCTCCCGCCCCGCACTGAGACCCGGCCAACTTGTCACCCCTGTCCTGCAGGGCACGGCTGGGCACAGAGCAGCCGCATCCCTGGCTGCCCATCCATCTGCTTCCCAGCCCCACAGGACACGGGGCGGATCGGCCACATCCCCAGCTCCTACACAGGGCACAATGTCCCCTGCACGCACCAGTGTCACCCCTGTGACCCATGATGTCACCTCCATTCCCTGCCTCCGTCCCCCTCGTGGGAATACCAGTGGTCAGGCTCCGAGGGGATGCAGCTGCATAGAGCAGGGAATGTCACACACCCCGTGGTGCGGGGACAGGCCATGGTGGCATTTGCCAGGCTGAGGGTGCCATGACCCCCCCGGGCACGGGGGCAGCTGTCAGGGGAACCCACAGGGCACCTACGCAGTGAGAAGAGGAAGCAGCAGGAGCCCAGCATGGGGGAGGAGGGGCCACCAAGGGGAACCTCAGGGCTGGCAGGACCACAGGCCTTGGGGACAGTGGCAGCTGGAGGGGTCAGGAAGGGACCACAGCAGGGCTGCAGCCCCCTGGGCACCCTGTGCCCCCCCCCGTGCCCTGCCACACCCCCTTGCCCTGCACACCCCCAGCACTCTGGTGTCTCCCACCAAAGGGAGACACCAGGGAAGAGGAACTGAGAGGGCTGCACAGCCCAGCCCGGCACCCGTCGGGGTTCCTCTGTCACCCCAGGGCTCTGGAGCTTCCTGGTCCCACGGGGAAAACTGAGGCACAAGGAAGCTGCAGTGCAGAAGGGGAAGGTGTCTCTTTTTAGGACACAAGACTCCGAGACATGTTCCCCAACCTGTGTCCAGGACCCCACAGACCTGGGGAAGGGATGAGAGGACACATCTGACACTCCACCACCTGCTCCTAGTCCTGGCTTGGTGGCAGGTGGTGGCGTGTCCCTGCCCCTTCCATGCTGCCCCCAGCCCCAAGTCCAGCCCTGAGACCTGGAGACAGAGCTCTGCTCCTGCTCCAGTGCTCCCAGTTTACTCAGGGCCTGGGGAGTTCCCTGTGGCTTCCAGTGGGAGCAGGTTCACCGAGGACAAGGGGTGCAAGGAGGGATGACATCCCCTGCATGCCCACGAGCAGGGCAGGGCTCGAAGAGGGGCTGCTACGCCCCAAAACCAGCTGTGCTCCGGCCAGGCATGGCCAGTGCTTGGGCAGCATTGTCCCTGTGCCAGCCCCAGGAGATGGCAGGGCCATTCCCTGGACTTAAAGGAGAGGGACTCACTGCCTTCCAAAAGTTCTCTGTCCCACAATCCCACCTGCCAGCCACCAGGCCAGGGGCAGGGGGGCTCTCCTTGCCCCCTGCCCCAGGAGGTGATGCCCAGGAGGGAGGTAACCCCCCTTCCCCAGGCTCCCAGCCCCATCACCGGCTGGGAAAGCAGGATTTCCGCTGGAAGAAGAGCAATTCCCGGATCCAAAGGGCTGCAGGGGCGGAGGGAGGGAGCCGGCCAGGGCTCCAAATACAATGTCCCGGGAGGAGCGGGGTGGGGAGGGAATTGTGCAGGGCAGGAAGCGGCGAGTTCCTGTCTCTCCTTGGGACACACCAAGAACCTGGGACGAGGCAGAGCTGCAGGGAGCGGGGGGAGCACCCACTCCAGGCAGAACCTGAGCCCTCCAGTGTTCCCCCAGCCCCAGACAGGGATTATTGAGCCCCCAGCAAGCCCCCGGAGCGCTGGCTGGGCTGGCACCCCATGGACACCTGCAGGGCCGAGAGGCACAGGTGTGCCCCCCATCCCGGTGTCCCCGGGGTGCCATGACCTGTCCCCTCCTCAGCGCGGGGTGAAGGCACCGTGTGTCCCCGCAGGCTCCCCGACGCCGTGTCACCACCGATTAGTGCCGGGACAGCGAGCAGGAGCTGGTGGGTGCCCCCAGCCCTGCCCACAACACAGCCCCCGCTGACCTGCTGTCCCCCAGCACGGCGAGGACGGGGGTCTCCTCCCACCCCCAGGCATTTCCCGGGGGGACCAGTGAGGGCAGAGCCCAGGAAAGGTCCCCAACAGCCCCGCACGGGGGTCACGGGTCCCTTCATCCCCACAGCTCAGTGCCCGTCCCACCCGGGACCCGCAGCCACCCCACGCCCGGGGGGAATCATCCCTCGGCATGCCCCCAACACACAGCAAGGGGATTAGGAGCCCCTCCACTTTACGGGGCTGAGCCCCCCGCACCGCACCGCACAGCGCACCGCATCCCTCCTACCGTCAGCACTCCTGCTCCGGCTGGCATGGACCCCCCGCTCCCACGCCGCTCCCGACGGGACCCCCGGCCGGGGTGCCACGGCAGCACCCGCTCCTCCCGGCGCTGGGGGCCGGGGTGTCGAGGCTGGGAGCCCTGGGAGAGCCGGAGCGCCCGGCCGTGCGCTTCCCGTGTCTCTTCGGCGGCTCTGGCAGCCGAGCAAGAGCTTCCCCTCCCCTCGCCCCCCCTTCCTCCCCGCGCTCCCAGCGATGGTTCATTGTACCAGCCAGCCCAGCCCCGGCGGCTGCTGGAGAGACGGCAGGATCGCCCCCTCGGATCACCTGGATCGCCCCCCCGGATCACCCTCCGGCACGCTCGCTGGGGACACATGGAGGTGGCAGAGCAGGACACACGCTGGCATTGGGGTGTCCCCGGTCCACAGCAGCACAGGGGGACACTGGCGTGGATGCCCAGACTGGGATTTATGGGGGATGTGGGGGGATCCAGCCTGTGCCAGGGTGGGGGGCAGCCTGGCATCGCCTCCCCGAGCCCCCCGAGCCAGCCAAGGGGCACAAATCTCACACAGGGGGCTGTGGCCCCGCAAGGGATAGGAACAAGGTGCCTGTCTCATGGCTGGGCACACACAGCAGCCACCCGTCCTGCTGGCACAGGGTCTCTAGGGGCAGGGCAGAGCCCACCCTGCCCCGGGACTGTGTTCCAGGGGTGTCCCACATGTCCCCCCAAGATGGGGATCAGCTCTCAGCTGGCTCAAGCCAGTGCTGTGGCCATCGACAGCCCACCAAACGTCAGACCCCTTATTTATCCCTTGTCCACATAAAGCTGCTGGCAGGATGACCCCAAGATTCGGCATCTGTCACACTAAGCCACAAACCTCAGTGAGCCCTGGAAGAGAGGGTGAGCCCCCCAGAATTCTGCCTGAGCCCCCCAGCACCCTGTCTGAGCCCCCCAACACCCTGAGCCCCCCAGCACCCTGTCTGAGCCCCCCAGAACTCTGTCTGAGCCCCCCAACACCCTGTCTGAGCCCCCCTGGGCTCCCAACCCGGGTCACTGAGGCACTCACCTGCAGAGAGCACCTTTTGGCACCCTCACCCCCAGATCGAGGGCTTCTCGATGGGGTCCCTCACTGTGGGAATGCCCTGTGCAAACCAGGGGTGCAGGAAATCCTCCCCTCCAAATCAGGACCTCCCTGGATGGAAATCGCCCCCCCAAGCTCCACGAAGCCCCACCTTGCACATCCCCCATCCCCCCCACCCCCTCCCACCACAGGGGACAGGGATATTTTTGGGTGTCCCCCTGCTGCAGTTTCCGGCGTGGGGCTGTGCTCCCAAGGGGAAGTGAAGGTGTGCAGGGTGGGCAAGGGGCTCTGGTCAGGCTCCAGCCCAGAGCTCCTGCATCCTGGCTCGGCCAGAGTGTTCCCCCACACAGCTGGGCTGGAGAGGGGTCATCCCCCATCTCTCCAGAGCCTTCCTCCTCCTCACCCTGTGGTTAGCCCTTGCAAGGTGACCTCTTTCCTCTGTGACACTGAGTTTGGCCTCAATGTTTCCTGTTCTCACAGAGGGGCCAGGGCTGTCAGAGGTCCTGGGTCCCCACCAGGATGGGGACCTGACCCCAAGACTGATGTCACCCTCACCTTGTCATGTCCTGGTTCATCCTGGAAGCACAGCTCCCCTTTGTCCTTAGATTTGGAGGCTTTGGGAGGTCTGTGGAACTTGTTGAGAGGGGAATCAGACCCTGCTGGGGACGGAGCCAGCCGTGCATCTGTCCCCGGGAGGGGACAGGGGACCAGAGGGGCAAGGGCTGCTCACCTGTGAAGCGATGAGCCCCTGTATATTCCCAGGACCCTCCCCAAATCATGGCCCTGGGTGTTTCTGGATGGCATCAGCCCCACAGAGGACACTCAGGCCTGCCTGTCCCCCCTCAAGGTGCTGCCACCATGAAAGGGACAGGGCAGATCCTGGGGAGTCAGAGATGCTCAACACCCACTGCCCAGGAGCAGGTTGAACACCCAGTCCCCTCCCAGCAGAGTCTGGGCAGGGAGTCTGGCAAACCATGGGTAGAGGGGCATCCATGGGCCCTCCCATCCCTGGGGGTCACAGCCTGGCATGGGACATCCCCTTGGGCAGGGTGGGGGCCAAGAGAGCTCCCTGTGTGCAGGATGCAAATGGGGGGGTGGCACCCCCGGGAATGTCCCCATCTCTTCCCCATCACCTGGGGAGGCTGGAGCCCCAGGAGCAAGGGGCAGGGGAGTCCCCAAAACCCTGGAAGGCAGGTCAAGGGGTGGGGGAAGGTGGATGGATTCCCTCCTCCTGCTCTCCCTTCCAGCCCAGCTGCTGCCCCATGATTCAGTTTCCCTTCTTGTGGTCAGAGAGGCTGAGCAGTGAGCAAGGGGGGAGACGCAGAGCTTGCAGCCTCTGCCTGGGGCCTAAAGGTGCTCAGCCTCTCCCCTTGGGGCTGGCTGTGGGGTTCCCACTTCCTCCTGCATCCCAGGGCTGGCTCAAACCCCCAACAAAGAGTTCCCAGTGTCAGGATCTGCCTCAGTAACACCAAACTGCTCACAGCCCTGACCCTGTGCTGTAGGTGCTGCCTCCTGCCCATCACCCTGGCATCAGGGCTGTTTGGCAAAGACCCCAAGGAGGTCTCCCCTTGCACCCCAGGAGGGGACACACAGCCCCAAGCACCCACTGTCCATCCCTCCCATCCAGATGCAGAGGAAGGGACCAGCTGTGACGACCCACCCTTAAGGGGAAGGAAGCCTGTTTTGATGAAAACCCAGTTTTACTAGTTCATATATTCTGCATTACGTGGCATGAGGCAGTACTTGGAAAAAAGTTTATAAGAAGAAGGTATTTCTGTCTTAAACCGATTTTTCTGCTTTGAGATCTTGGTGATATTACAGTTGCCAGGAGCCCTTACTGCTTGCAGGAGAGAAGGGTCTGTGACTAACCCACTTTTTACTTTCTGAGCAGGGTATTTTGCATCTTGAGGCTGGGTTTAACCCCTTCAAATATATTTAATAAAGCAGCCAGTGCTTTAAGTAATAAGTCAACACTAAGCCTGGCAGAAAGCCTGGTTGACCCCAAATTGGGGGGGTCCCTATG
The DNA here is from genome assembly GCA_035222235.1 of Margarornis squamiger. NCBI lineage: Eukaryota > Metazoa > Chordata > Aves > Passeriformes > Furnariidae > Margarornis > Margarornis squamiger. The sequence goes on from JAWWTY010000059.1 coordinate 6,481,262, forward strand.
GATCCACCCAGCCTGCACCCCCCAAGTTCTGCTGGAAGCATTTTTGGGGCTCACCCTGCACCTCCCATCCCCTGTAGCACCCGGCATTGCTCCATCTGCCCTGCCAGGACACGCTCTCCCTGCTGAGCACCCTGGGGTGCCCGTCCCCCCGCCAGGCACCACATGATGCTGGTTCCTTCCCTCCTCCAGGGAGGGCCCCGACTTCTGCATTGGCTCCTGCAGGTTTCGCTGCCTCAGGCTCTGGCTTAAAGCTGAGGAGCCGGTGCTGGGCAAGCTGGGGAGGTGAGGATGGGTTTTCTCCACTGGCTCGTGGCCTCTGCACTCTGTATCATCATCTGGGGTGAGTCTGGACCACCCCACCCCGTGCCTGGGGGATGCCGGGGGTGGGCAGGAGATGGGGGCACCCCAACAGGTCTCCCCAGCCACGCTGCGCTGCAAGGGAGGTTGGAGACTTGGGAAGTGGTTTTATTTGCTTGTTGGGTCCTAAAATTCGCAGTTCCTCTGAGAGGGAGTAGGGTGGGGTGGCAAAGAGGGCTTGGTGCGGTGAGGGGGTGAAAACAAGGCTAAACCGTGGCTTTAACCCCAAATGTTTAACCCAAGCAGGCAGGAGGGAGGGGACAGGGGTGACAGGGGGACTATGCACCTGCAGGACTCCCTTTCTGGGTGGCTGTAAACAGGGTTATGGAGTTGCTGGACTCACTGCTCCCCCCACCCTGGGCACTCTCCGTGGGTGCCCTGACACAGGGTGCGATGGGCACCCATGGGACAGCCTGGGGTGCAGATGGGGGGCTGCCTGTCCCCACCTCCCCCGGGTTTGGGGTGCAGGGCTGGTCCCAGCTGTCCAGGGCAGGTGGTGCTGGTTTCTCCTGGCGAGGAGGGAGATGCTGACAGAGGGAAGGGCTCGTTCCCAGTGACAGGTGTGTTGGCGTGGGGTTGCACAAGTTGGGAGCCCGCAGGGGAGTTGGGGAGGTCACTGGGAGACACCAGGCAGGACCTGTCAACTCCCTGGCACCCTTCAAACATGCCCTGTGTGTTGGGGACAGCCTGGCTGTGCCCGCCTTGGAAACATCACCCAAAGCCATGGCCATGAGTGCCGGGGGTGACACCAGGACATCACCCCAACATCCATCCCAGGAATTTGGGTTCCCTGGGGGTACAACAGCACAGGGCTCTCTTCAGTGTCACAACAGGTCATGGTGCTGACCCTGGATCTGGTCCTGGAAGGGTGTCAGTGCCTTGGATGTGCCACTGGTGGGCTCGGGGAGCTCTTTTGGCCAAGCAGACTATATGGAAGGGGGGCACTGGCTCAGGACACCTCCTGACACCACCCTGGTGGGACACACAGTCCCCCTGACCCCTGTCCTTCTCTGCCTTTCAGGACAGGACTATGTGCTCTCCCGCCCACCCCCTCAGTTCGGCTTCATCTACCACGTCCGAGGTAACAAGACCCCACAGCCCCCTTCACTGGTGGGGCACAGAGGATGCTCAGCACTGGGCAGGACTAGGCTGTCCCAGTGCCAAACTGGGGCATGTTTCCATAGCTGAGTGCCTCTCCCTGTCCCATCACCCGTGGGGACAGTGGCTTGATGGGCTGCAGGTCTGCAGGCTCTGGGGGGCTCAGGGAGGGATGTCTGGGTGCTGAGGCCTTGCTGAGACCTGTCTGGGGTGGCTCACAGGGGTCATTAAGCTGCCCTATGCTGAGATTGAGGAGCCCTTCGAAGCCTGGTACAACCTGACGGGGAACAAGAGCCGGATCCAGTATTATGGAGGTAAGAGGGGGCACCCACCTGCTCCAGCTGTGCCCACCCTGCACTGGCAGGACCCCCGTGCCTCAGTTTCCCCTCCCCACTGGCACAGGGCAGGTGATAACCTACCAGCTGGCAGCAGTGAAGCCCTATGGGATGATGTACAAGATCACGCCAGAGACCACCGAGAAGGAGGTGAACACTAGGAAATGCTTCCAGCTGCCCGGCTCCAAGGAGGACGTGGTCAAGGCTCAGAGTGTCTTCCCCAACATGACAGGCTTTAAGGTGGGAAATGTCAGAGCCTGGATCCCACCCGCTGCCCGGAGCACCTCCAGGCTGTGGGAAGGGGTGCTGGGAGATGCTCCTCTCCATCCAAGGGGTGCAGGGACAGGCCAGGACGTGCCCCCACACCCCAGGGCACAGGGAGGGTCACTTCCCCACCCGGATTGGGGCCGGACTCCCCGCTCCTTTCCCAACTCCGGCAGCCGTGTTGGGACGTGCCACATCCCACACAAACGCCGGCGTTTCGGCACGGTTTGGGCAAGTCTCTGCAGGGCTGCTCAGGTGCCGCTGGCCCCGGCCCCCGGCAGGGCTGGGCACAGCACGGGAGCGGTGGGGACAGCAGGCTGTCACCGAGCTGGACACGTGCCTGCAGGGGGAGAGCCTGGAAAAAGGCAGGGAAAACCTGGAACCTTTTTGGGAGCCGGGGTGAAGCCAGATCACATACTAAGGGTGCACACAGAGTGCTCTGCCCAAGGCAGTGCTGAGCCAGATGGGGGGATCTGCCCTGTGTTGCACCCCCAAATCCTTGCCCCAATCTCCATGCCACACATGGCTGTGTGCTCCTGGCCACAGAGCCTCTGGATCCAGATAGAGAGCCTGGTGTGAGCCCTGGGAGCACCACTGAGCCAGATGGGGGAAATCTGCCCTGTGTTGCACCCCCAAATCCTTGCCCCACTTTCCATCCCACGCATGACTGTGTGCTCCTGGCCACGGAGCGTCTGGATCCAGATGGAGAGCCTGGTGTGAGCCCTGGGAGCACTGGGCTGTGCAAAGGGGGCTGGGTGGGGGGTCGGGCACCTGCTGGGGGGTTTGGGGACCCCTCCCTGATGCCGTGTCCCCCCCAGTTCCTGCGGGAGGAGTATTACCAGGGCCGGTACTGCGCCGTGTGGCAGAACATCACCCGCTGGGCGCAGAAGAAGAACGTCTACACCCTGTGGGTCACCAACTCCAGCTGCGGGGTGGCCCCCGTGCACTACGAGATGCGGGGCTACAACAGCCTGCTGGGCTCCCACTATGACAAGTACGAGATCGACTACACCGAATTCGACAACAGCTACCCCCCCTCCGTGTTTGACCTCCCCGTGAACGGTGAGCCAGGGAGGGCCCCCTGCCCTGTGCTGCCCGTGGGGCTCGGGCTGATGGTGTGCCCTCCCTGTCCCCAGTGACCAAGTGTGGGGTGCTGCCGGGGAGCGTGGCAGAGCACCGTGTGCTGGCAAACCCCATGGAGGACCTGGTGGGGCAGCACCAGCCCTGGGCACACCAGGTTTTCCACGACTACCGGCGGCGGATGGGGCGGCGATACAGCTCCTCGCGGGAGCTGGAGCACAGGCAGAGCATCTTCGTGCACAACATGAGGTACAGGCAGGTGGGAAGAGGGTGGCAGTGGTGACTCTCTTGGGGATGCTCCTCCTTGGTGGTGGCAGTGCCAGCTGGTGCTGTCCCCACGGTGGTGGCAGGTTCGTGCACTCCCGGAATCGTGCTGTGCTCTCCTACACGCTGGCCCTGAACCACCTGGCCGACCGCACGCCCCAGGAACTGGCAGCCCTGCGGGGCCGCCGGCACAGCGGGGACCCCAACAATGGGCAGCCCTTCCCCACCGAGCTCTACACCGGCCTCATCCTGCCCGAGAGCCTCGACTGGCGCATGTATGGTAGGTGTGGGGTCGGGGTGACTCAGCCCGGTCCAACCGAGCTCCCCCTGCTCTCTGTCCCTGCACTGAGGAGCCTGTGGGGCTGTGCTGCCTCTTGGGGTCCACGTCTGCCTGTGGTTCCTGCTCTGCTTGGCAGCTGGGTCAAAGCTGGGTTTAAGCTGGGCTCTGTGAGAGTGCTGACGGGCTGCACAGAGATGCCTCATCCCTGGAAAGTCCAAGGAAAGGTTGGACAGGGCTTGGATCAATCTGGGATAGTGGAAGGTGTCCCTGCCCATGGCAGGGGGTGGGACTTTAAGGATGAGCTTTAGGGTCCCTTCCAGCCCAATCCATTCTGTGATTCACCTGGGTCAGCACTTCACCTTCATTCAGTCTGGTGCCCCAGGAACAGATGTGACATCTGAAAGCACATCTGGCTTCCCCCATGTCCCCATCAGCTGGGACTGACACCCCCAGAGCCTGCCCCTGCCCAAGGGTGGGAGTCCTTTGCTGGTGCATTCCCTGCCTTTCCTGATTAACACCAAGCCCTGGTTGTGCTGCCTCTGGATCTCAACTCCTGCCTCAGTTTCCCTTCCACCTGCCTCCATCCCTTGGTGCTGATCCAGTTTCTCACACTCTGCCCTGCTGTCCCCAGGTGCTGTCACCCCTGTGAAGGACCAGGCTGTCTGTGGGTCATGCTGGAGCTTCGCCACCACGGGTGCCATGGAAGGGGCCCTTTTCCTCAAGGTGGGAGTGGGGATGTGCCCCTCAGGGATGGATGGGGTGCCTGGAGAGTGCCTGTCCCCATCCCTGTGGTGTGTCCCACCCCACAGACCGGCGTGCTGACCCCCCTGTCCCAACAAGTCCTCATCGACTGCTCCTGGGGCTTTGGGAACTATGCCTGTGATGGGGGAGAGGAGTGGAGAGCCTATGAGTGGATCAAGAAACACGGTGGCATTGCCAGCACCGAGTCCTACGGCGCCTACAAGGGACAGGTGAGGGTGGCTCCATGTCCCTGACAGGGTCCCCGGTGTCCTGGGGCTTTAAAGCCACCTGGATGGGTCAGAGGCACTAACAGGCTCTAGAGGTGTGGATGTCACCTCATCCCCAAGGTCCCAGGCCCCCGAGGTTCAAAGCAGAGTTCAAAGCCAAGCCCCAGGGCTCAGCTGGGCCATTTCATCACCATGTGCCTCAGTTTCTCTTCTTGCAAAACAGGGCCAAGGCTCCTCCACCCGTGGGTGGTGCCATGGGTCACTCCATTCTCCGGAGTGGAGGGATGGAGCAAAGCTGCCTGGGGACAGGGACGTGGCTGCAAGACACAGGCAACAGCCCCCCCAGGCTTTGGGTACAGAGCCAGCTCCCTGTGCTGCATCCTTGAGCAACTGGGAAAACATCCCCACCACCCTGGGCTTGGGGGGCAGTGGAGGTGCTGTCCCAGCCTCAATCCCAGATCACTGGGATCCAGGCAGGGTGGGCACAGTGGGGGGGACCTGGACACAGCTGACAGTGTGTGTCCTCTGGGTGTGCAGAACGGTTTGTGCCACTACAACCAGTCTGAGATGCTGGCCAAGATCACAGGCTATGTCAACATCACCTCAGGCAACATCACAGCTCTCAAAGCTGCCATCTACAAGCACGGCCCCGTGGCCGTCAGCATCGATGCCTCCCACAAGACCTTCTCCTTCTACTCCAATGGCATCTACTACGAGCCCAAGTGCAGTGAGTCGGGTGCCACACAGGGCATGGGAGGAGCTGGGTGCCCGGGGAATTGCCAGGATGCCCAGGTCCCATCCTTGTGATCAAGGGAGGGGTGGAGGGGACCAGCCCTGCAGCCCTCTGCAGTGTCCTGGGTAGCCCTGGGAGCAGGGATGCTCTCTGGATTGGAATGCCCTCTAGACAGGGATCCTCTCCACACAGGGATGGTCACCAGAACAGGAATGGTCTCTGGATGGGGATTCTCACTGGACAGAGATGCTTCTTAGGTCAGGGATGCTCTCAGGTCAGGGATGCTGTATGGACAGGGATACTTTCCAGACAAGGATACTCACTAGCAGGGATGCTCTCCACACAGGGATGGTCTCCAGATAGGAATGCTTACTAGATGGGGATACTCTCTGGACAGGGATGCTCTCTGGGCAGGAATGCTCTCCAGTGATCCCTCTCCCATGTCATTCCCTGCAGACAACACACCAGGATCATTGGACCATGCAGTGCTGGCCGTGGGCTACGGGGTCCTGCAAGGAGAGACCTACTGGCTCATCAAGAACTCCTGGTCCACCTACTGGGGCAACGATGGTTACATCCTCATGGCCATGAAGGACAACAACTGTGGCGTGGCCACTGAGGCCACCTACCCCATCCTGGCCTGAGCCACCCCTGTTCTGCAGGGACAGCCCTTGGTGACACTCTTGGCACCCAGCCCTGGGTCAGCCCCTTCGGTGGAGCCACCACGCAGCAGGAGGCTGGGGACACGGCAGGACAGGGACATGGGGTGCTGGACATGGGGCAGGATGGGGACCCAGCAGTGGGCTTTCCAATAAAGACACTGGAGAAATACTGGATGGCTTCTACAGGAGGGATTCAACTGCTGCCCACCCAGCTGTGCGCCCTGTGCGGCCCCCAGTGACACGTCCTGAGCACATCCCTGTCCCCAGGCTGGTTTTTGTGGTCCTGTGGGACCCCAGGGGCCTCCCAGGGAAGGGACAATCCTGCCTGGCAGAGCCAGCTGGCTCTCACAGCCAGTCCCAGACACCCGGGGCGTGGGGAGCGGCTTCTCCAGCTCCGTCTCTGAGGTGGAGCACAAACAACCCCAGGGATTTCTGCTGAGAGGAGAAATTCCTGGCGTGGGGTGTTGGGGAAGGGGGAAGGCATCCACCCTCTGCCCCACTGCCCGGGTCCCTGTTGTGGCTGCAGGTGGGGATGTCACCGGGGTGTTTGCCAATGTCACCCTTCACCCCCTGAGGCTGCTCCCCTTTGGCACCGTGACCATGGCTCAGCTGGGTGTTCCCAGTTTGAGATCAAGCCACTCTGGAGAGCAGGGCCAGTGCATGAGGACACTAAAACAGGGTGGGAAGCTCTCCCTGCCCTGGTCCTGGTGGTCTCCCCTCTTTGCTGGCACATCCTCGGGGCAGGATGCACTTCTGCAGTGGTGGGATGTGATGGCAGTGGTGGTCTTTCAGGCTTTTCATAGATTTCAGGTTTTTCATAGATTTTTCAGGCCAGATCATCAGATTTTTTATGCTTTTCTCCAGTATAACCTGAATAACTCCTGAATATCCTGAATATTCTCTGGTATAACCTGACTATCCCTCCCAGAGAAAAACTAGATGATTAAAAACCAAAAGTAAAACAAGATGGAAAAAAATTACAACTTGCATTTGGATAACATTTTGGAAGACCTGCTTGAGTCAGACTTGGGATCACAACTTCAGAAGCTGTTCATCACAGTCCAGGACTGACTGGGATTCATCACCCCAGCCAAGGCATTCAGAGGGTCAGTCCTCAGGCACTTCATCTCATGTTTTGCCTTCAGCACTTACGACCTCGCCAGGTCCCTGGGGAGGTGCTGCAACCCGGGGGCACCAGCCCAGCCCTGCACCCAGGGGTGCAGCCAAATCCAGCCTGACTCGACCCCACAGTGAGCCCTTATCAGCTTTGTTTGGGGCTCGTTGTCACCTTGGGCCAGGGGCCAGCTGGACACGCTGCAAGCAGGAGGGGTGAAGGCCACTCCACCACGGTGACAGTGCCAAGCTGCTCCCCAGGGCTGTTTTTCCACATTGCTCCCGACATTTCATCTGCATTTTTTTCCCTTTTTCCAGTTAAATCTCCTCTAATTGCAATCCTGGGCTTGCCCTGATGGTGTATCTGTAAGGATGCAGGGGTGCAAAGGGCCTTATCTCCCCATGTCCCCTTTGTGGGGACACCTTGGCTGCTGTCCCACCCCAGAGGGGTGCCTGGGTGGGTGTCACTGCACCCCATTGCCCCCAGTAGCTGCTGATGCTCCCCTTGCTCACAGCAAAGCCTGGCTGCAAACTGCCATGCAGGATGGGAGGGAGCACAGAGACACCCCCAACACCCATTCCCAAGCCCCCAATCCATCAGGCACCCACCCGTGCTCCAGGGGTCTGGGTCCCATCCTGCTCCCCCCTCCCCAAGCCCCACAAGGACATGGCATCAGCACCCTCCCTGGTGTGGGTGGGAAAGGCACCCATAGGGGGACAAGGGGGTGCCCGTGGTGGGACAGGGGGGTGACACAAAGCCCCGCCTCCCCCCTGGTCTCATCCCAGCCCAGGGAAGGGGGGGCTGTGCCCGCTGGCTGCCCACAGCTCCCTGCCCACCCACCAGCGGTATTTAAGCACCCGTGGGTTCAGGGCAGCACCCAGGGCAGGATGGAGGGACTGGGGGGGCTACTGGTGCTGGGGGCTGCTGTGCTGCTGGGTGAGCACCCACCCTGGCTGGGCTTGGGGTGGGGAGGTGGGTGCTGTGCCCCCGTCACGGGGTGATGCCATCGTGTCCCTTGCCCTGGGCACTGCAGTGGTCTTGGGTTGCTGGGGGTCTTTGCCCTGGGAAGGGGCTGCTCTGTCCCTGTCCCCATTGCTGGGGCTGTGGAGGGGCAGTGGGCAATGTGGCATATGGGGTTGTATATTTGGGGTGTGGAGGGGGGCTTTTGGGTGCCCTAGAGCTGGTCACACCCCCAGGGAGACTGGGGATGTGTCGGGGTGACTCTGGGTCAGCCAGAGGGCTGGTGGAAGAGTAGGGACCCTCAGTGTCTGCCCTGCCACCAGCACGGGCTCCCCCAGGTCTGTCCCCCTCTCCCGGGGGACAGTGAGCCAAGGACCAGCACCACTGCCAGCCCCTGCTGGGGGGAGTTGGGAAATGGGAAGTACAAAGGGGTTTGGGGGTTTGTTTCTGTTTGTCTTGTAGGAGCAGAGTGCAAAGGTCCTCGGGACACACCCACATTTGGGGACATCTACCATGTCACAGGTACCAGTTGGAGATGGGGCACCCTACTGGGATGGTGCCCAAGGGGGTCCTGCACCTCCAGGTGCCACCGGCTCCCACCCTATATGTCTGAGCAGAGGCCCCAATTCCCCCATAAATCCTGAAGTTGGGGTGCTTGGTGCTGTGGGGTGATGCTGGGGGTGACCAGAGGGTGATACTTCAGGACCTGGGGTGCTCCAGAGGCTTGGGGCAGGGGGACAGGGGATGCCCCTGGGGCTCAGCCCCCCACAGCCCACCCCCTCTGTGCCCACAGGAGTCATCAACCTGCCCTATGCTGAGATTAGGGAGCCTTTTGAAGCCTGGTACAACCTCACCGGGGGAAAGAGCCGCATCCAGTACTACGGTGGTGGGTGCAGAAAGGGCTCAGCCCCCCTGAGCCCTCACCATCCCCTTCCCTCTGCCCCAGAACCTCTGGGAACAACACCAGGAAAGCCCTGCGAGGCATCACCATGCCAGGACCTGGGGGCTTGGCTTGACTTTAGGGTTTTCCCTGTGCCCAGGCCAAGTGGTCACCTACCAGTTTGGCTCCATGGAGCCCTTTGGTGCCAGCTTCAAGGTGACCCCCGAGACCACAGAGACGGAGCTGAACGTCCGCAAGTGCTTCCGCATCGACGGCACCGACAGGGACCTCATCGCCCCACAAAGCGTCTTCCCCAGCCTGGAGAACTTCAGGGTGAGCCTGGGCATGGCCCTCCAGGCAGGGGAGGGGACAAGGGACCTCCATGAGTATGGGGTGTCTGGTGGGTACCTCGCTCTGAGGGCAGAGCAGCCTTCCCTGGGTGAGAATGGGTAAATTCACAGCCGTGGGTGATGGACTGGGGGGGTTGCATTCGGCATGGCAGGACTCAGGGTGGGGTGGCATCGCTGTGGGGTGGCTCAGCTCGTTGGGAGCTCTTTTGGGTGCTGGCGTGGCACCCCCATCCCTGGCATGTGCCCTGTCCCCAGCGGGTGCGGGAGGAGCGGTTCCGAGGGCAGCGCTGTGCCGTGTGGCAGAACATCTCCTACTGGGGGCACAAGAAGAACGTGTACACGCTGCGGGTGGGCAGCTCTGCCCATGGCCCCGTGCCCCTGCACTACGAGGTGAGGGGCTTCAACAGCCTCCTGGGCTCCCACTACGACAAGTACGAGATCGACTATTCCTCCTTCAGCCACCACTTCCCACCCGACGTCTTCCAACTGCCCGAGGGTGAGTGCCCCTCGGCACCGTGGGCTGGTGCTGTCACCTAAACACCCTTAAATTTGGGGTTCTCTGGGGTTCAGGTTGGATATTTGGAAGGAATTCCTCCCTGTGAGGGTGGGCAGCCCCTGGCACAGGTTGGGCAGAGAAGCGGTGGCTGCCCCATCCCTGGAAGTGTCCCAGGGCAGTTTGGAGCAACCTGGTCTAGTGGAAGGTGTCCCTGCCCATGGCAGGGGGTGGAATGAGATGTGCTTTAAGATCCTTTCCAACCCAAGCCATTCCACGATTGCCTGAACCTGATAATTTGGGTGAATTGGTTTGCCTGGGAAAAGAAAGTGCGAGCTGGGGTGATGTGGGTGCTTCCCTGGTGCTCAGGGTGGGATAGTGGGTGCTCAGGAGACGGCTCTGGAAGGAGGGGTGGATGCAAATCCCCCCTGCTTACACGTGGCAGTATGGGATGGACAGCCCCGATGGTTTTGGGGGTGGCCACACTGTGCCCCCCATCTGAGGGGCTGGGACAGCCCATCCCAGCTGAGGAGGCAGCAGCACTGCCCGTGTCTCGTGGCAGGGGTGCAGTGTGAGCAGTGGCCCACGGCCAGCCCCGAGCACCGCATCGTGGCCAACCCCATGCAGGAGCTTGTGGGGAGGGGGCCAGACACGGACCACGTCCACCATCGCCTCTTCCACCACTACAAGGAGCGGTTTGGGAAGAGCTACAGCAGCGAGGAGGAGCACGAGCACCGCAGGCACACCTTCATCCACAACATGAGGTATGGGGGGCCAGGGGATGGGCTGGGGGCTCAGGGGTGGGGTACTCCACTCCCCTCTTGCAGACATGTAGGATGGGATGCCAGGGGGGGCTCAGGGATGGGGTGCCCCACTCCCCTCTCACAGACATGCAGTACAGGAGGTCAGGCAATGGGCTGGGGGGGTCAGTGATGGGATCCCCCACTCCTCTCTTCACAGACATGTGGTATAGGGGGAGAGGGAAATGGACTGGGAGTTATTGGGACCCACCCTCCTCTCTTCACAGACATGTGGTATAGTGGGACAGGGAAATGGACTGGGAGTTATAGGGACCCACCCTCCTCTCTTCACAGACATGTCATATGGGATGACAAGGCATTGGCTGGGGGGGGCTCAGGGATGGGGTACCCCACTCCATTCTCACAAACAGGTGGTACAAGATGCCATGAGGGTGGGCTGGGGGGCTCAGGGATGGATGGGGTCCCCACTCCCCTCTCACACACCTGCAGTGCAGCATGCCAGGGGATGGGCTGGGGGCTCAGGGATGGATGGGGTCCCCACTCCCTGCTGTGCCACAGGTTCGTGCACTCCCGGAATCGTGCTGTGCTCTCCTACACGCTGGCCCTGAACCACCTGGCCGACCGCACGCCCCAGGAACTGGCAGCCCTGCGGGGCCGCCGGCACAGCGGGGACCCCAACAATGGGCAGCCCTTCCCCACCGAGCTCTACACCGGCCTCATCCTGCCCGAGAGCCTCGACTGGCGGCTCTACGGTGAGGCAGGAGCTGGTGACACGAGGCTGGGGGTCAGCTGTGCACACTGGGGCTCGTGTGGGCACAGCCAGCAGCCCCCATTGCTCTGGTAATAATGTGTCCCCACCCTGCTGTCCCCAGGTGCTGTCACCCCTGTGAAGGACCAGGCTGTCTGTGGGTCATGCTGGAGCTTTGCCACCACGGGTGCCATGGAAGGGGCCCTTTTCCTCAAGGTGGGAGTGGGGATGTGTCCCTCAGGGATGGATGGGGTGCCTGGAGAGTGCCTGTCCCCATCCCTGTGGTGTGTCTCACCCCACAGACCGGCGTGCTGACCCCCCTGTCCCAACAAGTCCTCATCGACTGCTCCTGGGGCTTTGGGAACTATGCCTGTGATGGGGGAGAGGAGTGGAGAGCCTATGAGTGGATCAAGAAACACGGTGGCATTGCCAGCACTGAGTCCTACGGGCCCTACCTGGGGCAGGTGAGGGTGGCAGTGCCACTCAGCAGGGGTGCAGTGCCACCCTCTCCCCAGTCCTTCCCTCCAGGCTCTCCCAAATCAGCCATCCAAATCAGCCATCAGCCCTTTGGCAGCAGATGGTTCCACTTTGGGTGCCCATAAGAGCTGCCCCACTCCCTCCTACCTTCTCACCAGAGCGGGTTGGACCACCCCAACCTGCCCCAGCACCCTGGTGTCACCTCAACTTCCCCTTGTCCCCTCTAGAATGGCTACTGCCACTGCAACCAGTCGGAGCTGGTGGCCCCCCTGGCTGGCTATGCCCGTGTGGCACCGGGCAGTGCCCTGGCCCTGAAGGCTGCGCTGGTCAAGCATGGCCCTGTGGCTGTCAACATTGATGCCTCACACAAGTCCTTTGCCTTCTACGCCAATGGTGTCTACGAGGAGCCCCACTGTGGTGAGTCCTGGCCCCTGGAGGCTCCTTGTCCTGTTCCTCATGCTGGGACAGGCAAAAATACCTGTAGGTTGGGATTGAGCTCCATGACTGGGACAGGGAAAAAGGGGGCCACTTCCAGTTCCAAAGGATGGGGACTGAGTTGGCTTTGTTTTCTTCTGACCTCATCCAGGAAACAAGACATCGGCGCTGGACCACGCGGTGCTGGCCGTGGGCTACGGGGTCCTGCATGGCAAGGGCTACTGGCTCATCAAGAACTCCTGGTCCACCTACTGGGGCAACGACGGCTACATCCTCATGGCCATGAAGGACAACAACTGCGGCGTGACCACCGCTGCCTCCTTCCCCATCCTGGCCTGATGTCCTCCCCAGGCACATCCAGATGGATGTGGGGCTGGTGGATGGATGTGGGGCCCCGGGAGGTGGTTGTGGGGCACAGAGGGGCAGCTCAGCTGGGAGGTGGGAGGATGCTCCCAGCCCTCTGGAGAGGTATAGCCATTTTGGCAATAAAATCTGTAGAAGTGATTGCGTGGCGTGCTGGGGTGTCTCCAACCAGCCTCAACCCACCTGCCACCAACCACAGCCCCTGCTGTGGCTGCTGCTGCAGCCTCTGTGAGATGAGTTTCACTCTGTGCTCAGCCCAGTTTGGGTTACATGTGCCTTAACCCCAGGGTTTTCAGTGCCACTCCCAGAAGTGCCAGCACTCCCTTCCCCAGCAGCAGGAGGGAGCCTGAATCCTCTCTTGGAAGCTGGGCTGGGCTAAGAATCGAGTTCTCAGGTGGATTCTGCCCCATCCCAGAGCTGCCCCCCACGAGAGAGACACTTGGGTCCTCTCCAGGCTCCTCCACCTCCTGGTGACTCAGTTTCCCCACCTGTCTGGGGGGAAGGCAGAGCTCCTGAGGGTCTCCACAGTGCTGCCAGCAGCCCTTGGGTGGAGGGAGCCCAAATGGACCCAAAGGAGTCATTTCCCCCAGAAAACCTCAGGGGGATGTTGTCTGGGGATCAGCCAGGCTCAGAGCTGTCCCTCCAGAGCTGTTGTGCTCCTTCCATCTCTCCCTGCTCTGGAGCTTCACCCCAAAACTTCATGGCCACGTGAAGCCTCACCGTAAGCCAAGGGTTTGGAGAGACCAGTGCTGCTCTTGGGGTGTCCAGTGTAGTGTGAAGGTTCATTCTTGGGGTTTGGGCTCCCTGCTGATCTCCAGCCTGGGAATGCAGCCAAGCTGAAAGCTCCAGCAGGCAGCCCAGAGCTCCCAGAGAGAGCTTCCCAGTTTGCCTTCCCAGTCTGAGCCCAGTGAGCATCTGGGGAAGGGAGCCTAGGAGAGGGGAAAAGTCACCCCTGGCTTGTATCTGCATCTGCACAGGCTGTGCCTTCCCCCAGAATGAGGTTTTGGTAGTTGAGAAGTGCCATCCCCCATGGCTACATCCCAATTTTGTACAGCAAACAGCTGGCAGCACCCAGGGAGCTGCACTTCCATCCCAGCAAGGCGAGTGCTCCCAACAGAGGGTGGCAGGTCAACACATTCCCTTGTTTTCTTTCACTTGTTCACCTGCTTATGTGACAATTTGCTGATTGCTAAAGGGGCCTTTAATCATTCCCAGCAGGGAGGCTGCCTGGAATTCTCGTCTGGGAGAGGAATGATCACTGCACAGGAATAATGTGGTTTATTCTGTGGGAGTCCAGGTCTCCAGATCTTTGATTCTCTTGACTGCAGTCAATAAAACATGCTTTGACTTTCAGGGGACCGTGACTTTCAGGCTCCCTTCGGAGAGGTGATGTCCTGAATTTGCTGCTGAACACGCAAGTGGCTTTGAGAGCTGGAGGTTTTGCACCCCCAAGGAAGCATTTAGTGAAATTCTGCATTTGTGGCACGAGGGACACTGCAGTTCTGAGCGTGGGTAGTTCAGGATGGCTGGGAACTTCAAAACAAAGGTTCTATTCTATTTGAAAAAGGAGAAAATAAGAAAGGACATACCTGAAGGGAGGTTTGCAGAGCCAGCCGTGGATTCTGGCTCCCAGCCCGGCTGAGCTGTGACCTCCAGACTTCCCTGGGCACCCAAACCTCAGAGTGGCTCCAGGTTTTGCAGAGCACAGCAAAGCACAGCCATTCTGAACCCTGCTGTTTATTGGAAGCAAAGCTGGCCTGAAGGTCTGCATTTAAAGTTTCCCTTGGAAGAGGCACCTTGCCTGCAGACCAGCAGGAAACTCCCCAAATTTGATGCCTTGCTGGTGAAATATCAGCTGAGGGCAGGGAGTGAGCACTGCCCAGAGAGTGAAAACTCAGAGGATTTGGCACCCACCCCACACACACCCCCCTGAGAACCCCAACTTCTCCTTAGTCTGCAGGGTGAAATTCTTCCAGGTGTCTCCTGAGGTCAGGACTGGTGGGAAATGATCCACAAAGATGCTCAGCAAAGCGTTGTCAGTCATCACCTCCCAGATGAGGTGTGGTTTCCACCTCAACAATGTCCCGGTCCCTGATGGGATGGAGATGCTGGTGCTCCTCACAGTCCATGTCAAAGACGAGGACACTGTGCTCTCTGCCGGGGTGGAGGAGGCTGGAGGACAGACTGAGATGTCTCATTTTTCATGGAAAGGCTTGCCAGGCACTGGAAGGGGCTGCCCAGGGAGGTTTGGAGTCTCCACCCCTGGAGGTGTCCAAGGAACGACTGGACGTGACTCTCGGTGCTCTGGGCTGGGGGACAAGGTGGGAATGGGGCACAGGGTGGACTGGATGATCTCAGGGGTCCTTTTCCAACCTCAGTGATTTTGTGGTTCTGTGCTTGAAGCCCCCTCAGCAGTGACCCCAGCAACTCCCCTAGCTCTTCTTGGATCATCCTTTCTCCTCCTGCCCTGCATCAACTCACCCCTGGCATGGGGATGGGAACCTTGAGGCAATCCCAGCCGCACACTGGGCTCTGACCCCCCCACCCAGCACCAGCCAGGCCACAGGGAGCGAGCACAGTCGGAGCTCACCCACCACAAACAGCTCCTGGGAGGAATTCTGTTTCCAGTGAAACGGCCCCTCCGCGGCTGAGAGCATCCAGATCTGCGGGCTCAATCTGTCCACACATCCAGAAATTCAGGGTGGGCTGGGTTTGCCAAGCTAAATTATCCTCCGAGGAAGGGCGGCTGGGATTTCAGCCGGGGTTCGGTTTTTTGCCCTGCCCTCGGCTGTCCTGGATACGGCACTTCCCTCCGGAGGCAGCTGTGCTCCAGCACAGACCTTTGTGCAGCAATGCCAGGTGGCCAGAAAATGTGCTCCAGCCCCAAAATCTGGCTGCCTTTTCCCCTGCTGGATGAATTATCTGTGAAAACCTCTCACGGCTCGCACAAAACAAGGTAATTATTCAGCAGGCGGGGGACACGCAGAGCCAGAATATGAAATTATTATCTGTTAGTGATTTACAGGGAACCACAGACGGTGTCAGGGAACAGCAGCTGAATCAAACTTGCCTTGGCAACTTCTTGGCTCTCAAACGCTCCAGACGACCCAGGGGGAGTGATGGAAAGCTCCCAACAACACTCCTACGCCCTGGGGAAGGGGCTCCTGGGGGTCTGGGTCTCTCAGGGCACAGCAGGTGGTTCACAGAGGGGAAGGATGTGTTTTACCTAAACCCTGAGATTTTTAGGATGGCAAAGACCATGATCCAGGGGAGCCCACATCACTTTTGCTGTCTTACCCAGTAGCCAGAGGGTTTGGGGGGACACAAATAGTTGTCCCTGCCCACGGCATGGGGGTGGAACGAGATGATCTTTAAGATCCCTTGCAGCCCAAACCACTCCATGATGAAATGGTGCATCCAATTGATCTGAGCAGCCTTCCAAGCTCTGCAAAGCTGCTTTGCTGCCAGTGCAGCTCTCCTGGAAAATCACCGAGGCAGCGGCTTCCTAAAGGCTCCTTCTCACACTTCCCTCAGTAGCAGCTTTACAAACCCTCTTCCCCAGCCAAGTGTTTTTCCCTTGGCGCCCGGGGCTGCTCTGGCAGGTTTGTTGTTCACGGTCTCAAACCAAACCATTCCCTTTCCTCTCAGCCCGGGGTATTTTGCCACTCCACATCCCCCCACGCACCCTGACTTTTGGGCTTTATTTGGGAGGGCAAGGGGGAATGGATTCAAATTGGCAGAGGGCAGGGTTAGATTGGATATTAGGAAGAAATTCTTTACTCAGAGGGTGGTGAGGCACTGGAAAAGGTTGCCCAGAGAAGCTGTGGCTGCCCCAGCCCTGGAAGCGTCCAAGGCCGGGTTGGAACAACCTGGGCTAGTGGAAAATGTCCCTGCCCATGGCAGGGGGTGCAACGAGATGGTTTTTAAGGTCCCTTCCACCCGAACCATTCCAGGATTTCCTGTAACAGATCGCAGGCTGCCCCATCCTCCAGGTGCGCTGTCAAACCCCCCAAATGTGGGCACCCCCAGCCCTCCACCCCCTCCTCATCCCCCAAAACCCTGCCCTGGAGCCCGGCAGCCCCTGAGCAGCGAGGCGGGGTTTGTTCCCAGCCATCCCCCGCCTCTGCCAAGCTCTGCCTCCTGCTTCCCACCGACGGATATTTCCCAATCACAGCGCGGCATCCAGCACAATGCGACTAATTTCACGAAATTAAGCATTTCTCCTACACACAGCACATTTGCCCGGTGATTAGAACGAGTCCCCGAGGTAGCCAAGCACAGCAGAATCCGGGTTTATTATGCACGCCCACGCAGCCAAGCTAAAAACCCAAGACACTCCCCCGGTCCTTCCTGGGAAAGCCTGAGCAGCTCGGATTTCAGCTTCCAATTGCACCAGCCAGGGTTGGGAATACTCTGTCATCTGGTGCAGCAAAAAAAAAAAAAAAAAAAAAAAAAGGCAAGGGTAGAAGTTTCCCAAAGATTTCAAGGTATCCCTGAAGGCCTGAGAGAGGGAAGGGTGTAGGAGTACAGGAATGTCGGGCAAACAGGGAGCAGATCACACCCCGTGGGTTTATTAACACAACTGTGAGTAATTACTGCCTTTTGCTCGCTCAGTCTTGGCTTTGGAGTGAATTTTTAACTCCAAAATGCTGTGATTTCCCCCATTTCTTCGGGCAGGCAGCATCTCTGGGAGTTCTGTGTCACGTTGTCCAAAATGACAACGACTGGATGAAAAAAACAAAAAGAGCATTTAGTGTGTGTGTGTGCAGCGTGTGACCTGCCCTTGCTGCAGCAACTCGAGTTCCAACCTCCCTCCCGAAAGGAAACGGGGCCAAACCTTCCCCGTGCTCCCACCTGGAGCTGTTCCCAAGCTGCAAGCACAGGGAGCTGCAGTTTCCTCTGACCCTGCTCCACGCCAGGGTCAGATCCACCCGTGGAATCCCAGCCTTGGGACTCGGGGATGAGCAGCTGCAGCTGCTGCAGTGGGAGTAAAGGGGGAAGCAAGTTCACGTGGAGGTTTTCCTCTCCCTGCAGACACCACCTCCTGCCTCCTTCTCCCTTCCTCTTCCTCCAGTTCTCTTTCTCTCAACCCTCCAGCTACAGTTTTCCCTCTGCCCTGCCCGGGTCTCCTCGTGGCTCTGCTCCCCGTCAAGGTGGAGAAACCTCCTCTTCCTCCTCCCCACACTCCCCTGCTCCTTCTGCTCCCTTCCTTCCCCCAGCCTTGACCCCCCTTCCTTCTCCCACCTCCAGAGACCTTCCCCTCCCTGCAGCAGCTCCTCATCTCCCCAGCCCAGCCCTAATCCAGCCTCTCCTCCTCCCCAGTCCTTCATCCAGCCCTGATTCCTCCCCCAGCCCGGCCATCTCCTTCCACACTCCAGTTCCCGAGCTCCCTTTCACCCTGACCTGGTTCAGCCCTGCCACCCCCCTCCTTCCCCCTTCCCTCGGCCCAGCTCAGGCCCTTCCCAGAATCCCAGAGGGTGGAAAAGATCTCTGTTCCCATCGAGTCCACCCTGTGACCAACCACCCCCTTGTCAACCAGACCAGAGCCCTGAGTGGCATGTCCAACCTTTCCTTAAATACCTCCAGGGACAGGGACTTGGCCCTGGCCCAGTTCAGACCCTTCCCCTGGCTCAGCCCAGGCCTTTCACCCAGCCCAGCCCAGTTCAGCCCCTTCCCTTGGCCCTGGATTAGCTCAGTTCTTCCTCCCAGCCCAGCTCAGCCCTTGACCCACCTGGCCTGGCCCGGCCCGGCCCAGCTCAGCCCCTGCCTGTGGCTCTGGCTCAGCTGAGGTCTTTCTCCCAGACCAGCTTAACTCAGCTCTTTCCCCATGCCCAGCCCTGCTCGACTCAGCTCAGGCCCTTCCCCTGGCCCTGTCTCGGCCTGGCCTGGCCCTATCCATCCCTGGCCCAGTTAAACCCAGCCCTGCCTGGCTCAGTTAAATTAAATTCAGCCCAGCCCAATTAAGCTCAACCCGGCCCAATTAGCTCAGCCCAGCCCAGTTAATCTCAGCCCAGTTAAGCCCAACCCAGCCTGGCCCAGTTAAACCCGGCCCAATTAAACCCACCCCGGCCCAGTTAAGGCCAGCCCAGCCTGCCCCACTTAAATCCAACCCAACCCAGCCCAGTTAAACCCAGCCCAGCCCAGCCCGTCCCAGTTAAGCCCATCCCAGTTAAACCCAGCCCGACTCATCCCCGGCCCCACTTCCGGGTCCCCCCCCTCCCGTTCCCACCGGCTCCAAATCTCGCGCGATCTCCCCCGCGCGCGCCGCGTCACGCGGGGCCGGCCGGTTGCATCACCGCGAGGGAGGGCCTCCCCCCACTCCCAGTCCCTGTGACGTCACGCCTCCTCCGCCGTGATTGACGGCGCTCTCAACCAATGAGAAGCGGAAGGTCCGTAAGTGACGCGGCGCGCATCCAATGGGCGGCGCGCGGGGGCGGGGCGGCGAGTCGGGGCGGGGCGGGCCGCGCCTGTCAGCGGGGCGGCGGGATGGCGGCGCTGTACGCCTGCACCAAGTGCCACCAGCGCTTCCCCTTCGAGGCGCTCAGCCAGGGACAGCAGCTCTGCAAGGTCCGCCACGGCGGCTGGCAGCGGGCGGAGGGGGTGTGGGAGTGAGGGGCAGGGCGGGGAGGGATGGGGAGGGATGTGGGGGGGGGCGGTTTGAGGGGACTGAGGGGTTGTGAGGGGGCTTGGGGGGGGCCGGTCTGTGAGGGGGTTGAGGAGGGGTTGGAGGGGGCTGAGGTCACTTGGGGGGTCGGTCTGAGTGAGGGAGCTT
>JAWWTY010000059.1:6516853-6528877 GCA_035222235.1 Margarornis squamiger
CTCTTCTCCAGGTGAACCCCCCCAGCTCTCCCAGCCTGGCTCCAGAGCAGAGGGGCTCCAGCCCTTGGAGCATCTCCCTGGCCTCCCCTGGACTCTCTCCATCAGCTCCACATCCTTCTTGTCCTGAGCACCCCAGAGCCGCTCCCGCGCTGCAGGTGTGGTCTCACCTGAGCGGAGCAGAGCGGGGTCCCCACCCTGTTTCCTTCCCCTTTTCCCGCAGGACACTCCCCAAAAGTCCCGGGCGTCCCGAGGGGCGGCTGCGGGTTGACCTGATCTCTGCGCCTTGACCCCGCCCCCGCGCTCTCATTGGCCAGATGAGTTCTTGTGGTCACGCCCCCTCGTTCCCATTGGTGGAGAGAGCCCAGGGGGCGTGTCCTCCGCCGCTCTATGTACCCGCGGGGTCCGGGGGTTTTTGGGGTGTCTGGGGGTTTTTGGGGGTCTCCGGACCGTCCCCACCGCCCATCCCCGCCGCGATGCTCGTGGCCGGCTCGCCCTGTCCCCCCGCGGGGCTGGAGGACCACGGGGGCTGCGGGTCCCGGCGGGGCGGACAGGTAAGGAAGTGCTCCCAGGGATGGGGGGGACACGTGGGGGGCACAGAGGGGCTGGGGGTGTCTCCCCTGGCCATGGCTGGTGTCCCTTTCCCGGGCTGGGGAAGGGGACGGGACACTCCGGGATGCAGGAGGCTAAAAGGGGGTGGGGGGTTGAGGGGCATGGTGGGTGCTGGGAGACTCCTGGGGGGACCCTGGAGGGATGGACAGGGAGGTTTTGGTGTCGCCGGTCCCTCCAGGAGCGGGGATGAGTGTCGGAGCCGGGCAGAGCCTGCAGGCGTGGCCAGGGACAAAGGGAAACTGAGGCACGGGTGGTGGTGGGATGTGCCCGTGGGGTTTGGCAGGAGGACGGGGGGCTCCAGGGGCTCCTCTTCTGCTCCTGCTGCTCTTCCCAGGCTGGTTATGGGATCTCTGATGTCCCCATTAGCACACACATCCTGTAAGTGTCTGGCGTCCCCCACGGCTCGTCCAGTGTGGAAAAGCGGGGTCCTGGGGTGTCCGTGGAGCTTTGCAGGATCTCCCTGACCCTCCCAGGCAGCCAGAGCGTTCTGCAAAGTCAGCCCACCAACATCCTAAGTGTCCTGAAAAGCTGAAAATTGCCTCTATTTGCAAGACAACAAAAAAAAAAAAGTTGCTTTTTTTTATGTCTTGCTCCTACGTTCCCCTCCCCGAGGTTTCCCCAGGGATTGCTCTGAAGCTCCGGGGTGGGTGATGGCCCCCCAGCTGTGTCAGTGCGGGATTGTTACTCCTGCGATGGCCTGGAAATGACGGGACAGGGGATGGGGAAGTTTTCAGGGATTTGGGATTCAGGGATTCACGATGCAGGGATCCCATTGCCCTCCTTGCTGGAGTGTGGTGGCAACTGGGTTTGCTCCCCAGGAGGGTCTGGCTGAGTGGGCAGCTGATGCCAAGGGGGTCACCCACCCATCAGCTCCGTGTGTAGGAGAGGCCAAGCCCTGGCACTCCTCCTGCCCCCCCAGGACCATCCACCTGCCCAATTTTTGGCAGGAGCAGGGCTAAGAGAGGCGAATCCCCTCTGCTGGGCGGCTGGGATGGTGTTTGTTTAACCTCACCTTGTCAGGAATGGTTTTCCCACCCGTGACTAAGCACTGGCACCAGTGTGGGGAGAGGGGTTTGGTGCTCAGCACACCCATCTTCCCACTCCTGCGGGATTATCTCCTTCCCCTGGGGATCCCCTGCCTGCCCTGTGCCAGCTGGAGCCTTGGGAGCAGGCTGTGTGCCTGGTGTAGGTCACAGCGCCTCCGTGCCTCAGTTTCCCCTCCGTCTGACAGGACAAGGGGAAGGAAACAGCCTCAAGTCGTGCCAGAGTAGGTGGAGAAGGGATATTAGGGAAAAAATTCTTGATGGGAAGCGTTGTCCAGCCCTGGCACAGCTGCCCAGGAAAGTGGTGGGGTCACCATCTCTGGAGGGATTTGGAAGATGTGTGGATGTGGCACTTGGGGGACGTGGGTTAGTGGTGGCCTTGGCAGTGCTGGGGTGATGGCTGGACTCGATCTTAGGGGGCTTTTCCAACCCGAGCTATTCCATGATGTGATTCCCCATCAGTGGAAGCAGGAGGGGACACCTTACCCAGAGGCAGCACAGCGAGGGTTAAACCCCGGCACCCCCGTGATTGCTTAATGCAGCAAAACACAGGGGGGACCATAAAATGCACCTTCAAAGGTCACCCTGAGCTGTCACCGAAGAGCCTCGGGCTGGCTCCCGGCTCCTCTGCTCCTCCTGCTGGGTTGCAATTCCAGCCGGCTGGAATGCTGCTGTCTGCCCCATGGATTTGCCTCGCTGTTGCTGTCCTTTCCCAGGGATCCTGGTGGAGCAGCAGCTCTTTGTCCCCAAACCCTGAGTCAGCAGGGAGCAGCGACGGCAGGATCCCTGGAGTGCTTCCGTGGTGACTCAGGGCAGGAGCATCCCATGGGAGCCGCTGGATGTGGGCACTCCCGGCTTTGCCGTGCCTGTATCCCGGTATCCCGGTATCCCAATATCCCGGTATCCCGGTGCCGTGTCCCACTGCCCGGGCTCATGGGCAGCAGTGCCAGCTGCTCCCTGTCACCCCCTGTCACCCCACACCCCTCCCCTGCTCCAGGGAGGGTGCCAGGCTGCACCTGCCCCCTCCAGGGGGATTTGGGTCACCCCACTCTGCGGGTCCGTGGGGGCAGGTTGGCCAGTTCACCCAGTAACTCACTGGGTGCTGTGGGAGCACGGCTGCCCCTTTCCAGCCCCGAGGAGTGTAGGACAGCACCCTACTCACCCTGCTGGGGACAATCATTTATTTTTGGGTCCTGGGGGCTGGCAGGGATCCACGTGTGTCCCAGTTTCGGCTGGGATAGAGTTTATTTTCCTCTTTTGGTGGCTTGGGCTGGGCTGGGCTGGGGTGTTTGGTTCCCTGGGTGTCCCCAGCAGCACAAGTGGGGTGACCAGCGGGCACTGCCTGTCCTGTGTGGGTCTCCCTGCACCCAGAGCAGAGCAGGGAGCGGGTGTTGGCCGAGGTGTCCCCCAGGGTGGGCCATGGGAGCTTTGTCCTAATGGCACTGCTCTCCCTGGATGTGCTTGAGAGGACCATGGGATGGAGCAGGGTGGTGGTGGTGGGCATCCCAGGGCAAGCTGAGACCCTGCATGGACAGATCCAGCCCCTGGGTTGGTGCTGGGATCCCATTCAAGCATCACGATGGAGGTGACTGTGCTTGGGGACAGGTGGCACCTTCATGGGGCCACCCAGCTCCTGCTGCTGGAGAGACCTGGGGGGTTTCTGCAGGGAAGGGGAAGAAGAGGCTGGTTCTTCACCACCTGGAGAGGGTTCCTGGGCACCTCCTCTGTGGCAGGACCTGTATCCAGAGGGTGGGCTGGGGGAAGCTGCTGAGTGTCCCGTCTGCTGCTGCTGCTGCCACATCTCTGTCCTGATTTTGTGTCCCCCCTGTATTTGGGACATTTCTCATTTCTGGGTTCTCTGTAGGTTTTTGTGGGATTATTTTAGCTCTTGGGGGTGGGTGCTGCATCCCCCCCACCTGTGTTCGGCACCTCTGGGTGCTGCTGTGACGCAGGCAGAGGAATTTCCCCAAACTTGCACACTGGTGGGTGGGATGCTGCGGTGCAAATGTGGGGTGGGGGAGGACTCAGGCTCTGCTGCATCCCTGTGTCACAGTTTTGGGGGGGTCCTGGTCCTGTTGTGCTCTGGCTGGGGGCTCCTGCTTGTGGCACTGCCCCCCTGTACACCCTGACTGGGGGCAGCCAGCATAGAGGAGGAAAATAGGTGTTTGGAGAAAACATGGCATGGAAAACTTGCTTTTCCCTGGTGAGATGGAGGGGATGGAGCACGGGGTGGGGGCAGAAAGGACCTGTGGAAAACCCCTGTAAGGGGGGCTTATTTCTGGATTAACTGTGTTAAGGGATTTGAGGAGGGGGGACAAAAATTATGATGTTTAGTGACATTTTGTGCCCTCAGCGGGGTCAGCGGGACCCCTGGGCACTGTGTTTGTGCAGGTGATTGCCAGCACAGTAGCCATGCTGCTCCTGCCCCCCTGCCATCCCACAGGACTCCCCACAGCCCGTTTCCCCCTCTGTTTTCCCATGGAAGGGATAAAACCCATCCCAGGGGCGGTGTCACCGCTGTCCTGCCCCATGTCCCGGTGTGTCACACGCACCTCCGGGAGCGGAGCAACATCCCTGCCCGGTTTCATCAGGCACTGCTGGCCTGACGTAAGGCTGCGGGGGCGATGGCCAGTGGCCCGAGTGGGGTGGCCTGAGTCACCCCTTCCGGTGGCACTCGGTGGCTCCAGTGACTCCAGGCTGCTCCTTCCTCTCCAGGAAACAAGGACCAAAGTCCCCTGGGAGCTGGCAAAGGGCCCCAGTGCCTTCATCCCACTGGGAGAGGTAAGAGCAGTGGGGATGGTTTGGGGTTGGGGGCTCCTTCACCCCTCCCTGCCCTGGGTGGGGGGACAGGGAGGATCCCCACGCCCCCCCACTGCAGTTCTTAGTGGGGGTGGGATGCTGGGGAAGGAGGATGGGGTGGAGAAGGGTCACCCAGTCTGGGGGTATCCCCATGGGGGTGGGATGCTGGGGAAGGAGGATGGGGTGCAGAAGGGTCACCCAGTCTGGGGGTATCCCCGTGGCAGTGCCAGGGGGTCGTTTTGGACGACTGTGTTGTGTCACCCTCGTGTTTTCCTGCCCTGAGTCCCTGCCCTGCCCGTGCCTCAGTTTCCCCCCTCATCCAGACACATCTGGCTTGCCCTTGTGTTGCAAAGGCCCTGCCCACCCCAAAAAAAAACTCTGCCCTGAAATCCCTGGGGCACCCTCAGCCCTATCTCAGCTCCCACCGTGGCTGTCCCAGATGGTCCCTCCTGGGGCAGAGATATCGCCGTGGTGTCATCACCGCGCTGGGGGGGCCCAGCCCCATCTCCTCCCCTTGAGCTCCAGTGCCCAAATAAACAACCCAACCCACGGGCAGAGCCACACGGGATCCAGCATGGAGACCCCTGGACACTCCCAGCCCCCTGGGAATGGGAGTGGGGAGACGGGCACTGGGAGCCCCCGGCGCTGCCCGTTCTGGAGACCGGGCAGTTCCAGCGGGGTGAGGATCTGCTGCGATGGGATGGGTGCTCCTGGAGGCTGTTTTTTGGGCAGGTCTCCCTTTGGGTTATGGTGGTGGAGGGAGTGGGGGGCTGCAGCTCGCATCCCTTCACTTCCCTGCTCTCCTCACCCCGCAGATCCCGCAGGAAGGAGCGGAGGGCAGCCTGCACCAGCTCCTCATCGAGGCCTTCGGGTGTGCAGGGAGGGTGGACCACGTCGCCATGGTCATGGGGCTGCACCCCGAGTACCTCAGCAGCTTCTGGAAGACCCAGTACCTGCTGCTGCGCATGGACGGGCCCCTGCCCTACCACAAGCGCCACTACATCGCCATCATGGTGAGGAGGGGATGTCTGGGGGTCGTGGGGGGTTCCAACACTGCTGCTTGGGGGGCAGGAAGGAATTTGGGGCCCCAAACAGGAATCCCAATCTGATCTGGGGTTCCAGAAGGTTGGGTGGGGTCCCAGCACTGCTGCAGGAAGGGATTTGGGACCCCACAGATGAATTCCCCTTTGATCTTCGTTCCCAAAGGCTTGGAAGCCCCTTTAAGGTTAGTGCCCACTCAGGGTACCCCAACACCCTCCCTCCAGAGCCCCTGGGGACTGGCATTGATGGTGGGGGGGGCAGACCCCTCTGTCTGGACTCATATCCCCAGGGAAAACCCTCCAGGAGCACTGGAGGGAGGGGGTTATCCCTGTCTTGGCTTCTCCAAGGTTTTGTATCATGGTTGGGGGTCCCTGGCCCGTGCTGGGGGCTGACTCCCCGCTCTCCCACAGGCAGCAGCCCGGCACCAGTGCTCCTACCTGGTGGGAGTGCACATGGGGGAGTTCCTGCAGGTGGGGGGCAACCCAGCATGGCTGCGGGGGCTGCACTGTGCCCCCCAAAAACTCCGCAACCTCAACGAGATCAACAAGCTGCTGGCACACCGGCCCTGGCTTGTCACCAAGGAGCACATCGAGGTGAGAGCTGCTGCTGGCACAGATTACCCCCAAAACACACTGTTTGGGGGGCCCTGACCCCGGGGGTCACACCCCTGCTTGCACCCACCTACCCACCCAGGTTTAATCCCTTCAGGAGGAGTCAGCAGGGTGGGATCCTGATGGGTCTGAGGGGAGGGCACTTCCCAAACATGCTCTGGCTCTGGGCTGTGGTGGGGGGTGGGCTGGGGGGTCTCTCCAACCCTCCCTGTGCCTTGCAGGCTCTGCTGAAGCCAGGTGAGGACAGCTGGTCCCTGGCAGAGCTGGTGCAGGCCCTGGTGCTCCTCACCCACTACCACTCGCTCGCCTCCTTTGTCTTTGGCTGTGGCATCAAACCCGAGGAGGACCAGGAAGGGGGGAATGGCTGCTGGACCCCCTCCCCACACAGTGACAGCAGCCCTGCCCCTGAGGACAGCACGGGGGGCTCTGGGGTAAGGGGGGGCTTTGCTTTGCAGGGTGTGGTGGGGTGCTGGATGCTTTATAGGGCTTCCCCTGGGAATCACAGAGTGGTTTGGGTTGGAAGGGACCTGAAAGATCACCCAGTTCCACACCCTTGCCATAGGCAGGAGCAGCTTCCACTAGACCAAGTTGCTCCAAGCCCTGTCCAGTCTGGCCTTGGACACTTCCAAGGATGGGGCAGCCACAGCTTCTCTGCCCAACCTGTGCCAGGGCCTGTCCACCCTCACAGGGAACAATTTCTCCCCAGTATCCCATCTCACCCTGCCCTCTGGCAGTGGGAAGCCATTCCCTGTGTCCTGTCCCTCCATCCCTTGTCCCAAGTTCCTCTCCAGCTCTCCTGGAGCCCCTTTAGGCACTGCAAGGGGCTCTCAGGTCTCACTGGAGCCTTCTCTTCTCCAGGTGAACCCCCCCAGCAGCTCTCCAGCCTGTCTCCATAGTGGAGATGCTCCAGCGCTCGGAGCATCTCTGTGGCCTTTTATTGGGAACAGCAGATGCTTTAGAGCTGTGCAGTAGCATCCTCATCCTCTGCAGGGCTTCCCCCTTCTCACAGTCCCAGGGATGGGAGCTGCTGGAATCTGGGCAGGACAAACCCAGAGGCAAATGCTCTTTCCAGCAGCCCTGAGGCTGCTCTGAGTGCCAGCAGAGCTGGTTTTGGGGGCCCCTCTGCTGGACCAGGGGCAGGGTTGACCCTGCCTTTTGCTCCCCCAGGGCAAGGATGCCATGCAGGAGGTGGAGATGCTGATGGAGAGGATGAAGCTGCTGCAGGAAAACCAGCTGGAGGAGGAGGGTGTCACACAGGAGGAGATGGAGACGCGCTTTGAGCTGGAGAAGACGGAGAGTTTGCTGGTGCCTCCCTCAGGTGAGGAGGTGCTGGCTGGGGAGGGGGTCCCTGTGGGCCAGAGGGGAGGGGGAAGAGCCAGGATCTGCTCAGAGTGGAGCAGGATCAGCACCCCAGTGCAGGGCTGGCTCTGTCTGGGGTCACTCCACCTCACTCACGGCCCCTGTGGTGGTGCCTTGCAGATATTTTGGACCCCTCCCTGCAGTCCAAGGTCCGCTGCTTCGTGGAGGACCCCGAGTTTGGCTACAAGGACTTCACACGGAGGGGAGAGCAGGCCCCCCCCACCTTCCGTGCCCAGGTGGGTGCTCAGAGGACAGGGGGGAGCTGGGGTGGAGGGGGAATCTCCTTCCTGTCTTGGCCTGGGGACAGTGGGGACATCCCTGGGACCGTGGTTGCAGCAGGCAAAGGACTGGAGCTGTGCGAGCAACCAGATGCTGAGAGTTGGAGGGGAGACCCCACCTCACGTCCCCGGCTTTGGAGGGGCCCCCCCTCTTCCCCAGCATCCCTTCCCCCCCAGGATTACACGTGGGAGGACCACGGCTTCTCGCTGATCAACCGCCTGTACCCGGACGTGGGGCAGCTGCTGGACGAGAAGTTCCAGGTGGTTTATAACCTGACCTACAACACCATCGCCATGCACTGCGGGGTGGACACGTCCATGCTGCGCAGGGCCATCTGGAACTACGTCCACTGCGTCTTCGGCATCCGGTGAGACCCCAAAACCTGGCTGGAATTTCTTCTCAGCCTTGGGGAAGAGCCCGGGTGAGGCTCCAGTGACTTGGTCTTTGTCAGACTCTGTTGCTTGACTAAGGCAAAGTGATGCTGTTGTGGGGCTCGGCTGAGGTCCAGAAGGACCTCACTTAGGAATAAATTCTTTAGTATAAGGGAGGTGCAAAATTGTCTGTTATAAGGGAAGTGAGGTCCTGGCACAGGTTGCTCAGGGAGATATCCCATCCCTGGAAGTGTCCAAGGCCAGGTTAGACTGGGCTTGGAGCAACCTGGGATAGTGGAAGGTGTCCCTGCCTACGGCAGGGGGTGGAACTGGATGGGCTTTAAGATCCCTTCCAACACAACTACTCCATGATTCTGTGCATGCACAGGGGTGCTGTGTGGAATAACCCACCCTCCTCTCTCCCCCAGCTATGATGACTATGACTATGGGGAGGTGAACCAGCTCCTGGAGCGCAACCTCAAGATCTACATCAAGACAGTGGCTTGTTACCCGGAGAAGACGACCAAGCAGATCTACACCCAGTTCTGGAGGCACTTCAAACACTCCGAGAAGGTGCTGCCCCACCCCTTCCCCTGCTGGCAGGGTGTTTGGGGGCGCTGGTGCCCCATCCCTGACCCCTCTCTCCCCACAGGTGCACATCAACCTGCTCCTGCTGGAGGCTCGCATGCAGGCAGCGCTGCTCTACGCCCTCAGGGCCGTCACCCGCTACATGACCTGACCTTCCTCCGCTCCCTCCTCCTCCTCCTCCTGCCCCACGGGTAGGGGAGAGGCCGGGGGGGAGCTGCTACCCTGTTCCAGTGAGCCTGGAATGTTATCTCCCTGCTTAGGGGAGCTGTGGGAGGGAGGCTGGGGCTTCCCTGTTCCTTGTCCTTGGAAAAGGGATCCCTAAGAGGCTGACAGTGCTGGGGAGACCCCGGAGTGCTGCCCTGGCAGAGCTGGGGCTGCTCCACTGCTCTGTGCCTTTTTGGGGTGAGCCCAAATGAAGCCAAACCGGGGTGTTTGTGGGTGTGGCGCCAGTGTCACACCCCTGTGACACGTCCTGGTGCCAAGGCTGCCACCCCAGAGGACTTGTACCCCAGCTAGAGATGGCCAGAGGGCTTCACTCCTGTTTTTTGGGGTCTTGTCATGCTGCAAGACGCAGCTGCTGGTGGAGGGGTCTGCCCAGACACCCCCTGCCCACCTTTCTGCCTCATCCCCTGCCATTTGGAGTGTGAAGTGCCTTTAACTTGGGTGCCAGGGCAGGAGCAGGGGGAGGGTGGAAGTGCCCATGGTGTGTTTTACACCTTCTTGCACCCTTTTCCACCTGCTGGCACATCTCCCTGCCCCTGCTTTAGGGGCGAGGGGGGGGAGCTGTGCTGGGACACAGGGCCCTCCCTGCTGTGAGGGGGCTGGGGTGGCATGGGGTGACCATGGCTTTATCCAGATGTGCCAGAGCATTCCCAGGGGCGCAGGTCGCCAGGGAGGTGCCCGTTTGGGAAAGCTCCTGTTTGGAACAGGATCCAGGGCCAGCAGCACCACCACCCTTGGTTTGGCTGTTGAATCATAGTTCCATTTAAGTTATTTCTATGTTTTTTTTGGTGTATTTACTCCTGACTGGGCATGGAAATGCCCCCTGTGACTTTGCTACAGATCTTGTTTGAAAAAATAAAGTTGTTGATTTTTTTTATTCTTGTTCATTTTCCTTATTCCCTTTCCCTTTGCTCAGCCCAGAGGCTGATCCTGTATGGGATGTATGGGGGAGGTCCCACTGCTCTGGGGGTGTTTGGGAGCATCCCTGGGTTCTCCAAGGGGGAAGAGGAGGAGCCTGAGCACTCCCTATTTGCCCAAGGTGGGTGGGTTTGATTGCTGTCCACTCTTCTTGTGGTGACTGTTCCCAACTTTTCCTGGCTGTAACATCCTCCTAGAAAGTCAGGATTTGAGGCATGACACTCATCCCAGTGTGGGTGTTCCATGGGATGCTCTGCTGCTGCTGCTGGGATGGAGCTGGGGGGATGCAGCAGCACTGGGGACACCCCAACCCCGTGATGTGGAGCCCAGCACTTATCAAGGTGTGGGCAGCAGCCCCTGGAAGCTGCTGATAAGATCCCCGAGGAGGGGCCAGCCCTGCAGACCGAGGTGGATCCCTGTGTGCCTGAGGAGCTGGGTCCTGGCTCAGGGGCTGTCCAGACCCACTGGACCCGCCCTCTGAGCAGGGACATGGGGGGCAGCAGGGCTGGAAGGGGCTCAGTGAGGGGTTTCTGGGGGTTTTATAGGGCAGAGCCTGTACTTGCACTGAGGGAAGAGGTTTTGGGGCAGCTCAGGGTCACTGGGGAAACTGAGGCAGGAGGTGCCCCAGCCCTGCCCAGTGCCCATGGCTGTGGGCAATCAATCCCCTCTATTTCCCATGGGATCACACACTTCCCAGGGATGAGCAGCTGCCTCTGCCCGGGTCACCCCAGGCTGGGATGGAGCTGAGCCCCAGTGCTCCCAGTGGAGCCCTGGAGTCCCCCAGGGCGCCCGGTGAGGGTTTTTTGGGGCAGTGGGTGGGAAGGGACCGGCCCCCAAGCCGCTGCCTTAGCTCACGGGAACAGAATGTGTCCTGCCTATGGAGCCCAAAATATCCCCCGGCACCCTCCGTGCCCGGTGCCAGCCCTTGCACAACCCACCCTTTGGGGGGCACCTGCAGTGCCAGGAGCCATCCCACGGGGGCTGGGGGCCAGGGTCCCTCCAAAACCCCCCCAAAACGAGCTCCATCCTTAGGGACACAGCGGGAAAGCTTTGGCAGGGTGGGGGGGTCCATAAACCCCGAGCCCTCCGCAGGTAAAAAGCGCTGTTTGTTTTGGATTTAAGGCGACAATTTCAGGGGCTGGCAGCGGGTCACTGCCTGCCCGCCCTCGGTGGGGATAAATCGGGCTTATCCCGGGGGGATTGCGGGCTCTGGGCACCTCCAGTGGCTGCTGGAGGATTCCAGCCCTTGGGAAGCAGCCAGGGAAGGGCTGGGATCCGTTCACGACGTGTCCCCGAGCTGGTGCCACCCGGGGTCGGGGTGTCACCCGCAGCTCTGCCACAGCCGGGGGGTGGACGATGCGAGGGGGTCCCCAACACGTGGCGGGGCGACGGAGGGGACAGAGGGGCTGCACAGCCCCATTTACACCCCAAACCACCCCCGGTCCAGCCCTGGCTACGGATGGGGGGCTCAAAAGGGGACCAGCCCGGGGCTGCCGGGGCTCGGGGGTCCCCAGTATCCCCCAGTACCCCCCAGTACCCCCCGGTACCCCCGGTACCCCCCAGTGTCCCCTCCCCGCCGCTTTCCCGGAGCGGCAGCGCCGCTCGCTGGGGACCGGCAGGAGTCACGGACCGAGCGCATCCCTACGGGAACCGGCCCCGCATCCCTGCCCCGAAAACGCCGAATCCCACAGCGGTTTGGGCTGGGAAGGAATTAAAGCCCGTCTCGTCCCACGCCCTGCAATGGTTGTGGGGTGTGTGGGGTCGTGCCAGCAGCATCTCCCACCCCTTCCCAGAACACTGAGGGCTTGGGGGTGAGATTTCCCTTTTCGGGGTGCCAAGGGCTAAATCCACCTCCTGGGAATCACCTCAGGCTGCTGTGGGCAACCCCCAAACCCCAAATCCTCATCCCAGCCCTCCCGACAGCACAGCATCCCCCACCCCCGTCACCCCTGACCCCAAACCCTCACCCCAAATCCCCCCATCACCCTCCTCCCCAAAGCCCTACAGCCCTCCCTCACCACCCCATCAGCCCCCACCCCAAAACCCACATCCCCCCTTACCCCTTCACCCCAAACCCTCACCCTTCCAAGCACCTCCCACCCCAAACCCTCACTCCCCCAGCCCCCCCAGCCCTATCAACCCCGACCCCAAACCCTCACCCCAAACCCCACATCCCCCCTTACT